>CM037877.1:78364523-78799523 GCA_021292165.1 Shinisaurus crocodilurus | reverse complement strand
AGCCCAATGAACTCCAAAAACTAAATGAAGGTGGGAATAATGTATTTGGGATTGGGGGAAAAAAAAAAAGCACACATATACCTATTACAAGGGAGTCTGATACCACTGGGGGAGAGAATATATGTCATTATGTGAGGTCACATACTAGAGATGCCATTAAAGAGTAGTAATTTACCACATAGTGATATGTGAAATTGCCATAGTTCTCCCTGTAATTAGGAAAGAACGATAATTACCACAGGTTTTATATATATTATCCATCTTCCCCTGTGACTTCTTAATGGCTTCTGTGGTATTGTACCATGCAAGACTGATGGGGCAATTCAAAGGCCACTTACACGCAGATGTAGATCCCTTAAATCCAAAAGGGTTATACCAGTGCAGACAGTTTTTGAGGACAGTGGGATTCCTATTGCATTTAAGAATATTTAGTTAACTGTGTGTGTGAATGGGGGTGAGTTCTTGTTTGTAAACAGTACATCTTAGAAGGCTACATTACAGGATGTCCACATATTGGTACTTATTTTCCAAATGGAAAATGTTTACTTTCATCACCAGCATCATTGTTGTCATTGTAATTGTTAACATTTGTACTGTATAGTTGGTTTCAAGTGTACAGCCGCATTCCCAAGTGTATTACTTTGCAGCTAGCGCCCTTTGTCAATTCATACTTATAACCATAGACTCCATACTAGAACACATTATCATATACAGGCCTGTGGCTCACGCTGGCTCAGCTTGTCTGAGCGTGGAAAGCTAAGCAGGGTCAGGCCTGGTTATGACTTGGATGGGAGACCCCTCCTCTCGTTTCCTGCATTGAGCAGGGGGTTGGACTCGATGGCCTTGTAGGCCCCTTCCAACTCTATGATCTATGAATCGATGATCTAAGTGTTCAAAGCATTTCACATGCATTACCTAGGATACTGCGTGTGTGGGTGGGAATCACCCCATTTTCATGGTCAGACCACTTCTGGTGAAATTTGATCTCACGGTGCCAGTCCCTCCCTGCAGGGGTGGGGGACCCATTAAGATGGTCCGTCCCAATGGACTTATGGTGTCCAAAGGATTCCTGGATGCTCTGGGAGATTTTTCAGTAGCCAGAGCTGGCAATTCTGCTGAGGCCCTTGTCACACTATGGAATGGTGAGGTGCGACAAGTCATTGACACAATCACTCCTGAGCATCCTCTTCAGCTTTGTGGAGCTTGGAGGGCTCCCTGGTTTACCGAGGAGCTCTGGACAATGAAACGAGTCAGAAGATGACTGCAATGTAAGTGGCATAAGATGCATCATGAAGGTGATAGACACATGTAAGAGTGTATAATCGTGCCTACTGCGTGGCGGTGAAGGCAGCGACGGCTTACTTTGCCGCCTCCATTGCATCCTTGAGTAGCTGTCCAGCTGAGCTTTTGTGCGTGGTTCTGGGGTTGCTTTCTTCTATCCCAGTGAACCTGATACTGGAACCCTTGGATGCCCACTGTGATGAGTTTGCAGACACTTCAAGGATAAAATTGCTCGCCTTCATGCTGACTTGAACACCGCTATCGATGCAGTGTCTGTTGAGGAGACCAGTGCATTGTCTTATCCTGTTTTGTGGGATCAATTTCAGTTTTTGGAGCCTGAAGATGTGGACAAGATGCTTGCATCTGTATGACCCACCACATGCTCTCTGGAGGCATGCCCTTCATGCCTTATTTGAGCTAGCCACGGGGGACTGACCAGATGGATCAGGAGCGTAGTGAATGCATCATTGCATGATGTTATGGTCCCTACTGCCTTGAAGGAGGCAGTAGTGCGACCACTCCTGGAAAAAACCCTCCCTGGATCCAGAGATCTATGCCAACGATTGTCCGGTCACAAACACCCCATTCCTGAGTAAGATGCTCGAGAGAGTGGTGGCATCTCAGCTGCAGGTGCTCTTGAATTAAACTGATTATCTAGATCCATTCCAGTCTGGATTCAGGCCCAGTTTTGGGATGAAATTGGCTTTGGTCACCCTGATGGATGACCTTCGCCAGGAGAGGGACAGGGGGAGTGTGACCCTGTTACTTCTTCTTGAGCTCTCAGAGGCTGAGCAGGGTATCATGGACCGCCATGAGTTGGGAGTTGTTCTACAGTGGTTCAACTTGTACTTGCAGGGACGGTTCCAGAGAATAGCATTGGGTGACTGTGCCTTGGCCCCATGGCAGCTGAACTGGGGGTGGTGGTGCCACAGGGGACCATCTTGTCCCCAATGTTATTTAATATCTTTAGGAAGCGGTTGGGAGCAGTCATCAGGAGATTTGGGGCAAGGTGTCACCAGTATGCTGATGATGCCCAGCTCTATTTATCTGTGACACCTGAATCGGGAGAGGCTGTGCACATTCTGAACCGGTGCTTGGATGCAGTTATGGCTTGGATGAAGGCCAATAAACTGTAACTGAATAAGACAGAGACCCTATGGGTTGGCAATTCCCAGGTCCAGGAACTGGGCTGTTTGCCTGTTCTAGATGGTGTTGTACTCCCTCTGAAGGAGCAGGTTCGTAGTTTGGGGGTACTCCTGGATCCATCTCTGTCACTGCAGGCCCAGAGCTCCCATTCAGTTGGTGTGCCAACTATATCCATTCCTGGACAGGGATAGCCTAGCCACGGTGAACTTTGCACTGGTAATTTCACAATTAGACTACTGTAATGCACTCTGTGTAGGACTGCCCTTGTGCCTGGTTCAGAAACTGCAGCTAGTGCAGAATGCAGCAGCTAGGGTGCTCACTGGGGTCACCCAGCTATGCTCACATATCATCTGTGTTAAAGGAACTGCACTGGCTGCCTATTAGCTACCGAGCCATGTTCAGGGTTATGCTATTGTCATACAAAGCCCTAAACAACTTGGGACTAGGATACCTAGCAGACTGCCTTCCCTCTTATATATTCCCAGCTGACATTTAAGACCACCAGAGGAGGCCTTGCTGGTCATTCTGAAATTAATTGAATGTTGCTACACTCGGTGGTGGGCCTTCTCGGTAGTAGCACCCACCCTTCAAAAAACCCTCCACCGTGCAGTTCAGAAGACAGAAAATGTGGCATGTTTCAAACACCTCTTGAAAATGCACTTATTCACTCAGGCTTTTCCTGGCTTATAATTAAATTAATCATGCTGCTCCATTTTTTACTGCTCATGTATTGTTCAGTATTCTTGTAATTGAAATTGTTTTTAATATTGTATTTTAATTGTATTTTAAATATGATTTTAATGTGAATCGCTTAGGGATTTTATGATATTTAATCAGTATACAAGTATCACAAATAAATAAATAATAGTTGTAACCCTTATATAAAAAAAATATCTCTCGGATGAATACTGTTGACCATTTACCACCATATGTTAAAATTCTCAGCACCACTTGGCAGACTAACACAGACAGCCAGGCCAGCCTGCCAGATGATTATATGCACACTGTTTCAAGTTGCCACGTAGTAAATCGACTTCCTCCGTCTAATCGATTAAAAAGTGTATGGGCTCTGTAAGAAGCTTTACTCGACTTATATACAGAAGATGGATGTTTACTAAGGTGCCAGAAATCTACTTGATCAAACCAGTTTCTCAGTTTATTCTGACATTTCAGAGCCACCCTACCTCCCAGCCTTATTTGGTTCCACTGAAACTAACAGGGATTAAAATGATTTAATAGAAGTCAGAATTCTGCTTACCCTGCTACCTCAGCAGCAAGCTTGTCAAGACCCAAAGGGACAGAAGGTGAGAGAAAAACATTTTTGAAAGGCATGTGAGGGTGAGGAGGGGGATTTTAAAAAATAAAATAACTCTTACTCGACACATTTGAGGGCAGTTTTCCTGTTATATTAATCTGTGTCTTCTTCAACGGTTTGCTCTTCATTTCTTTGATGAGAGGGCTATCCAGACAAGGCAAGGCAAGTTAGATTACCTTCACCAGATACAATATAGGTCAGGTTTCATCTACCTTTAATAATTATCTAAAAGGGAGAGCTGTGAAATGGAACTATGACATTATAGATTTCTTTTTATAAGAGAAAACACACCTGCCAAAATTATTTTTAATGTAACTATTAAAGGTACCAAAGCACTACCACAAGGTGGGGCAACTTGCGGCCCTCCAGATGTTTTGGCCTAAAACTCCTATCTTCCCTCACTATTGGCTATGCCTGATTGGAGTTGTAGGCCAAAACAGCTTGGGGCCACCCCTGCCCTACTAGATGGCTATTAACCAGTGGCAGTAGAATTTCTCGTTTAATCAATGAACGTAGCTCGATCACAGAACATGTGTTTTGCATGCAGAAGGCCCTGGGTTCAATCACTAGCTTACAGGTAGGGCTAGGAAAGATTCCTGTCTGAAACCTTGGAGAGTTGCTGCCAGGCAATACTGAGCTAGATACTGGAGGACACGCCTTCTCCTTTATCATCCTGTCCAATTGCTGAGGTCTTCTGAAGAGGGGCACCTGGTGGTCCTACATGGGTCGGAGATCCACTTGGAAACCACCGGGAGCAACGCCTTTAGTGTAGCAGCTCCCACCCTACAGAATGGGTTTCCAGCTGAGATCAGGTATGCACCTACTCTACTTTGTTCTTGGTGTTTGATTAAGACTTGTCTTTTCAGACAAGCATTTCCTGACTGATGAGTAAATTTCAGCTACTGTTTTATTGACCTATTTTTTTTACTGTTTCTTTTGTATTTTCATTTATTGTATACTGCTCTGATACCTCTCAATGTGGATAAGTTTATAAGTTTATCAATAATAATAATAATAATAATAATTATTAATATTATTATTATTATTCAATTGTCTGACTTGGTATAAGATAGCTTCCTACATATGTTCCTAGATAATCCATTGTGGATGTAGCCATATCCATCCTTTTTTCTTCTTGTGTGCCCTATCACACTGGAAGGGAAAGAAAGGTGTACAATCCTGCAGTCATTACATAGGGGGTGAGGGTAGGAAATTACAGTAGCAACTTCTGAACCTTTGGCAAGTAGATGATATGGAGCAAAAGTAAAGTTGGGAGAAGGATGGAAAAATACAGAATAATCATGGAGAGGAGGCAGGTACATTAGCTGGCTGGTGAGGGTAGGTTGTAAAGCTCCTGTATTTTTCAGAACCTCATTGCAGTTTTCTGTTTTATTGTAACCACAGTCCAACTACTTTTCTCCATCCTGTTGCAATTTAGATGACCTTCTCACCCAAGCCCACTTATAAAAGACTTGATACTTTCAAGGATAGGAGAAAATCAGTCCAATTTTGTTTCTTTTTCTAAAACACAATTTTTCTGCACTGAAGAAAGAAAAAAAATGACATGCTAATAAAATAAAAATGTTTTAAACTGCCTCAGAACATGTCCAGAAGCTTGCTAGCTCAATTGAAGTGTTCTCTTAGAGATCACATATATATTCCTTCCACATACAGATGTTCTACAGTCAGTCTGCATACCAATCTATTTCAATTTCCTCTCGCAACATGAAAGAGCAGCATTATATCTGGCAAGATAAAGGAAATACTATTCAGTCATATTATGTTTTCATATACAAGAGCGATACATAGAGTGAAAGGCTGTTTCCTTTGAAATCTTTGATATCTGTCCTGGACTTACAAGAAGCCAAGTTTATTCCTAAGGCAGTGGCTGCATCTGTACAGGAACTTCCTCTGCTTCTGATCTGACACTTAAATGCTAAACTGGAAATGTGGGAATTTCCCATGCAAAAGTATGCAGACTGCGGCAAGACTACAAACGCTACTGACTTGCTCAAGTGAAGTGTAAACATTGCTAGGCCAATAAAGGCATCTGGGCCATATTCAGCCTACAGATGACCACTAGTCGGGCCACTCTTCATCAGTACTCTTCTATTGTCTAAAACATCTGGCCCTCGAGATGTTTTGGCCTAAAACTCCCAGGAGCACTCACTATTGGCTATGCTGGCTAGGGCTGATGGGAGTTATAGGCCAAAACATCTCGAGGGCCACCAGTTGCCCACCCCTTCCTCAGAACTGGCTTCAGGAAGGCAGAGAAACAGTCCACAAGATACAAGGTGCTTCCAGACTAAGTTTCTTTCCTGCCATCACTCTGCCTCATTCATGGAATTTTATTGGGGGGTCAGTCTAGACGCTGCCACCTTTAGCTTGCAACTTTCTGGCATTTTCCCACCACTTCTTCCATCTTTTTTCTTACCACAGAAAATCCGTGAAGGAAGGAAAGACAAAATAGCTGCTCGATGCCTTCTGATTGGTAAGTGCTAGGAGCCATCTGCCTGTGCCTTTGACTTCCTGAACTATCTTGTTCCTTCCCAGAAGAGGCAGCACACTTGGCTCAGGCTTTCACCATCATCCAGGTAGGAACACACTGGGGACAGCAAGTGTTTAAAGGAGAGAAAACAACTTGGCCCTTTACCTCTTGTATTCTTCTCTAGAGTTGGCCTTCCAGCTAATCTAATTGCTGGCAACTGACATACTGAGTCTGTGCATCCTGTTCTGGTCCCTGCGCAAAGAGGTAAGAGACTTGCACAGGCTTGCAACCAAAGAATCCAGCTTCATAAGAATGTAAGAAGGACACAGCTGGATCAGACAAAAGTTCTATCCAGACCAGCAGTCTGTTTTGAATAATGCCCAGCTTCTGGAAAGCTCAAGGGCAGGACATGAAGGCAACTGTCCTCCCCTATTGTTCAGACTTTGCCTTCGAAACAGACTGGCAATCTCTTGAAATAAATATATTGAGTCTTTCTCTTACAACACTTTCTCTCTGCCTCAGCGCCCTGCCCAGCTGCAATAAGAAAGAGCTCCCAGTGTTGTCGCAAGGATTACAGCAGGGATGGGGAACTTATGACTCCAACTCCCATCAGCCCCAGGCAGCATAGCCAATGGGCAGGGATGATGGAAATCATAGTCCAACAACATTTTGAGGGCCACAGCTTTCCAGCCCGGGGGTTACAACAAAGTAATACTTGTGAAGTGGTTTGAAGTCAATGAGTTACATTCAACGACACACAAGCAGACACCCATTTGCATGACAGGACTTCCTCTCCTCCCTTTACACACCTCTTGCGCCCCCTCCCATCTGCAACAGAGAGTCCCCCTACTTAGAACTGGTTCAGACTGACATGTTTCTGAATGTAGTTGTGTATTACACGATGGCATAAAGGAAGGTGATATTTATTATGTTAGGAATGGAGAAAGAAGGAATGACAAAGCAATCATCATACCTACAGAAAGGTTAGTAGGATTGTGAACCGTGCATAGCTCAATCGTAACGCACCTGCTTTGCATGCAGCAGGTCCCAGGTTGGGGCCTTGGCGGCATCTCCAGCTGAAAAGGATCTTGCCTCAGCAGGTAGGGTGGCTGGGAAAAAGCTCTGCCTCAAGCACTGGAAAGCCACTGCCAGTCAATACTGGTCAAGATAGACCAATAGCCTGAGCCTCATACTTGATTGTAAGGTGTGCAAAAGAAGACACAAACGCTTCCTGTTCTGATGGTAAGCAGAATCCAGCTGTAAAAAGGGCAGATATTTCGCTGGCACTTCCCCCAAAGACAGTGATGCTTCAATACCAGCCAGACAGTGCAGAAAACCAAGTTGCATAGCCCATAGGAAAAAATCCACCAGTGCCCCTAACATTTGCATCCCTTTTGTATTAACTGCCTGCTTTTTTACTTTAGATTATGTTTATGAGGTCCTGGGTCTACTCCACTGGAACCATATTTACGACCCATGTAGAATAAGCCTCTTCTACATGCATTGGAAGCGAATGGCCATTATTAGCCATTCCTGTTGACCTTTTCCATTAATTCTAGCCATAGCAGCAGCTGAGCTTTCCTTGGAGAAAAGACCAGGGAAGATAAAGGTTAAATTAAATGTTCTGAGACAAACAAAAAACACATTTAATTTCCTTGCTTTGGAGGAGGGGGAAAAATCAAGTTTCATAGGGTTTATTATTAAATGATGAGAATTATTTTCTGTGTGCTCCTTCGAAAAGTAGGCTGGTTATTTCATTGCTTTTTCACAGTCCTAATGACTTTTAGTTTATTCAACCCATTCATAGAGAAGTCGGGCTCTCAAAGATCAGGCATCAAAAGATTCATGCTCTGTTTTATAAGATCTTTTGATAAGGGAGCCCTTTGTGGTTGTCATTCTTTTTTTCTCCTCCCCCCCCCCCCCCAATCCTTTCTTCTTCTCCCCACCGCCTTTTCCTGTGTGGTCTGTTGTCCATTTTCTGTCCAGATGCTATTGAAGAAAGGAAAACTCCCTGCAATGAGAAGCAAATGATTTGCTTGCTTTACAGGCTGTAGTGTATGTGAAACAGGGGAGCCTCAACCAGAATCCACTCTAAGAGGGATACAGGCATGCAGCAATGAGCCTTCTTCTTCTTCTTCTTCTTCTTCTTCTTCTTCTTCTTCTTCTTCTTCTTCTTCTTCTTCTTCTTCTTCTTCTTCTTCTTCTTCTTCTTCCTCCTCCTCCTCCTCCTCCTCCTCCTCTTCCTCTTCTTCTTCCTCCTCCTCCTCAATTCCTCAATCTTCCTTCTCAGGCCAGGATGTATTTGTTTTCTTAGGCAGACAGATCTGGCTCCCTCCAGGCCCTACAAAATGATCCATCTTTGTCTACCCCGGTAACCTGAGGCAGCCAGTGATTAAGTCCGTTTGCCAGCCCTTGCATATAGGCCCAGTTGCTTAGACTGTACAATGCCTTTTCATTTATTAGATTCATTTCAGGCCTTCCTCAGCCATCCCCCCTAACATGCACACTGTATCCCCAAGGAGGTCTCCAAGAGAGCCTAAGAATAATTAGGGGATCGGAGGCATGAAAACAGTACCTTTTCTAATTAAAGGGAAAGCTGCCTAGTTGGGGGCTGCTCCCAAACTGATGTTGCATTTTTATTTATGTTATTCACTAAAGAAAATTATTCTTCCTGTCATAATCACTGAGCCAAGGTGGTTCACAGCATGGAAATGCAACAGTGAAACATTTTTCTTAACAAAATACAAAATTTAAACATGTGAAAGTACCATTAAAAAAATGCAGAAATTCAAAAGGCCCACAAAGGTGTTTTTAACTAGGGGTACTATTGCTACCTCTGCAACTATCCCTTAAAATCTTTCATACAACAGCAACAAACAACCCTTCCACAAAACAGGAGGAGTGTAGTAGCAAAATTTTGAGGTGCAAGTGCTCGTCATGACAGTCCCCACATAGCCACACCCCCCCCCAAATTCAGGCAGCTGTCTTGATCTATATCAACACACCAGTTCTAACCAGTTTTATCTCCATCAGGAGCAGGTCTATTGCAAAGTGAATGGGTCTTAATTGCCCATTCAAGACCAAGCCACCACAAAATAGTTTGCTTGACAACAGAGAACAATTCATTGTTGTTGGGAAAGTTCATTTCTTTCCCAGCTACTGTGCATCCCTGCTAATAATAAAGTGCCAGTACTGCGTTCCTGTGAACCCAGCTCTACTAAACCATTGAAAAGGGGTCACCATAATATACAGTAGGCTCTGCTATGCACACTTCCAGATCCAACAGAGAATACTGATGGCAATAGGACAAATGGGAAGAGACAGTCGCTAAGATTTGGATGGGGAATCTTTTTCAGCCTGAGGACCACATACACTCATGGACAACCTTCCAGGGGATGCATGTCAGTGGTGGGCAGAACCAAAGCCACGTACACACCCCATTCACATAGGATCAGGGCAAACATGGGATAAAGAATCATTAAAGATATAAAAATCAATCTACAGTAAGTTAATAAGTTTCCTTCTGTGTACCCTGCTTCCTTCCACAAAAAGATAGCCCAGTGCAGCTCCATTTCAATGGGGAAGGGGCATTATAGCATGGCTTCCAAACCCCTCAGTATTATTTCCTCTCTGCAGGAGCTGAGTGGAGAGGCGACACTGGGTAACCTGCCTTCCCATTACAGAGTTTTACAGGAGCATGCATGCATGAATGCACCCACACCTAGACCATTGTAATGATGTATGAAGTTAATCTGGGAAGGGATTTTGGAGAAACCCGCAACTGATTCAAATGAAATGAGTTTGGATTTCTGTGAATCCGACCTGTGGATTCTGCAGTGGACCAGCTTTTTCCAAGTCATGCGGATTCCACAGACTTGCAAACTGTTTGGTTTTTTAAAACCATGGGGGAGGGGGTTGTGCAAAATGTGCATTAGTGCAAGCACAAACAAGGACTAAATTCTTGTACATCCCTAAAAAGTAATCAGTTCTGTCAAAGGAAGTGAGGCAGGTGGCTACCAGGAGGAGGGCCTTTTCTGCTGTGGTACCCCGGTTGTGGAATGAGCTCCCCAAAGAGGCTCTCCTGGCGCCTACATTGTACTCTTCCTGGCGCCAGGTGAAAACCTTTCCATTCTCCCAGGCATTTTAATAATTTTAATCATCTTAATCATTTGTAGTTGTTTTTAACTCTGTTATTATAACTGCAGCTGCTAGCTCTGCTGTTTGTTTTAAATTAGTGGTTTTAAATTTAATATTTATTTTATATTGTATTTTATGGTTTTAACTGTTGTAAACTGCCCAGAGAGCTTTGGCTATTGGGCGGTATAAAAATGTATTAAATAAAAAAATAAAAAAATAATGTGCAGAGGACATTGGCTGACTGTATGGGGATTTCACATCTGCATTACGATTAGGGTTAATCCTCAAGTTAGGGTTAGGGTTAGAAAAACTAGGGTCCCTGTGCTGGTCCCAGGGACAGGAACTAGCCTAGGTTGGGCAGACTAAACAAGTGAGCAACAAGAACACCCTCAGTGATGCCTGTCTGCATGCTGGCTGAATGTATGGGGATTTCGCATCCTCATTTCAATTAGGGTTAATCCTCTAGTTAGGGTTAGGGTTAGGAAAACTGGGGTCGCTATGCATGTCCCATGGCCAGGAACTAGCCTAGGAAGGGCAGACTAAGTGAGTGGGCAACAAGAACACCCTCAGTGATGCCTTTGTGCATGTGTGCTGAATGTATAGGGATTTTGCATCCTCATTATGATTAGGTTTAATCCTAGGGTTAGGGTTAGGAAAACCAGGGTCGCTGTGCTGGTCCAGGGGCCCCGGAACTTGCTGAGGCAGGGCAGACTAAGTGACTGGGCAACAGGAACACCCTCAGTGATGCCTACGTACAAGCTGGCTGAATGTATGGGGATTTCACATCCTCATAGCAATTAGGTTTAATCCTCAAGTTAAGGTTAGGGTTAGGTAAACTGGGGTCCCTGTGTAGGTCCTGGGTCCAGGAACTAGCTGAGGTGGAGGCAGGGAGACTAAGCGAGTGGGCAACAAGAGCACCTTCAGTGATGTGTTTGTGTTTGTGCATGCTGGCTGAATGTATGGGGATTTCGCATCCTCCTTACAATTTGGTTTAACCTCAATTTAGGATTAGCATAATGGGTCACTCACTGTGCTGGTCCCACGGCCAGGAACTAGCCTAGGCAGGGCAGACTAAGTGAGTGGGCAACAGGAATACCCTCAGTTATGCCTTTGTGCATTTTGGTTGAATGTATGGGGATTTCACATCTGCATTATGATTAGGGTTAATCCTCAAGTTAGGGTTAGGTTTAGGAAAAAAACTAGGGTCCCTGTGCTGGTCCCGGGGCCAGGAACTAGCTGAGGCTGGGCAGACTAAGCTAGTGGGCAACAGGAACACCCTCAGTGATGCCTGTCTGCATGCTGGCTGAATGTATGGGGATTTCGCATCCTCTCATTACATTTAGGGTTAATCCTCAAGTTAGGGTTAGGGTTAGGAAAACCGGGATCCCTGTGCATGTCCCACGGCCAGGAACTAGCCTAGGCTGGGCAGACTAAGTGAGTGGGCAACAAGAACACCCTCAGATGCCTTTGTGCATGCTGGCTGAATGTATGGGGATTTCGCATCCTCTCATTACATTTAGGGTTAATCCTCAAGTTAGGGTTAGGGTTAGGAAAACCGGGGTCCCTGTGCATGTCCCACGGCCAGGAACTAGCCTAGGCTGGGCAACAAGTGAGTGGGCAACAAGAACACCCTCAGATGCCTTTGTGCATGCTGGCTGAATGTATGGGGATTTCACATGTGCATTATGGTTAAGGTTAATCCTCAAGTTCAGGTTAGGGGTTAGGAAAACTAGGGTCCCTGTGCTGGTTCCAGGAAAGCAACTAGCCTAGGCTGGGCGGACTAAGCGAGTGGGCAACAAGAACATCCTTAGTGATGTCTTTGTGCATGCTGGCTGAATGTATGGGGATTTTTGCATCCTCATTACAATTAGGGTTAATCCTCTAGTTAGGGTTAGGAAAACCGGGGTCGCTGTGCATGTCACATGGCCAGGAACTAGCCTAGGCAGGGCAGACTGAGTGGGCATATATGGATACAGAAGATTTTAAAAGTGAATATACAACTTAAACCTGAAATGTTTTTATTGGGTATTATGGATTTACAACTAGAGAAAGATCATGGAATATTACTACAATATATGATAACAGCAGCAAGATTAATCTATGCTCAAAAATGGGAAGATGCAGCAATACCTACCATAGAAGATTGGCTGTTGAAAATGTTGGACTGAGCAGAGATGGCGAAACTGACTTGTTCAATCAGAGAATTTTTTTAATCATCATTTATGAAAGACTAGAAACCCCTTGTGGACTTCTTGAAGAAGAGGGGAAATGAATTAATAATTTTGAGTTTTGAATTTTGAATATTAGAAAAGGTAGTAGAAATATTCTTTGTGAAAAGAGAGAAAATATAGTTTGGATATGGATTGGTAATAGTTGTCAGACAAAGAGGCGGAAGTCAAATATGATTCGTTTTTGTTTTGGAAGATTTAATAGAATTATTGTCTAAAAATAATAATAATAATCCAGTTCTGTCAATGAGCAGAGGACAAAATGAAAGACGCCTGACAATTTGAGAAACACAGATGGAACAGATTAAACAAAATTTGTACACCTCTAAATTATCTGGGCAGTATACCCATCACCCTCCCTTCCTCCAGCTGCCTTTCACCACAACTGGGTGGGCGGCAGCAGCAGCAGCAGGAGCTTTCAGGAGGATCCAACATCCCCAAGGCTGCGAGTGAGCCTAGCAAGCCTATAGTGGACCAGTGGACACAATCAAACAGCTCACCGTGGCTCATTTAAGCCATGTGGGCTGTTTTGATTGTGCAAACCACGTCCATAAGAGTTGGCCATTGTCAGGAGGGGAATGGGGATAGGGTCTTCGTACAACGCAGACTGCTGCAACCCTGGCTGCCCTTCCTCAAATTCACAGCAATCAAACTGCTTTAATCAACGAGCCTGAGGCACCTCAAACGTCAAGCCTCACTGCCACACTCAGAAGCACGGTGCGTTGTCCATGGAGGAAGAACGTGATCTGGCATCCACGCTCCCTTTTCCCTCACTGCTCCGCTGTTTCCTGGTCATTCTCTGAGCAACAGGGGGAGATTGTGGGGAGGAGAGGTTGAAACCTCACCACCTCTGTGATCTCTACTTCCCCCAGCCCTGCTGCTGAGCTGATGGCTGGGGAAAAGCTGTCTGAGAAGTACCATAAGTGGTGGCTGCAGAGAAGGGCACAGAGGGTGGGTGGCCAGGGGCCAGATGGGGAGGCCCAGCAGGCTGCATCTGCACCACAGACTGCCGGTTCCCCACCCACATCCTAAGATATGCAGGTTCCAAGCTTGGCATTGACATGTAAGAACACTGACAAGTTACCTTGTAAACTGAAGTGATGAACCAGCCTATATTTGACTTGATTATTTGAACATGCTATAGGCTTGGACAATAAGACTGACATGCCAGCTTCCATTGTTAAAATGCCCCAAATCCTATCTTGTTGTCAGCCTACACACATTTCTTGCGTGTTACCAGGCCAACAAGAACCTGGCTCTTCCCCCCCACCCCGACCCCTTTCTGTTTGGATAGTTGTTGTGATCTAGAAGAATTTACAAAGTCCTGTCAGACAACTTATTCAGGCATCAGTGGCCATTATAGCCTTCCTACATCCATCTGATTGGTCAGCAGCTGAGTTGACAGTTCAAATTGCCCTAGATTAGCTTTAGCGGGGTTTAGATGACCCCCCCCCTGCACTGAAAGAACACATGAGTCATGGGGCCAGGCAGCCTTTTCCCATCCCCACTGCCAATGCATGCAGTGGTCATGCATCATCCATGTGTTTGACCATCACTTGAAGGGGCTCTATGCAGTGGAGGCTGCTGACTCCAATGTCAGCGGGACTGCATATTTATCCACTCTGGATTTTATTCTGAACTTTAAAGGAGCTATCCATGGTGCTGAACCCAATCCCCAAACTAGGTTAGGCACCATGGATAGCTCCTTAAAAGTTCAGAGTAAAATCCGGATCGGGTATGCAGCCCCACTGATATTGGAGTCACCAGCCTCTACTGGCTCTATGTACATACTGCTGTATGCACACAGAGCGCCTCCATTCCAGAGGGACTCCTGATTGCCACCCCCCTCACTTGCCTGGAGGAGCTGTGTGTGCAGATATCAGTACAGTCATGCCTTGGATTGAGACCATAATTTGTTCCGGAAACGTGCTTGTAATCCAAAACACTCTTATATCAAAACGAAATCCCCCCCAAAAAAATTTGTACAGAGATTTTTAATTTAAGCCGTACTACAGTACTTGTGTTGCAAGACGTCGCTTGTATGTCAAGTAAAAAAAAAATTTAATAAATATTTAAAAATTTGCTTGTCTTGCAAAACACTCTCAAACCAAGTTACTCGCAATCCAAGGTATCACTATACATACATAGAGTCCTTTCATATACCAACGTGGACAGTGAGAGGACATGGTTGGTCACTGCATGTATTGGCAGTGGGGTAGCCCACATAGCCCTCTCACACATTCTTTCAACACATGGGGGGGGGCATCTGGGCCAATTGCTCAAATTGAACAGTAAATGACTTATTTACTGAATAACTAAATGAATTAAAGGGCCAGTTTCAGTAACGCAGTTGCTAGGACAAGCAGGATCTGCTTTAAACCAAACAAAACAGGGGGACTATTGCTGATGGAAGGTGATCATTTTAAGCACAGTTTTTAGAAGAGGACTTACTTCTGTGGGGGGTGAATTTGTGGAGTGAGGACCAACCCTTGCTGATAACCACTGGGTCCCCCTATTTCTCCATTTTGTCAGGCTCAGAAGAAATGTTGAATCATCCCTAATATTAAATTTTCCTTCTGTGTGCTTTGGGGGGGGGGAGATATGTTTAATCAGACCACAGAGGGGACAAATCAGTAAGGAGCAGGACTTAACATCTGCAGGGATTTAAACTGCATTATACAGAGGTTACTATTGCTATTACACTGCTATTAATAGTAACCCTTAGTACGAATAGCATGAGGTGACATAATTATCACCTAAAGGTCTTGCATTAGATGATCAAAAGAAGAAGTAGAGGGAAATCAGGGATTGCAAACATATACCAAAATAAATAAATAAATACCGGTAAATAAATAATTCCTGTACCATTTTAGGTTGGAAAAAAAGGATGAACTGAGAAGGAAGACATACAAATAAGGCAGGTGAATTAAACAAAATGTCGTTCTCTTCAAGGGGTTGACTCATTCCTCCACAGTCCTAGTTTTGAAAGAAAGAAAGAAAGAAAGAAAGAAAGCTTTAATAATATGGCAGCACTTTTCCATAGGATCTATGGCATAGCTGAATTTCTGGCACCCCCGTTTCACAACAATGAAGGCATTTTTAGGCGATCACCGCAAAAACAAGATCATTCAGAGAAAAAGAGGGAGCCAAAGATAATCATATTCTCTCTCGTCCGCTTTTCACAGATGCGTTCATTTCTCTCCTTCTGGCTGTGTATTTATGTTCCCAGGAACGGATGGAGGGAAACCTGTATTACATAATAGAAGAGGGAGCATTCTAATGGCAATAGCTGCATTTCCAGATAAAGCTTTATAATAGGCCAGTTTCGTGGTGACAGCGAACACCAACTAAAGATGATTGACAGATACTGAAAGACTGATGCTAGTTAGAGATAATAAACGTTACAGCTAACATGCAGCCAGTAATGGAGATTACCGGTATATGGAGCAAGTTGAGACTTGATCTGGGAGCAATAAAGAAAACACTTAATGCACTTGCTCCTCTAGTTAACAGGTTAGGTGATCCTGGTCCCTTTGGTCTATGTTTCTTTAGTGTACCAGCTTATGAATATTATATTAGGCCAATCTGAGCAAGGCCTAATGTTCACATAACAACATAATCATGTGAACATTAGGCCTTGCTCAGATCGGCCTAATATAATATTCATAAGCTGGTACACTAACTTTGCACTAATTGTGCAGTGAAACCCTAACAGGAAAGCTAAAAGAGTTGCCTTAGCACCTGTGGCTATGGCTTACCTGGATGAAGTGTGTGATAAGAACATGTAAGATGGATTTATCTCCAGCCATGGGAACAATTAGCACAGGCCTAGCAGAAACTGCATTAAGCAGTCTTATTTCTTCTGTGTTTATCTAGTCCACAGGAAGATTAAAAATAAATACACATGTGCTCACACCTTCTTCATCATCTTCATCTTCCTGGAACATTAAAGTTAAAGATGGGAGAGAAAAGAACAGGATTTCCTTGTCCTCCTCCTCCTCCTCCTCCTCCTCCTCCATGCAACTGTCAATTTAGTAAAAAGCACAAAGATTTAGGGTGTAATCTATACTAAACATAGTCTGGCTAAAGGGATACAGGATTCAGCAGAAGCCTTGCTATGCCAACGGAGTGTATGATATGCCATATAATGCCACTCTCATAACAAATGCACCAGCAGAACACCCTGGAAATGCTGGCAGAACGCATGGCTACATGGTGAATTCTATGCACAATTTATGGCTGCATGGCCAAGCTTTCATCTGGCTGGTGTGTCGCAAGGGCAGATTGAATTTTAGCGCATAATGGTATGATTTAGGCTCAAGCTACATGTTACATGGAGTTAGATGGGTTTTTGTTTTCTTTCCGCATGTTTCTTAAAAGCCCAAATCAACCTGAGCAGGCCGCAAGAAAGGGAGCATAGGGTTTCCTGGTTCAGTGATTCGTAGAACAGCCCAATTCACCTCAGATTTGGAGGCTGCCTGATTCGACTGGGGGTGGGATGGCGGGTGCATTTGAATCTTGATTTGTAAATCCAAAGCTTTGTGCCTCCCATTGACTATCATTGGAAATCAAAAAATGGCTATGATTTTTTGCTGTTTGACAGAATTGGATCACATTTTTAGTTGTAGTCGCTCTTTATGAGGCATGAAGCCTGATCAATGTCATAGTAATACAGAGGTTCAGGGGTGTTTGTGCTAGGCACTTTTAAATTTTGTTTGTTTGTTTGTTTGTTTGTTTAAATAAAAGGGAACTGCTGATAACTTTTTCTATTTCTTGGCAGAACTGGATGAAAATTGCAGGCATAGTTGCCCCTTGTGATAGGATAATGCCTGACATGTTTCAGATGAATAGGTGCAGTGGTACCTGTGTAAGAGCAGCATTTACAGTTTGAGGGTTTCCAAAAAAGGATGAGCTTATCCTTCTCATTTTGTGCGCAATTACTTGGAAGAATAAGTGCAATGTTTTTTTTGTGGAAGGGGAGTCTTCAAATTGAGGCCGAGGAGGGGGATGACTGGTTTCTTGGCTATTTGTATGAAAATGACACACATCATGTCCCTAGGCAAGAAACCTGCAAAATGCCAGAAGGCTAATTTATTTATTATTTATTTTTTATATTTATAGCCCACCTTTTTTCCTGCAAGGAACCCAGGGCGGCTTACATAATAATCCTCCTCCTCCTCCTCCTCCTGTTTTATCCTCACAACAACCCTGTGAGGTAGGTTAGGCTGAGAGTCAGTGACTGGCCCAAAGTCACCCAGTGAGTTTCATGGCCGAGCGGGGACTAGAACCCTGATCTCCTGAGTCCCAGTCCAGCACTCTCACCACTACGCCACACTGGCTTTCTAAGTGCAGGGACAAGGGAGTTATGATGAATGAAAAGCAATTTATGGCTTTTTGCTTGTTTGTTTTCTGCTCAGTTGGTACCAAAGTCACAGAAAGTACAATAGGACAGGGTGGATGTGGGCCACACAGTGGGAGAGGAAGAAAGATGTCAACATCCAGAATTTTCCAGGCAAGCACCCAATGTTAAACCCAGGCCCTACAGGCTCCACCCAACTTCTTTTGATGTTCCTGCTTTTCGAGAGAGACCTAACAAAGATCACTGAACAATGGATCAGTCCTGTGATATGTTACTTCAACATCCCTCCACTAAAATACTGTGATTGGAGAACCCTGGTAAAACCATTCATTGTGATTAGAAGAAAAAGCTGTCAGTCACAAACTACAATCCCTTCTCTCCCCCACCCCACCCCCCGCCAGTATTTTCCTTATATGAAGAGCTTGAGGAGAAATGTATCAGTTTTTGCAGGCACACTGTCTGTGTCTCTGTGCTCCTTCTAATTGCTAAGGAAGCTTCAGTGAGGTTCGGATTCAGATAGCTTCAGAGGAACCCTGTTTCAATTCAGACATCTCCCATATCAACCAACTCTTTCCAAATCTTTCCAAATTGGTTTGGGATTTGACCCCCAAGTTGAATACAAACCCCAAGGGGGGGGGAGAGAGAGAGGCTGCTTTGTCCTTCTCCCTCTGGTCACTTTTCAGTGCAAAATCACCTTCCCCGTGCTCCATTTTTACCTGCATGGGAAGATATGGGCACTATGTACCTTTCCCCTCTCTGCTACAAGTGAAAAACCAACACGAGGAAGGTGATTTGGGGCTGAAAAACTACAGGAGGGGAAAGAGTAGTTTATTTATGATTTATTTAAAACATGTATTCCCTGACTTACAAAAACAGTTAAAAATAGGAAATACACAATAGAGAACTTCAGGATAGGGTCAGAGGTATTTGAGAGGGTATATTAGCCCTATGCCTGCCTTATAGAGAAACCATGTTCGGAGCACATCTACATTACTTGAGGAAGGCACAGTTATGTGGTTCTCTTGTTTGCTCTTGCTAGAGACAAAAGAGAAGAGTAGCGAGGTGGCGATACTGATTATTACTGGTGCACGTAAAAATAATACGGGGAGTGTCTAGAAAAGAGACAGGTCTGTCTTAACAACTAACCACATCTCTCCAAGATGATCACACTCTGAGACCATAAGCTTTTTCAAACACTTCCATCCATCCAATCCAATCCAATCCAATCCAATATGGATAAATGCATTAATGCAAGATGGAATTAGAGCTGATGTCGAGATCCAAGAAGTTGATGCTCTGTCACTTGGGAAAGCTCCTTCCAGTTTAACTCCAGACATTGACCGTAACTGCCAAGTAGGATCAGTGGAAACTTTCTGACTGATTAAAGGGTGACATAGACAACGTTAAAAAGAATAATAAAGATATCTACTAGCAAAACCATAGTAGTTTCTAAACTGATCATGGTGAGCAACTTCAAAGTAGCAGAGACCCTTCATTATTATCTAGGACCCAGCTACAACTGCCTGTTGCCTACATATCTGCTGCTGCTTCTTTTTTGGAGCATGGAGTAAAGCATGATGATAGACTAAATATAATGGGACTTAAAATAGAAAACATTCCCATTTCAGTTTCTTCACAGGTATCTTGACAGCCATCCATAATTGTTTTCTAAAACAGATATTATGATTCATCTTCCCCAAAAGAAAAGAGTCTGACCTGAAGCAATGACATAGTGGCTCCCAGGTGTCCTGGTCATTTGTTTAGCCACATAAGGTCCCCCTGGATTATGGGGGAGTTAGATGCGATGAAGTGGAAGGGGACACAACTGCAGTGCAGGCAGGTTTCAGTCCACACAGAATACAGGTGGGGAATGTACTATAGTACATTATTATTGCTATGCTGTGGCAGGGGTGGCAGCTGCAAATATGATGTTATGCTCTACTGCCGTCGCATCTGCAAAGTGCCAATCATTCCAAAGTGCCATCGATGAGTTGTGAATGACCTGTTGAATAGGGCCCTCAACTAGAGATGTGAAGGCCCAAGAAAAAATGGGGAGAAAACCAGAAAAATTCAGGGGAAAACTGTTTTCCTCCCAAACTTTCAAAAACTCCATGGGGGGGGGGGAGTTCTCCTCCCCTCCCCCAAGTTTTTCTGGTTTTTCCCATTTTCCTCCCAGGTTTTTTCCAGGCCTTCACATCTCTACTCTCTCAGCATGGAGTTTCAAGATGAATCTTCATTTGCCTGTAGTGCTGAACTTGATATCTAGCTTACAAACAAAACACAGTTTTGTATGTGGCACAGCTGGGGAACAGACAGCTTAGTCACAGAATAAGGATTTATGATTTTTTATTTTACTTTCTGTATATCTGCCAATTTTCAACAGGGCTGTCAGAAACTGGGAAAGGTCATGATACTCCACACCTAGATAATCCATGCCAAAGTTCAGACAGTTTGATAAATTGTATTCATTTAGAATGCTCACACTTTATCATGATGGAACACTGTTTGATCCTCCTTACCTTAACTAGACAGGTGCTCCTGGATCTGTTTAATATCAGAGGCTCAGTAAGTTTGTGACCAAAGTTAAATTTGAACCTGAGACCTATTGGTTCAGTCTCCACATTACACCATCTCACACATGGCTGCTGGTGCATACCGGTAGATAACACTGAGTAGACCAATTGCCTGAGCATAAGAAACCAAAAGGAAAGGTCCCAATGGAACAAGTGAAATAATCCCAGGACCCCTTGCTCTGGGCAGATCTTGGAACTCTTTGTATGTCAATATAGTAATATTTTTCAATGGCTAAGTCAAGCTTTTCACAACTAAGGGTAATAATTGCACAATAATTTTATTATAAGGGTATACACTACTCTACATGTCCCTAGCTCATTAAAAAAAAATGCTATGCAAACTCTTTTAAGTATATGCACCTGCTCGCACTGGACCTTCATCTCATGGAAGTTTTCCAGCAGTGCCCTTCTCATTGCCCGGATAAGCTGCCGGCTTTCCCTTTAATGGTCAGGAGACAGTAAAGCTTCAGTTTTGCATTTCTTTACATCTGTGCCATAAAGCAAGGAATGTCCATCAAGTTATTTCTTCAAGCTCCAGGCAAAACAATTTGAAGTGGATAGCAGCATCTTCTCTGCCTGTTAATGTTAATGCCTCAGGCTGAAGTCTGTATCTTTTCATACAGTAGAATGTCCCCTTTTTGTGATGTGCTTGCAGGCAATGTGCCTGCCTTCCATGCCATCATCTCTCTCTCTCTCTCTCTCTCTCTCTCTCTTGCAAAGCCTAGCTTTCTCTGTAATTTGATTTCCAAAATGCTGATCACAGAGGCAATCTGAAGCAGTGCTCTCAGGCGCTTTCTTGATTCCCCAAGTTTTGCACACACACAGAAAATTAAAAAAAGAAAAAAAATTTCTATTAGACAAAAAAAGGGGGGGATAAAATAGATAGAAGGAACGTTGCATACATATTGGTGTTCAAACTGAGCATTAAAATTTGATCTGTGCAAGAGGACCTGTTCATCCCACTGTCTGGCCACTTGGGATCTCTTCCAGCATGTTAGCAGCCATGCGAGCTGGGTGGGGAGGTTAATATCTCTTTTGGAAAAGCCAACCCACTTTTCACAGCTCCCACTTGGACATGGCAGTGTAACCTAGGATGATTGCCCCTAGCTTTGTATTCTTCTTCCATGAAATAACGGATAATTAAAACAATAAACCTTTGCTTCCTATCAATGTTTTTTGTCTTGTTCAGATTTTTATTATTATTATTATTATTTTTTGCTTCATAAGCAGTTTTCAACCTCAAACTCCCATGGCCTCAACAGATCCATGTCCCTCTGCTGACACTACTATCACTCCAAATCAGTGAAGTTGCAATCCTTTTTTAAAAGTTGTTTTAAAGAATCATACAGTACTCTGTATCCGCAATGACAACACAATATTATACATTAAAGACCATCATAATTGATTCTACAGGACTGACTGACTAATCGCTCTCATTCATTATTGCTTAAGACAAGGGTGGAGAACCTCCCATGTCTCTCCAGATACAGCGTTGCCACTAAAAATTCATTTTCTATTTCTCTTACTTTCCCTGACAAACTGTTGTCAATTTCCCTGACCACCATTCAAAAATAACCTCAAGTTAAAAGAATGCATAGGTTACATTACATTAAATGACAGTTTTATTAAATGTTTTAAAACTATATAAGTACTGAAAGGCATTTTTTTAAAAAAAATTGGTCAAGATAGGAGCATCAATATGAGCTTCTTTAAACACTGAGATTGGGTTTGCACGACATGACAACCCACGGTGCCATGAGCCACGGTGCCATGGTCATGAGCCCGTACGAGCCACGGTGGGTTGTCATGTTGTGCAAACCAGGGACAGGTTTGCCAGGGTGGCTTATTTTGGGGTCATAAGCCACCCTGACAAACCATGGCTTGTAGTGGGGTCTGTTTGACCCACAATGGGTTGTCACATCACGTCATCCGAATCTGGATGACATGACCCATCGTGGGTCAAGCCTGACTACAAGCGAGCCGCTTGGCAAGAGCAGCAAAAAAAACCCTTGCCACTCTTCCCAAGCAGCTGGTGGGCGACCGCCATTGCCAGCCACCCTAAAAGTGCCTGAGTGGCACTTTGGGACAGCTGGCAAAGGCTTCCCCACATCCTTGCCACGAGCCGTTTTGGGATCGCCATGGCTTGACCTTTTAAAAAAACATTTTTTGGGGGGGAGATCACAAAAGCTGGCTGTCAAGCCAGCTTTCGTGATCCCCATGGGATATCCACGAGGTGCCATTCCAAGGGCCCCCAATGGTACTTTCAAGGGTCTACCCGTGGTTGCCCCCCCTTTTAAAAATTGTATTGAAAATGTGAGCAAATAATTGCCCTCATTATTTTTTTTAACCCAGCCTTCCGGATTTGCATAAATCGGGCAGGGCAGGTTAGTGCAAGAGGGTCCCTGGGCTAGGTGCTGGCAAGGGTGAGTGCCTGCTGGCCAAATCCAGCAGGCAGTTATCCTGTACAGTGCCTACCTTAGGCTGCAGGTAAGTCTTGCCCCCCTTTGCAAGGAACGGACAGGTTTGGCAGGTCTGGACCTGTCAGCTTCTTGCTAACCCCTGGAACATAGCGATTTGCGGAAAGGGGCTCTTTCTCCCTTTTTGCTGCATGATCCCCTGGTTTCTTTGGGGGAGATCAGGTGTCCCTAGTGCCCCCCAAATATTCTGCTGCTAAGGTCCTTCCTACACCCCACCCCCCAGTACTTGCAAAATGGGATTTGGAACATGCTACCATGTTCATTTTTGGCAGCTACACTGCTGGGAGACAAACTGTGGCAGGACGGGATTTTACTATTTCTCCTAGGGCTGTAAAAAATAATGGCCTAGAAGAAATAATGGCTGGATGCTATGCCCAGCCAGCCACAATTTGCTGACCCCTGTCAAAATATTCACATCTTCAAATCAACTGAAACTGATTCCAGTTTGTCTGAACGCACAAATTACCCAGTTGCAAGAATCCAGTCAGCCTCTCCATAATAAAATGATGCTATCACATGCAGGTTCATTTTATTCTGTGTTACGGTTAACAACCATCAGCCAATAAACATTTTCAAAATCATATAATCATGTTATGGAATATGTGTGCATCATATGGTATTCTGCCACTTCTCTACTCCAACTGCCTCAAGTGCAGACTGTCCTCTTACAGCGGCCTCTCAAAAGCTCCACTACACGAGTATATCTTGATCACAATTTCCCTGACTTTCCCTGACTTTTTGACCAATTTCCCTGACCAATTTTCATTTGCCTGACTTTCCAGAAAGTGGCAACCCTGCAGATAGTATTGGACTACACCTCCTGTCACTGCTGATCATTGGCCATGCTGCCGAGGGCTGATCGGAGTTAAAGTCCAACAACATCTGGTAGGCTACAGATTCCCAGCCCTGAATTAAGACCTCTAAAAGATTTCTCTAAAGTCCTGTAAGTGCAATTAAAGTACATATAAATTGACACTAACACATAAGCACAGTTTACACAAAAGTTGTCATTACCAACTCACATTGAAAGAATCACTATCCAGCTTGTATCTATTATCTATAAATTCAATTCAGGCTCCAATTGTTATAAAAAAAATTTTTTAGCCTTTTCTTATCATCTCTTATATGCATTCTGTCAACTTAACAATGCCATCTTTCCCCCATACTTTTTTTACCAATCAATCTTGCAATGTAGGTTGCTTTCTAAAGCTCTTCATACTTCAGAAAAGCCCCATTTCAGCTTTCAGCAGGGCAGGGCTCTCCACTGATAGGTTTTCAGCCGGGCAGCACATCCTGGAATGCCCATGTGACCACGCAGGAACTGCTGCTGGACTGAAAGTCTACCAGTGGTGAGACCTGTGCTGCTACAAGTGCAGGCACAGTGTTTGCAAAGTAAAAAAAAGAAAAAAGAAAAAAAAAAAGGTAAAAGCCCCCTCGGCCACTTACGGTGCAATCCTATGCATATTTAGACAGAAAAAAGTCCTACAGTTCCCAGCATTCCCCAGCCAGCATGCAGGGAGTTGTAGGACTTCTTTCTCCCTAACCATGCATATGATTGTGCCCAAATAAGCCAAACAGAAACCCTGCCCCCCCTTGAAATTTCTTTGAAATTCTTCCCCTCCCTGTGAAAGGGGCAGAAAAACAATGTCTCTTTAGAAGGGAGGGAAGAATTTTATGGTAAATAGGGGGCAGAGTTCATCACAGCGCTAGAATTAACTCCTATTTCTCCGTCAAAACCTCACTCTCTCCCAAGTGCCTAACCTTAACTGACGTAATAACTCCCTGATCTCTTCTTCCCCTTCTGTCCAGACACTATGCTCAAGATCTGGGGCCTTCTTCCAATTGCCACCTCCAAGGGAGGCTCGGCCGGTGGCAATAAGGAAGAGGGCCTTTTCTGTGGCAGCCCCACAATTGTGGAACAAGCTCCCCACTTGTTCCACAATTGTCTACTATCCTCTTGGCACCAGGTTAAGATTGCCCTCTATGCCAAGGCATTTAACAGCTCTAAATAGTACATGGGGTGAGGGGCTGTTATGTCATTTTTTTAACAGGTTTAGTTGTATTAACTTGTTCTTAGTTATCTTAGTTGTTTTTAATTAAATTCAGTTTTTAAATTTTAGTAGTGAATTTTTTATGATGTTTTTATTGTTTGTATTTTATATTGTATTTTATGAATTGTTGTAAACAGCCCAGAGAACTTGGCTATTGGGCAGTATAGAAATAAAATACATACATACATATCCTGTCTCCAAGCCCAATTTAAAGTGTTGGTTTTGACCTTTAAAGTCTTAAATGGTTTAGGACCAAATTACTTGAAGGACCGCCGTCAACTGCATCAGCCTGCCCACACGTTTAAGATCAGTAAGAGAGGCCCTTCTCATTTGTCCACCTGTGAGAGCAGTTAGGTGGGCAACCACACCTGAGAGGTCCTTCTCTGCAGTGGCCCCACACCTCTGGAATAAGTTGACATCGGGGATCCACCATGCTCCATCATTGCAGACTTTTAAGAAGGCCTTGAAAAGATATTATTTTACTCTGGCCTTCTCCTGATAGGATTGCTGTTGTTGCTCTTTTTATCGCTGGTTCTGTTGGCGGTTTTTATTGCTGTTTGTATTACTATTTTTATTCGTGTTATTTTACTGTACTACTGTGTTTTTATTGCTGTTATATTGTACCATTTCAATGAGTTTTTATTGTTGTATGCGGCTTGGGAGGGCTTCTGCCCTGAAAGGTGGCCAAGAAATAGTAAAAATAAATAAATAGATGGAAATTAGACATTTCTTACCCTTTCTACCTAGGAATTGGCACGGACCATTCTGAAACTGACATCTCCTATACTGCTGAGTTTCAAGTCAATCTGTTGAGCAATTTTATGAACTGAACTGAATGACTAAACTGAGTATATGCTGTAGAACC
This sequence comes from Shinisaurus crocodilurus, assembly GCA_021292165.1. Classification (NCBI taxonomy): domain Eukaryota; kingdom Metazoa; phylum Chordata; class Lepidosauria; order Squamata; family Shinisauridae; genus Shinisaurus; species Shinisaurus crocodilurus. The sequence continues at coordinate 78,773,603 of CM037877.1, read as the reverse complement.
TATTTTACCACCACCACCACCCCGTGATTTCTGGCGATAATGCGTAGAATGCAGTTCATCTGAGTCGCCCTTAACATAGGCCTATAATTACAATGAGATGATGTTCTGCTGTCAAATATATGTTTTAAATGGTATCCACAAGAGCTGTGCAATTATGCATCCAGCATCATACAAAATGGTTGCATGGTGGGGGCAGTACTGTGTATGACTCACCTGTGTGAGGACCTCGTCACAGAAATAATGTCTTTTGGATTATACAGGCCTGTGGCTCACGCTGGCTCAGCTTGTCTGAGCGTGGAAAGCTAAGCAGGGTCAGGCCTGGTTATTACTTGGATGGGAGACCCCTCCTCTAGTTTCCTGCATTGAGCAGGGGGTTGGACTCGATAGCCTTGTAGGTTCCTTCCAACTCTATGATCTATGAAATCTATGAATCTATGGATTACAAGATGTTACTAAGGAAGGAAGGAGGGAGGAAAACGAGGTGTAGCACTGCTGCTTTTGGCAGCAGCCATGAAACTCTGGTAATATCTAGCTCCAGCTATATACAATTTGCTGAAACCTTACACTCCTGAAATCCGATAGAAAGATTTTATCGATAGATTATAATGTGCAGTGTATTGTGTATGATGGACTTGCTGCACTTGCACCTCAAAGAATGTCAGTGTAGATTTCATAGATCATAGAGTTGGAAGGAGCCTACAAGGCTATCAAATCCAACCCCCTGCTCAATGCAGGAAACTAGAGGAGGGGTCTCCCATCCAAGTAATAACCAGGCCTGACCCTGCTTAGCTTTCCACACTCAGACAAGCTGAGCCAGCATAAGCCACCACAGGCCTGTATGTAGCTATGTTGGAACAAGCCGTGCTATCACCAGTTCATTTCTAGGAACAGGGTATCTATCAGAAGCCTTTTAAAAATTATTTTACACAGTTTAGTTTAAAAAAAACAACAACAACTACAAGACTATAAGCAGTATCCTTATTCAACACTACCACTAATGTAAAATTAGGCTGCACAAGTGTAAGCAACCCCTAGTGCAATGGCAGTAGCATCTGCTGGGGAAACCCGTCACAACAGCACACGCTATTGGAGTGGCACTAGAGCAGTGTTCTCCAACCTTGGGTCCCTAGATGTTTTTGGCCTACAACTGCCAGCATGCCCCAGCCAGCTATGCTGGGTGGGGCATGCTGGGAGTTGTAGGCCAAAAACATCTGGGGACCCAAGGTTGGAGAACACTGCACTAGATGTTGCTTACACTAGCACAGGGGTAGGCAACATCGTACCAGTGGGCACCAATGTGCCCCCCGGACATACCCCCGCATTTTTTAATTAACACATTTTCTTACCAGCAGCTGGGATTGCTGTGAAATAGGTTTCTATTGGTGGTGGTGTTTAGTGTGTTGAGGCTCAGGCCCCACCTCTGCCTTGCTCTCGGTCTTTGGAGCAGGTTACTTTCTTGTTCTTTGCCACACCTCCCATGGCAGCCCTTTTATGGTGGTGCCCAGGACAGTTTCTCAAATTGCCAGATGTGCCCACCACGAGCCAAGAAGGTTGCCTACCTCTGCGCTTGTGCGACGTAATTTACATTAGTGGTCGTGTTCAATAGGCTACTGCCCTATGTATCATTTCCACAAATCTAGCAAATATTCAAATTACGAAAGTAGGGAGGAAATTCTGAAGCACATCACATTGGACGGGGCTTAATATATCTTTCCCTTCCCCAGCCCTACACACATGGGCTCTTCTAGGTCTGACCTGAAACTTCATTAGAAACTATAACACATATATCATTTTCCTAAGTGTTCCTCAGGAGCATCTACTTGACACTTTAGATTAGTGGCAAAGAAATCTGTCTCTGGATGGAAGCCATTTAATTATAGTGGCAATGTTATGAAGATCAGGATATATCAGCTACTATACAAGCTGTGCAGCAGGCCTCATTCTCCTTCCATAGCAACAACGATGGAGTGCCAAGGGGGAAAAAAATTGCATCTCAGTCAGTGATCTCAAGTAATGATTAACCTGAATTCCCAATGCACAGGGGATGTTTTATTCCTATATGTCAAAAGGTCAATGTTTATCCATTCTCATCCCCTGCTAGTCGTCACTTTGATAAGCATTCCTTATTAGTCATCACTTTGATAAACATTAGTTCACTGGAATTATGGCCTATAGCCTAGGGGGAGGGGGTTCAAATGACCTTCAGGTTTGCAAACATCCTCTGTACTCAGAACAGGCCAAACATCACTGGCAGGCTCAATCCTTCATATAATAAATGAAGACAGACCCCAAAATCATGCAACAGAAAAAAGCAGACCCAGTGCAACCGACACAGTTGTACTTTCTGTGGCTTTCCCAACATATGCCCATACTATGCATTGTAATATACGACATAGTAAGCAGTCATTCTGTTATTTTAAATTCACAGTGACACTAATTATAGCAATGCCATTCACAGAAAAGTGAATAATGGTTACCACCCCGAAACCACAAATTTCCATGCGGTCCCTTTTTAAAGCGGTTGTTGCTTAGTATTACACTATAGTATTTTAAGGGACTGATTTTCATAAATGTTGGACACAAAGTACAAAGGATCTCTGATATAAAACCTTAAAGTAAATGCAATTGATCTCCCAAAGCAGTATGATAGCTAAGCAATTCAAGCAAGGTATATTTGATTTCAACTCAGGGAGCCCTCTCTCAAAGGTATCAACCCTGATCCATGCTTTAAAACGTATTTATTTGTGATTAGCGTGTAAATAAGCCTGTTAGTCACAAATAATCTAAATAAACATGTTTTTGATTTAAGTTGGTCTTATTCCCATTTTACAGATATGGAGTTGAGTACTTTTGCACATTCCTGTGACTAATGGTGATCAAATGAGTTGCACATTCTCTTTTTGCATTTCTTCCACAACGATCGAGAAGGGAGTATGTATACCTTCCCTGTAGGGAGATGATGTGAGCACAGCGCACACATTTGCTCAGGAAAGGAGACACATCATGTCCCCTTTTCATATTTCACATAATGAGCACAATAACAGGAAGAGTGACTCATCTTTGCTTCCTCTTTCAGTACTTGTTCAAAGGGCTTTGAATTCAGAGATTTGCCCAAAGTGACCAACTTTACCCTCTAGTCTCTGCTCAGTGAGTCTCATTCTGAACTACGATTTATTTATCCAAATCAACGCTATAGTCTCTCTGACTATAAAAGGAAGAAGATAGCACCCAAATCAAACCTTATGAAGTTACTGCACAATATGATATACGTACACACAAATTGGCCCAAAAGGCAAAATGTACTATCCATTCTCTCTACTCTCTCTCTCTCTCTGTCTGTCTGTCTCATGTTTGGAGCATTTTAAAAGGCATTTTATGATCATTAGCAGCGCAGCTCGTACATTCCTTACAACAAAATCCACATAGAATCTGTTTTGATAATGATCTTTTGGAAGAAAGGTTTATTAGGGCACAATCATATGCATGTTTAGAGAGAGAGAAATGGCTGGCTGGGGCATGCTGGGAGTTGTAGGACTTTTCTCTCTCTAAACATACATGGTTTGCACCTTCAGTGGAGATTTGATTGGAGACCTTCAATGAATCTCCACATTAAGAGGAAGTTTGCCTCTGAATACCAGTTGTTGGGGCACCCCACAGACAGGGGCGATGCAGGAGGAGGGCAGCCTGCGTTTTGGTGTGGAGCTCAGAACTCTGGAGCGCCAGCTTTTAGGAGTGGCTGTGGCCTTTTTTAGGTACCCTGCAGGCTGTACATTAAAGAAAGGAGGACAATCGAGAGAATAACAAAGGTACTGTGCTGTGGTTTTCTTCACCCACCCTAGGGGAGACGATAATTAAAGAAAAAAAGTCTTGGGGTGGTAGTGGCAAGCTTCACACAACTGTTCCTTTCACAGCCGTGGCTAAGTACAATCTCCCTGGCTTCTCTGCTGCCAAGACGGGTCAGGGAGCCTGGTTATGCAGGCGTCAGAGTGGGGTATGTGTCCGGTCAGGCTTTCTCTCCACAATTTCTTTCCCCTCCGTGCCTTCTCTTCCTTTTGTCCCTCCACCTCTGCTTCTGTGTCTGTTTCTGCATCTGCCTCTCTGCCTCCTTTCCCACCTCAACTTGTCCTCTCACCTCTGCACACCTCCTCTCCACCTCCTCCCACCTGCAAGAGCTTTTATTTCCTGGGCTAGAGGCCCCACACTCTCTTCCCCGCATTCCTGGCTTTGTTTTCTCTGTGGAGCACTGCAGCTGCCTTAGGGGAGGGCAGTCCCCTCCAGCAGCATGGGCAGCACCTGAGCAGTCACCTTTGGGCCATGTTTTCTAGTAGGTTGGGGCAGGGACAGCTCATGGTCCAGTACCAGCATGTGAGTGGAGCTGGCCAGGAGACCAACATCAGGTTCATGCCTGGACGTTCTGCTTATCAGCTTTCCAAAGGAATCTAGCTGGCCAATGTGTTAGAAATTAAATGGTGGATGAGATGGCTCTTTGGTCTGAATGAATTAACAAATTAACAACAATAATTAACTGATTACTGCAGGGGTTCTCAACCAGGGAGGAATTCCCCCCCAGGGGGGATTTTAGGGTTTCAGGGCGGGGAATTGGGACCACAGACTCAAACTGTTGGAATACTGATCTTTCTACAAATTACAGTTCTACAGATGTACATAATCTGCAGGACATCACACCTTATTGTATGGCACAGATTAAATTAAAAATAAAGATAACTATTTCACTTGTTATCTGTGGAAATATTCCATTTATAGTTATTATATATTATATGCATATTATTTGAAATGCAACTTTTGAGTCAGACAATCTTGGAAAGGGGGGAATGACATTCTGACATATAGGTGAAAAGGGTGCATGGGGCAAAAAAGGTTGAGAACCACTGGATTACTGCTTTCATCCCTAATACTTAGCTAAGGGAATTGTTATCCAAAATCCATATATTCTGTAGGTCAGTGGAACCGCACATGAAAGTGGTTTACTTGAACTTCTACAAATCAGTATTTTGAGAGAATTAATTTTTCTGATACTAAGATGTAAAAAAACAAACAAACAAACCCAAACAACCCACAGTTTTATGAAATATATAACATAACTCTGAGTGGCTCTGGTTGATTTATCAAAGTCACTTTAAAAAGAGGATGATAATCCAAACTCAGAATTAGTTTTGCAAATGTCTGACATCACAATCCATTTACATTCCTTTGTATAGGAAAGCTTACAATGTAGCACTCCCAAGTAGCATGCATGGTATGGTGGTTTTCCAAAGGCCTTTTAAAGAAACCAGCAAGAATCAAATCCCCTGAGAAAGACAAATAAAACCCACTTGTTCTACCATCAACTGGCACTGAGGCCTCCATCTATGCTCTCTGACAGCCTAATACGCATATTTTAAGAAATCACACCATTTATGGGTGGGAGGCATGATTGTGTAATGGTTTTCTGTGTGCCTAAATTAGCCTCTTGTAGACCATCTTCTTCCTTTTATTATCTTGCGCCACTGGAAAACATGCTGATAACTGAATGGCAAATCTCTCCATTCCACAGGCAAGTGTGTGATAGCTGTTCAGTGTAAACTAAGCTTAGGACGTAACATTCAAGCTGATGGATGTATATTATGTAAAAGACACCTTTTTTTCCACAGAAGAAGACACCCCATCCCCATCGGGACTGGCTTATTCCATTTCTCATTATACACCTGGAATCTGTCTGGTGAGAGATAGACACACTTTTCAGCTGCTTTTACTTGGCATCTCAGCAGGAGCTGCTGCTGCGTGAACACTCAATCTGCTACAATGAATTTAACAGTTTAGCATCAGATGCAAGCTGAGGAGAAAGCTTTCCATGTAAAGTGAAGCGGGCGGATACTGGCTTTTCTACTGGTTTTACAGAAACGGATAACACAGTCTTGCCAGGCTGTTTGCAGGCACTATATTTGGGTTTGTTTGTTTCTATGTTGTTGGGTTGTTGTTGTTGTTGTTGTTTTAAAAAAATGTAGATTTCACTTGTTGTAGTAGGAGACAGCAAGAAAATAAATGTGCCCAAAGTCTTTGACCCAAGAACTAGGAGCCAGTTCTTCCATAGCTTTATCTACTGGTAAGGGAGGGTTTCCGAACCAGGTTAAATTTTATGGATTGTATCGAGGATCTGCCTTCTGTGAGAGGAATGGCTCTGCTCGCAGAAGGACCCTCCGACCAATTTGGGGGATCCCCCTCCCTACGCATACCACAGCTCACCCCATTCAATATGGCCTCCTGGCTCTCTGTGTAACATTTTCAGGGGGCTGCCACAGGAAGGAAGCGGCAGGAAATTCCACTTTCACCAATGCAGTTGATCTAGCTTAAATCTGGATATGACCCTATATGCCCAAAAGAAAACCTACATGTCTCCAAGCACGAGTCAAGCAGGGCCAGTTCCTTCAGGCTTCCTCCCCTCAGGTATGAACTGAACTGAGGCTACAGTCCCGCACAGAAACATTGGTATGTATGAATGCTTCCCACATAACCTTAATCTACAAGGCAATGGAGTGTCAGCTTGGGTTGAAGAACTGGGAAGGGAAAGACATGAATGCAGCGTGTGAAAATGGTCGTGGCCATGGATGGGACGATACCCCCGTTATTGCTCCCCTTGGGGAAGCCCCATATATGCTCATACATGAGACTGATGCAAGGCACTCTGTATCTGATATAGTACCACATACGAATACCAAGTGCCAGGTTTAATTATTTCAGCTCAGTTCATGACATAGGTATGTTGCAGTTGTTTTGCCACTCCTACAGTGAGGCAAATGAAGCTGGGACACCACCACCCCCCATTTGGCTCAAGGTCTCAAAACACAAAGAAAGGGCCAGTTTACACTTTATGGCCAGCATATGGAGGCCACTTCTTACCTCTTAATGAAACGTGCGATTGCATTCGATGTGATGGATTTTTCAGACACCAATAGCTGCCACGGGCGGGGGGGGGGAGGGCTGATCATGATTGAGACCACAGTGTGCAGAGAGGGAGACACCCACCCCTCAGTTCCAACCAATATCATCCCAAAGATAACAAGAGGAGTCAAGAGGTCCCCATAGGTCTTTGTTTTGGCTACTGCTCGCCATGGCTCAGATGTGGGGGGGGGGAGTATTTTCTCATGCAACCATATGATTTCAATCCAAAGGAAGGACCCATTCCACCTACCCACCCACACACCTGTGGTAACAATATGAAGGAACGACTGGGTTCAGCCTGCATGGGTTTTGCTTCCTGGGAGGAACCAGGAAGTGGTTATGGGCAACACCCACTGTTTCTGACCTGTGGAGAGAGAGGCTACAGCCTGTAGAAAAGCCTCTTGTTTAAATAAAACTTTAAAAATGTGTTTATAAGGCAGAGTGTCTGATTCTATAAGATGCAATCCACCAACTTTGAAACAGCTGTGGGACAAAATGAGTGCGGGGGTTGGATTTGCAGAAGAAATGGCAGATGTGGGAAGGGTCAAACACTCTCTGCTCCTGGCCACTGCTCCACCCGAACCTTCAAATGTCCCTCCCTGCTTCTCCATTTGCATTAACCAGGAGGTGCGTATTTTAAAAAACATGTGTTTGCCAGTATGCTGTTTGTTCTGGCCTGAAACTTCTGGCTTTGAAAACATCATTCAGAGCCTCCGTTACACCCCTCACAAGTGTTGCAAGCTGGAGAAGGAATGAGATAGCAGGAGGAGTCAAGAGGAGAAACAGCCCCAGCTCCTTGTTTCTGCTACTCCTGCTTGTCATGGCTGGGGCCTCTGGGAAGACAGGGTGGGGTGGTATATTCTCATGCAACCATCTATAGTTGAACACAGACACCCAAGTATAACATACATGTACGCTGCTTCTATCGTGAAGGATAGATGCATGCGTTCATCTCCTCTGCATATTTTAAAGCAGGGGTGGGCAACGTTTGGGGGGCAATTTTACACCCTGCCCCCCCACCCACCCGCCCTGCTGCTGTGCTGCTGAATTGGCCACTGAATTGGTAGCAGCAAAAATGGCCTATTTGGCTTTTGTTTTAAAGCTAAGTAGTCCCTTTTGCTGCCGTGCAAATTTCAGCAGCAAACCTCTGATGACGATGACAACGACAACTATGACGATGATGATGATGATGATGATGATGATGATGATGATGATGATGATGATTTTGCTGCAGTGGTGATGGCAGGGGGCAGTGGAGGCTGTGCAGAGGAGCAGGGGATGCATTTAGCCCGTGGACCGCTTGTTGCCCACCACTGTTTTAAAGTGACAAAAGCGGCCAAACAATACCAGTATTTGGCATTCCTCATTAATGCACTAGTGCTTCTATTTTGAATGCAGATATCTGTCCCCAATAATTAAAAACAAACAAACACATCCCTGTGTGAGGGACATATTCCATTTTTGCTTCTATTTTGAATGCAGGTATCTGTCTCCAGATTTTGTTTTTGTTGTTTTTAAACACGGTGTGAGAGGCCACTCCTGTGTTCTGTTTATTTCCTGCCATTCTTGAGCTGATGGTCCTAGAAATGCATGCTGCTTCTGAATCCGTGTTCCAGTACTGATTTTGAAAAGGCATTATCAGCTTCAGTACCCTCGGATTGCATACGCAATCCTGAAGACTGTATCAGCACTCTAAACTGGCACCTAATTCGCAGTTCCGTTCCACAGCTACAGCACCATCTTTCCTTTCGAGCAAGACAATTTGTATGTGTGAGATATTCCTCCTTTGCCTTCCTCCAGGCATATTAGCATGTGCTCGACATGCCCAGAAAAAGGAAGTGTTTCCCTCTCATTCTGCATCAGATAATCAGGCCACTCACTCTCTGTGACCGAAAGAGAAAGAGAAAACATCCTCTCCATGAAACAAAAATAATTTCAGGGAATATAAATCAATGTTTGAAAAGCTACCATGGATGCCCACAGGATGTCATCCATCTCCTTCTCAGTAAGTTACAGCAGTGGGGGGGACCAGGCAGAGACAGTAAAAAAAGGCAATGAAAAGGAATTTTAATTAAATTCCACAATAAAGCTAAGAGGAATCTGAAAAACAATGCCTGGTTATTGCCCTCATCACATCCCTTGAAGGTCCTGAGTACATAATCATCCCAAAGCAAACATTCAGCTCTGTTGCTTTTCACATCTTACCTTTTCCTCCCTCCCATTGCATTTCTGGAAACATTGGACCGGTTTGCATTATCAAAACAAGGCACCGTGGCTTAAACAAGCCATGGTAGTTTGTTGTGAGCTGTGGCATGTGCTGGGTCATGCCAGATGTGATTTGCATAATCACCACCAGTCTGTGGCTTATTGTGTCATTTGAAACCCTGGGTGGCATGGCTTGTTGGAGAACCTTCAAATAACCCATGGGCTGTTGTCAGGTTATTTGAGGGTTGTTTAACCCTCCAACAAGCCATGTCACCTGGGTTTGGATGACACAATAAACTGCAGCCAGGCGGTGATTATGCAAAGTGTTCCTCTCACACACCGGCACACGCCGTTGCTCACAGCAAGGCATCGTGGCTTGTTTAAGCCACGGTGGCTTGTTTTGATCATGCAAATAGGGTCATTATGAATGGGTGCTAGCTCAAAAGGAGATCTGCTTCTTGACTCAGTTGCATTTCTCTGCCATTCCAAAATTAAATTAAAGACACATCATCTGGAATATGCAGCTGCTGTGGTATAGAAAGCAGAAGAAGAGAGCTATGTTTAACTGAATGTACATTCCACTCAATGTAACCTGTTCCTTTGATTTACAGATGCAGAAAAGGTCGCTGCAGCCTTGCCAATGAAAAACCAGCAATGTAAGGAAAACATTCCTTCCCCATGGTTGCATCAACTTTGCTATGTGCATCTTGAGTCTAGTTACCTTAGTTCCAATTTTAAAAGGCCTACTCTGGGCAAGAAATGTATTTTTAAGCATTTTGGTACAGTGGAAGCTTCCAGACAAATGGCTCCTAGTGCAATCAAAAGGCATTATGTGCCGCTATTCTATCTTTCCCTCAACTGATTTCTTGTGGTAAGAAAAAAGACAAAAGAAGTGCTGGGTAAAACATGGGAGGGCTACAAATTGAAGACAACGTCTTCTGGAACCCCCCCCCCCTAAAATTCCATAAATGAGACTGGATAATTGCACAATAAAAGCCTCGCCAGGAAGCTTACCCAGTGTCTTCAGATGTAAAAGTTTAAATGTTTTGGGGGTAAAAACCACAAAGTGTTTAGCTCTGACATGGTACCAACCAACATATTACATCCAGTGGTACAAATTTGTCGTTCTCAGGTGTCTTCACAAGTGAGACTCAAAAGACACATCATCTGGAATATGCAGCTGCTGTGGTATAGAAAGCAGAAGAAGAGAGCCATGTTTAAACTGAATGTACATTCCACTCAATGTAACCTGTTCCTTTGATTTACAGATGCAGAAAATGGAGAAATAGACTTAAGTGCCACTTGTGAAAATGGCTTCAAGTTTCCTTCAACTTCCCGTATGATTTGGGATCATTATCATCTGGAGGGATGGTAATTCCTGGTATTTGTTGAACCGTAGGTGAAATGAAATCAGTTACTCGACCATATAACCAAAAAAAATTAAAATCTTCGTACATTTTAAATACAGCTTTAAAGTTGTATTACTGTTTTGCTTCCCCAAGATGGAGGCAGTTTCAGTGACAACTATTTCAGAGCTAATCCCTTGTGAGGAGGGCACTATATGGTGTTGTTGTAATAAGTGTTTATTATTTGCAAATAAACAAAACAGATATTATAAAAATAAGGGTTATATCCAATTACATTGTTCCACCAGCAGGAGGGAACCACTGGTGGAATGGACCTACCCCTCCCCCTGCAGCTGCCTGCACACCCCCCAAATCTGCTCTGGAGGGTTGGGGGACCCTCTGGAACAAATTTGGGGCATGCACAGAGGGCTGCATTGGAGAGGAGAGGATGGGAAGTCCTATTGCTCAAGCAGAAACTTTGTTGTGCATGTGGACTTCCACTCTCGCGAGTACTGGATCTAACCCTTAGTCTCTAGTATTCATTATTAGCATGCTGATGATACCCAGCTCTAGTTCTCATTTCCCAGAAAGCTTTGGAAGTCTTGAATTAGGTTCCTGAGATTGCTGAAGAGCTGGATGTGGAAAAACAAACTGAAGTTCAGTCCAGTCAAAATGGGAGGTACTACTGATGTAAGGAGGGAAGATTGAACCGGAAGGAGTTGTTTAGCCTCTTCTAGATGGGACTTGCACTTTCTCTGAAAGAGCAGGAGCACAGTTTGCGACTGCTTCTTGACCTGGCCCTGCTCCCAAATCAACAGGTAGTGTCTATGGCCAAGGGTGCTTTTGCTTTGCTTTGGCTGGTGCACCAACTGCAGCCTTTTCTGTAGGGAGCTGATTCTGTCTTAATAATTTGAAGATTGGACTACTGCAATGTGCTTTACCTGGGGCAACCCTTGAAAAGTGTCCGGAACTGCATCTGGTATACAATGCGGCAGCAAGGTTGTTGCTGGAGCCTGGCCACATGACCCTACTACACCAGTACTTCACCAGCTCTAAATTCAAGGTGCTAGTGCTTACCTTTAAAGCACTAAATGGCTTGGGCTCTCGATACCTGAAGGATCACTTCCTCCTGCATGAACCTACCCATGGAATGGGATCATTGGGGGAGACCTTTTTGCACAGCCCTCTGCCTTAGGAAGCATGGAAAGCAGGGATGCATGATGTGGCCTTTTCATTTCATAAGCGCCCAGATGATGGAAGTCTTTACACTGGGAAGCCCAGCAATCCTCTTTTCTTAATGTATTCAGACAGAAGCTGAAGGCCATTTTGTTTGAAATCTGAAGGCAGATTCTTGTGGGTTTCTGTCCCACACTGCTTCTGGTTTTGAGGGCTCTGCTGCTGTTTTCTTCTGGTGCTATTGCTGCAATGAAAATATTTTGTTTTATTGTAAACTGATAGCTTTATGCATTGTGATAACCTCTGTTATAAGATATATAATGCATTGCCTTCTGCTAAGATTTCACCTGCCTATCTTCAAATGTATGAGACAGTCCTGGCAGAGTTCTCTGAAGGCTTTTTAAGAATTGTAAGTATACGTAGGCAACTCTTGCAATGTACTTTTTTTTTTTTGTATTTGTGAAGTTTTATCTATGACATATTAAATTAATGTATTTTTCTTTCTATAGCCCTTGAGAAGGCCAAAAAGAATATATTGGACCAAGACGCATTGGGTTTCTTAAAAAAAACAAACCAAAAACTTTTTTTTTTTTAGCATCTTGAGACTAGTTCTCTCTTTTTGGATTAGTACTCTCTCCTCACAAGGAAAGAGACTCTGTAATAGTTGGTCATTAAGAACGCAATCCTATGCATGTTTAGACAGGGGGAAAGTCCTACAACTTCCAGGCCTACAACTGTGTTGGCTAGAGCATGCTGGGAGTTTATTCTGTCTAAACATGGGGTTGTGCCCTAGGTTAACTAGGTGGGGTGGAGGGAGATGGCAAAGTCCCTGAAGAAAAGCGTTCATCATTAAAGTGGCATCAGTGTCCCCAAACCAAACCACATACCCTGGAAGGCCCCTGCATACCCACAAGTAGGGATGTTGGAGAAATCTGCAATGGACCCAAATGAGTTCAGATATCTAAGAATCCAACATGTGGGTTCCACAGAAGACCAGCTTTTCCCAAGTTGCATAGATTTCCCCAGACTTGCAAACCTTTTTTAAATTTTCTGTAATTTTATGCAAATTTAGTTGTAGAAAAATATGAAAAATTTAAAAACCTCAAAAATGTGCATTTCCCCCGTAGGCTAAAGTGTGAAAATATGCATTTTTCGGGGATTTGCATATTTTGAGGGGATTTGTGCATTTTCGGGAGCGCCAATTTGCGCAAGTGCGAATTTGCGGAAATGTGTACGAATGCATTTGCACAAAATCCAGTTTTGTCAGTGAGCAGATGACAGAACAAAAGCACCTGACAATCAGTGAAACGTAGACAGAATGGATTTTACAGCATCCATACATCCCTAATCACAGGTTAAAAATGCAAGATTTCTGTCATCATCGAACTGGGAAACAATTTCTTTCAAACTCCCATGCAAAGAGGTGTGGTGTATCCAGTAGCTAGTAGCCTGCCATAAACCACTAATACTAATTAAGGAGGAATTGTCAATCACCAACACCCATTAAAGAACTATCTTTAGCTATAGCTGTTCAAAATCCGGTAGGAAAATCCATCTCTTTATGTTGCAGAGCCACAACAATATATTTCAATGGCTACCTAAATGGATATGCATGCCAAAAATTGGCAAAGGTTCTGAAGAATGCATCTGAACAAGTCTAGCTTTAGCCATGTGCAAAGCAGAATTTCCCCCATGCAGTATGCCTCCCAAATGGCTGTACTTTAAATTTGCCAAGAAAGCAAGCCTGAAGCATACCTGAGGCATGGAACATTTCGACACAGATGATTCAAGTTCAGCAACATTATAAGCAACTGAAGTTATGATCTTGCAACAAGTTTTAAACTACTTTAAAGTTGAACCTATAACATATATTTTTTAACAAGAGAGGGCAATTAAATTCCATGAAGAACTGAATACTGATTAGAGTGTTTGCAGGGTCTAGAAAATAATGAGCTTTCCATGCATGCAAGCACACTTCATTGTGGGGTCAAGATCCAAACCTGGACCCTGGGTTGCCTACTGCCTATCGCTATGTGACCATCTTAACATAAACTGCTTTCAGCAACAGTGACCTCTATAATGTATATAGATTAGACAATAAACACTGCCGCTGCCTCCAGAAAATCCTGCGAATTACTTGGGAAGATAGGCGAACAAATGTCAGTGTACTGGAAGAAGCAAAGACTACTAGCGTTGAAAAAATGATCCTTCAACGCCAACTTCAGTGGACCGGTCATGTTGTTCGAATGTCTGACTGCCGTCTGTCTCCCAAAGCAGTTACTTTATTCCCAACTCAAGGATGGAAAGCGGAATATTGGTGGTCAGTATAAGAGGTTTAAAGATGTTCTTAAGGCTAATCTAAAAAAATGCAATATGAACATCAAGAACTGGGCAGCTCTGGCCCATGAACGCTCTAACTGGAGGTTGGCCTTTCACAAAGGTTCCATGGACTTTGAAGAAGCCCGAGTGCAAGGTGAAAGGGAGAAACGTGCTAAGTGAAAAGCACGTCAAACGAATCCTTTACAGGACCATCTTCCATCTGGTAACCTGTGTCCTCACTGTGGGAAGCTGTGTGGATCTAGAATTGGCCTCCACAGTCACTTACGGACCCATTGCTAGAGTCTACACAATTTTTTAAGAATTTCCTCTTTTTAAAATGTTCTTTTTGTAATTTTATCCTGGAAGACAATCTTACTCGGTCACAAGTGATCGCCTATGTATGTATGTATGTATGTAAACACTGCCTAATCATAGATTTCATAGATTTCATAGATCATAGAGTTGGAAGGAGCCTACAAGGCTATCGAGACCAACCCCCTGCTCAATGCAGGAAACTAGAGGAGGGGGGTCTCCCATCCAAGTAATAGCCAGGCCTGACCCTGCTTAGCTTTCCACGCTCAGACAAGCTGAGCCAGCGTGAGCCACAGGCATGGAACAATGGGTGGCTTTATTATTTATTTATTATTTATTTATTATTTATTTATTATTTATATTTATTTATATTTATTTATATTTATTTATCGCCCATCTGGCCGGCAACCAGCCACCCTGGGCGATGTACACAGAATAAAAACAATAAAATACATTTAAAACAATATAAAAATTTTAAAATCTTATCCCTAATGTCTAATCCAGTTAAGAATTCCACTCACCTTTTGAGCTTGATTATATTTTACAAATAGATAGATAGATAGATAGATGCACTAAGTAAAGAGTCATTATTTTAGTTTATGGTAGATGTGAATGCCTTCTGATTTAAAACAGCTGTTAAGGATATGAATAAGTAAGAGCTCTTATTCAAAAGTATCCTGCAGTCCTTGATCATATTTTCATTTATTTTCTACATCTGTAACCAAATGTTCCACACACACATACACACACACCACCAAACATCAATCCAATAGTGCTCTCAGAGTCACTAACCATGTTTCCCCTGCCCGCAACCCAGCCACTCTAGGGACTTTTCTACACAAGGCTGTTAATTCACTGCATCTACTTTCAGTTTTGTTGCAGGACTGAGATCTGAGCACTATATGAGGAGCGTTTCCTTTTCTGCTTTCCCATTACATAACCTCTAGGTTGCACTGTGTATAGCGGAATAGCGCAAATGGAAACAGCATTTTGTTTCACCCTCAGAAAAAATGCCCCATTTCCTTGCTTAAAAAACACACACACACTTTGAAAGTGTTGTTTGAAAACAGAAGCGAAACTAGAGGGTCACGACACTGTCTGAAGAACCTGTAAACACCATGGGTAGGGAATGGTGAGCACACAATTAATGCTTCGTGTATAAAAACTCTAGATCAAGAAATTGCACTAATCATATAGTTAGTCAGCTTTAGGCTAATTTCTATATGACTAGCAGTGAACTACAGAATGACACTCATCAGAAAAGAAAATGATATGGCTCATGTGGGTTTCCAATATATGACTCGAGTCGAGCATGGTACCTCCATGTCCTTGAATATTGTCTGAGTCCATATGAAGTTGCTTAATGTTGAATTAGACCATTGTGATGGTGGTCCCTTATGCATTGCCAAAAAAGAGGAAACAGATCACGAAAAAAGAGAACAAAAGAGGACACAGATTTGCATAATATTTCCATGTGCCAATTTATATGTATGGGTGCAAATGTAGAAATAATTACTATAATTTAAATAGAAAAGCAATACCTTTCACCATAGTGGGGAAGACTGTGACCAGATGATAGGCAAGTTTTTTGTTCTTTTTTAAAAAATACATAGTATAAAAACACAAATACATCTTGGTAAATTTTGTAAGTCCAGTAACATTTTACAAGATTGGTAAATATTCCAATATATTTCAGTTAATAATGTGATTAGTGCTTCTACATAATTCTTTAAAGAACAGTAGTTGATGGGTAACTTGAAGGCCCCTGCTGTTCTCCTTTCTTATGGTTAATTATCTTTAACTTGGACTTGGACCGGACAGCCCTTCAAATGGAAAATGCCTTCAAATAGAGGACCGTCCTCTATAAAATAGGATATGCGGCCACCATTGGAAGCTGATGGCTCCAATGTTGGTGGGGTGGTTTATCCAGTCTAGGTTTTAGTCTGAACTTTAAAGGAGCTATCCATGGTGCCGAACCTATTTTGGGGATAAAGTTCAGAGTGAATTAACTTCCCTACTGACATTGGAGCCACCAGGCACCAGCCTCCACTGGTGGCCCCCCTAAGTCCATTGCTCTATCTAGCCAAGTGTTGTCTACTCTGATTGGCAGCTGTCAAAGGTCTTTTGCAGTCGTGACATCCAAGATCTTTTTTGGTGGAGAATGGAGATGCTAGGGATTGAACCTGGGAACCTTGTGCACAAAAAGCATGTGTTCTCCTCCTGAACTGTGAGCACTTCACTCCATATCATTGACTCAGAATTGCAAGAGCACCCCTACCCCCAACAAAAATGTAATGTGTGACCAAGGCTTTAGTGTTACTTCATCTACAGTACTGTTTCTTCATAGAAGGAAAATATTCTTTTCATACATATTTATTTATTTATTTATTTACTTATTTATTATTTACAAGAGTTATATACCACTCCATATTCCAGTATGGAGATTTTGGAGTGGTAAACAGCACAAGATAAAACACATAAAAGAATAAAACAATATGTTAAAAACAAGATCAATAAAATTGTATGTATAAAACTGTGACTGGTTAGATCAGAAAGGCTTCCTGAAATTAAAGTGTTTTCAGGAGGCACCGGAAACAATACAATGTTGGTGCCTGCCTGACCTTCAGAGACAGGGAGTTCCAAAGAAATGGAGCCGCTAGACTGAAGGCTCTTCTCTGGCCTTCAGTAGACTCCAACTGGGCCATAGGTCCTTATGGGACCACCAGGGACATTTAGGGAATCATTTCTGACTGACTATTTGTATGTCAAAAGTGGGCAGAGTTTAAATATTCCATCTCCATTACTGTTTTAGTGCCACTGTCTTCGCAAGTTTGCTTTTCTTTCCTGAGTGCTTGAGACTAGAACTGTACAAGGACTGTGCATGGATGCAAGTGAACAAGCACAGGTCTCAGGTTCAGTGGTGTGAAATGTAAAGGATTAAGGAAGTGATGAGATTCAACAGGATGAAAGAATCAGAAGGTACAGGCAGGACTCAGATTGGGGGATGAGCTTCAAAAAGAATGCCCTCCACAGTGTCAATATTAATCTGTTATAGAATTTGTCTGCTATACGCTTGGGTAGGAACCACAGCACAGTAGTAGAGTGCATGCATTGCATGCAGAAAATCCTGCATTAAATTACTGGCAACCCCAGCTCAAAGGAACATCCTGAGATCCTAGGGAGCTGCTGCCAGTCAGAGTAAATCCTGACCTACCTAGTTTAATATAACACTAGACCATCATTTCACATTACGTTCATAAGCCTGCTCTTTTCTCCTCTGACATGGCATTGCCGCAAGAAGATGATCAGAAGCATCTGCGCCTATTTTAAGTTAACTGCAGTTTCCCGATTCAAGAACTGTGGTTAGTTTTTTAACTATGTTTTCTCAGAGCTACTGAGGATCAAGTTTGATCTTGGCTTGTTAGGATAAACCATGTTTTTAAACTAACCATGGTTTGTCATGGTTTGGACGAAATGATGACAAACTGCATCTGCCTTAAAATGAAAGTGGATGTTTCTGACCTCCTCCTGATGGCCTTGCCAAAGAAAGGAAGTGGGGGAATACATAAGCCCCAAGGTTCATGCACATAATATTAACTGATGGCTTAGTGTTGTGTTCCAAGCCTCCTAATATTTGGCAAGATGGATGAATAGCCTTATCTAGGATAAGGCAGCTTTCTATGAGGTCCCTTCTACTAAAAAATAGATGTTAGAGGTAAGACAAGAGTGTATCGTTCCCTATAGGGATGTACAAGACTTTTGTTTCAGTTTGTTAAGCATCATAACTTGCTCCATTCGCACCACTGAACACGAACGCATCTTTTGGGAAAAGCTCGTATATTCCCAAACTTGTGAACGTGCTCACAAAATGCATTTGTTAGAAAAACGCACACTTTAAAAATGTGCATGGGAGGGAATGTGCATTTTCACACAGTTAGTCAATGGGGGGGGGAGTATGCATTTGGGTGCGTGTTTTTTAAAAAGTGCACCTAAGTGTGCACTTTTCCCATTCAAGCAACAACATACCGCAGAGGGGTTGACCTATGGGCTGACTTTGGTGGGTAGCACCACCACGTACCTCAGCTACGCCGAGGATTGGGCAGTGGTAAATAACCCAACCCCTGAGCTTGACCTTGAGCAGCAACAGTGTCAGTACCGATCAGAGACCAAGGCAAGGGATGCCGATAGGGCTTCGGTGTGGAAAACTACGAGCAAGATGGTAGCCATCGTAACCAGCCATAGCACTACGATGTGGAAGGCAACGGAAAACCACCACATTATATTTTCCAAGTATACTTGTCATAGCTAGGCAGTCTAGCCATGATGATGTCCAACCTCGGAGAGGAAGAAGAAGAAGAAGAAGAAGAAGAAGAAGAAGAAGAAGAAGAAGAAGAAGAAGAAGAAGAAGAAGAAGAAGAAGAGGAGTGCACTTTCCCATTCAAGCAGCAACAAAAAAGCTCACACTCAGGAACGAGGTGGATCGTGCTTCAAGCTGGAATTCAGAGAACCTCAATGAGCTCATGCCTCACTGATTGTCTCTTCCCTGCATGACATCCAAGACAGCACACACAGGTTCAATTTGCTTTAGAAGGAGAATTAATGATGTTTGTGTGCATTTACAAATTAACCAAATTCCTGACGTTTTTATGGGTGGGGAGCAGAGAGGAGGTTCATATATTACAGGACTCTCAGGGGAGCAGAACTGTGTCTTCACACAGCCCATCTTTTCTTCATCTGCTCCATTTCTGAGCGGCAAAAACAAGCCATTACATATTTTTTGGCCTCTTGTACCTATCTAAAATAGGGATAGACTGGTCTACCGTATAGGATTGTTGTAAGGAATGCTGAGATCATGTACATTTTAGGTGCTATGTAAATAAATGCTAAGTAATATTATTGCCCAGTGGTTAAGGCTGACCTTGAATAAAGTATTTTTCTTCTGGGCAGGAATAAACAGATACATTTTTCCTTAGGCTGAACATGCTACACAAAACAGCCACCTAATCTCAGTGTGCCCATATATACAAAGCTTCCTGTTCCTGCATTTTTAGACAAAAACTTTCTCTTTGCTATTTCTTTATTCAATTTTAGCCTGCAGGAACCTGAAACATAATCACACAAAGGAGAGGGAGAAAATAACATACAGTGTGTGTGTGTGTGTGTGTATATGAGAGAGAGAGAGAGAGGATTGAAAAATAACTAGAAAACAGCATTTTTAAAAATGCAGATATGCTGAAGGGATTATTATTTTATTTAACAGAATTCTAGCTGCCACGGTTCTGATGTTATTCAAACAAATTAATGCCTGCGACTGTAGTATAGAGCGTTACACAGCCCTGCAGGAAAGAGGATGCCTCGAACAATTCCCATTTTAGATTACGTCGAGATATTGCATGTTTAAAGCTGAATTTACATGCTGAATGCAAATCTTTGTGACTGAGCTAGCATATCAAACTGGTGCAGCTGTACACAATTAGAGAATAATGTGGCTGATGTTCCAGAGAACCTCTCTCTACACTGGATCTACAATATGTTCGGTTTGTTTGGCAATATATCGCCTCCCTTGTACACGTGGGAATGTTTGTGCTACGAGATGCATTAATTAATAAGGGTTTTGTTTCTAAATTTAAAAAAAATCCTTGAAATGCAAATGATGATTGTATGACAAAAGGTTGAGGTTGCAAATTTGGGTCTGGATCTGTGGACGAAGGCAAAAGGAGCATTCCATAAATACAGATATAAATGTGGTAATAAATGTTGATCGTCAGGAATGTGGAGGAAGGAATAAAATAACCATTTGGCTAGGCAAGCTTCAGATGCACGCATTTTAGTTGGTGGCTAAATGATCTCTTTCCTTTGTCTAATCTCCAAAGGTGTCAAGGCTCTATTAAAGGTCCCTATTCAAATCAAGCAGAAGAGAGCAGCACAGATGGAATACAAATACACAGCCAAGAAGTGGAACAGAGTTAGCGAAGTGTGCAGTTGGAGAGATTGATGTTGATACCCTTCACTGCCAAGTGAAATGCCAATAATGCTTGTATAGCATTTTGTGAGGGCAATGGGAGTATTGATTCCTGAGCAATAATAAAGAATGAAGCAGTTCTCCCAGGTATAAAAATATTGGCAACTGTTACAAAGAATTGACTCATAGAGGCCTGAGTGCTGGCCCTATCTTAATACAAATAATTCAGGCTTCAGGAGGATTTTCAAGAGCAGCCAGGCATGGTCCTCAGGCACATTCTCTGCTATTAATTTACCTTGCCGCCTTCACAAGCCTCTCAGTCTATTGGCCAATTGGTCTACGTGGTACAGGGACAAAACAGATTTCTGAAGACTTGTTGCAAAGATGAGATGAAGAAACAGCAGAGCCATGATGCTTTTGCCATCTAAAAATGCAAGGGAGGGCGACATACGTGGCTTCCCCTTCTCAACATTGCAGAGATGTAGAGATAGAGCTGCTGTGCATTATGCACAAACCTCATATAGGCATTTAACAAGATTCATCTAGAGCAGGGGTGGGCAACTTGTGGCCCACCAGTTGTTTTTGCCTACAACTTCCATGATCCCTCGGCATTGGCTATGCTGGCTAGGGCTGATGGGAGTTGTAGGCCAAAACATCTGGAGGACCATACATTGCCCACTCCTGATCTGGTGTTAGAATTTCCTGGGGGAAGTTTTAACGACTTCATTATTATTGTTGTTGTTGTTGTTGTTGTTGTTGTTGTTGTTGTTATTATTATTATTATTATTATTATTATTATTTTACTAATTTTGTTGGTTGCAGCCCACAATCAGAACTGTAATGCTCATAGGCCTTCCAGTTTAGTATCCTATCTCTGACAAGTAGGAACGGCTGATGCTTTTAGAAGAGATATTCTGTTCCAGCATGGGGAAAGCATTGACAAATAGTTAAATCTCATCATTCGCTTTCAACAAATGGGGGTGAGTGGTTTGCTTGTGTTTTAATGCTCATGACAATTTGGTGGCCTTTGGAAGTTGCTGGATATCCTGACCGTCACCTCTTCAACTCATCACATTCTAGATTTAAATCACTTCATGTGCCTTCCCTCCCAGTTATGCCCTATATCAATTTTCTACATATGCCACATTCACATGTCATGGCAAACCATCAATCCTGGCTTAACAAACCATGATGAGCATGAGCAGCAAGCTGACGCTTGCAGCAGCCTAGTAGTTTTAGTTTTGCTCCTCCTTTTGTATGAGCAGGTAAATCAGGGGTGGGCAACACACAGCCCCTGGGCCACATGTGCCCTCCAGCCTGTTTTGCAGTTCCTGGAGCCCCCCCAGAGTTTGGTGGCACAGCAATGGCAAAAAGACGTCTTTTCCCTTTTAAACAAGGCATGTGGTGAGTGTGCACCTTGTTTTAATGGCAAACCATGCTCTTCCGGGACTCCCAGACATTTTGGTGGTGCTGCTGCTGCTGCTGTACCACCAAAATTTGACAACAATTCAGCAGGGTGTGTGGGTGGGTGTGGGTGCAGCCCCTGGTGGGGTCCAGGGGATGAAAATTGGCCCCCAGAACCTCCCAAGTTGCCCACCCATGGGGAAAACAAATCAGGAAGATGCAATTAAGCATAGCTTCCCATTATATCTGCATACCCTCCAACATTTCACAGATGAAAATAGGGACACACATGTGAATTTGTAAGAGGTATGGTTAAGCAACATGAAGGTGTGATCAAGAGGGCGTGGCCAGGCAACATGAGGCGTGGCCAAGGGTATGGCCAGGCAACCAAAGGGCATGGTCAGGTACAAATGTTATTGGAGGAAACACACAAAATCTTATATATTATAATTATTACAGTATTATACAGTAATACCTTGGATTGCAAGTAACTTGGTTTTAGAGCGTTTTGCAAGACAAGCAAATTTTTAAATATTTATTATTATTATTTTTACTTGATATACAAGCAACGTCTTGCAATACAAGTACTGTAGTACGGCTTAAATTAAAAATCTCTGTACAAATTTTTTTGGGAGAATTTCGTATTGATATAAGAGTGTTTTGGATTACAAGCACGTTTCCGGAACGAATTATGCTCTCAGTCCAAGGCATGACTGTATTATATATTATTTTATAATATTTTATAAGTGGCTTTTGTAAAAAAAAATGTTTACCTTACTTAAACCCTTAATCGTTGATATCTGGTGTTTTTCATGGGTGGGGGGCTCAATGCTTGCAGGGCAATCTCTTTTTTTTTGTTTTAAAATGGTCAGGATTGGTACAAATTCAACAGGTGAAGCTTACCCACCCACTCCACACCCCCAAACATGGAGCTTCAGAGAGAAGGGGAAGTTTCTTGCATTTCCTTCTGACACTGTAAAACTCACCTGTTAGAAGCAAAGAGTCAGCTCTGTTAGGAAATAAAATCTTTGACAATATAAAGATAGGAATCATGTGATAAATTCCCCCATTCACCTCTGCGTAGGTGCAGTCTTTCACCCAGCTAATCCCTTTCCCACAGCAACATGCAGCAGAGGCAGCAGGTAGGGTAGAGCATGCACACATGTGCGCATGCACGCGTGCGCGCACACACATCCTTGCCTGGCCCTCCCAGCTTAGCAGCATCTGTTCCCTCCCTGCGTACTGCGGCTGTTCCAGCCTAAGCAGAGCTATCTTAAAGGGGCCATGGGCAAAATTGCACCTAAGCTAAAACTGCAAGCTTAGCTGCAATTTTGCTCATGGCCCCTTTAAGTAGCTTGCAGTTGCGGGAGGCAGGGGAATTCGGGAGTCTGCATGAAAAGTGAGGAGCTGTAAGGGTTTTTGTGAGGTCCCTGGCATTTTCGGGGCAATTGGAGACTATGTATCTGAACCAAGGCATGTTATATTGCTTCCAAGCAGCCAGGATGTGTAAGAGAACTTTAAACCCTGGTTTGCCACCCACTGTTTACCTGCTCACTTGAAGGGAGGACTCAGACAGGAACTATTGGGCTGCATGCACTAGCATGCTGCCTGTACATATCATTGTCTGTTAAGCCAGGATTGATGGCTTACCATGACATGCAAATAGCAAAAAAATAATAATCAAAAAATATATATCAAAAAAATCATTACGCTTATTTATCTTCAATTTTACTTTACCTTTTGCTTTCTTTTTACAGCTTGTAATGGTGCATAGCTACCTGAGTACACTATGCATCTTTAAGGTTCAGTCCCTAAGACAGGGCCTCTATCGTCATGGCCCCATAGCTCCTAACAGCAGTTTGAGATCAGATTGGCCCCTTCCCCAGTAATGGCTCAACACCAGACTAAGACATTTTTAACCTGGCATGCCTATCGACTAAATAGACAATTTGCTGATCTAAGGTGCTGATTACCTGTTGTGTTGTTGACTTGTTTCTGACTTTGAATTCATTGCATTGCTCTTTTTATTTTTATTTTTTTAATTTTAGCAGCTTTGAAGAGTATGGAAATGTGAGATATAAATATTTTAAATAAACATTTCTTTAAATAAACCACCATTATCTAGATGGCTTCATCCCCCCCCCCCCCCCGGTAAGGCTTTATTTTTTTCCCTCCAACAAGCAAGGCTGACAACGTATCTTTTCTTTTGGCAGGATTGAAGGGTAGCACTACATATTGTGGTTGTTATGAGAAACATTGGTGTTACACTGGTATTTTCTAAAGGAAATGCATAAAGTGTGTAACTAAAATGCATTTGTA
Source organism: Shinisaurus crocodilurus (assembly GCA_021292165.1). Lineage (NCBI taxonomy): Eukaryota > Metazoa > Chordata > Lepidosauria > Squamata > Shinisauridae > Shinisaurus > Shinisaurus crocodilurus. The sequence continues at coordinate 78,749,621 of CM037877.1, read as the reverse complement.
CTATATACAAATCATGTAAACGCCCTTGTATTTGTCTGGGAAATTCCATAACAATCACATTGGCTAGTGCTGCCCTAAAAGGTTCTCAAAGAAAGTGGTGGCTAACAGATTTCAAGGAAGCCTTCAAGGAACAGCAGGTTATAAAACAGTTAATTGCACCTGACTGAGAAATGCCTTCATCTAATCCCTCAGGCCCGAAAAGCCTCAATTTCCTGCTTACAATGAACAAAGAAATCAGTGAAGGATTTTATAAAAGTCTGTGACACAGTTCCCTCAGAATACTGGCTTCTCCAAATACAAATAATTCACTGTCTTGTGTGTTTGGTAAGGGCCTGGGGTAGATGCTTTAGAGAATGGAACATAAAAAAAAAAATTCCTGCAGACAGCAGCTATGGAATAACTTGCCCAGGGAGAAAACATTGCCTCTCAATTCCTCCCTGATAATTAGAGGTCAGTTCACATGCTGGAATAGTTTGTATGTCTTCCAAAATAGTTAGATGATGCTACACAGGACTTGCCCACATGCTATTACATCTGGCAGATTTACTATCTATAAAAGATTTCTAATTCTTCTCAGTCCTATTAAATTATTACTTTTCAAATACCCAAAGGTAATATATTCCACACACAGACGATAAGGCAGAGAAATATATCTTCTTCTACAGTCGAGGGAAGGGCAGAAAAGTTCTAAGCTGAATAGTAGCCACAAAGGTTGCTTGTGTTGGGCGACTGAAAGCAAAACTAACCAAAAAAGACACACACCCCTTCACTCAAGAACTATCTCCAAATCTAGGGACATTGTCAATGCTTTGAAAGTATAGGGCTGGGGTGCAGAACCTCAGGGTTGGGGGGGGGGCAAATCCAGCACTCCTGAGGTGCCAAACTGGACCTCTGGATCTCCCCATATATCCATGCCTCGTTCCCCTGGCCTCCCCCTCCAATAATTTGGTGGTTTCCTGGCTTTTGTGCAAACCCCCCCCCCTTCAGAAAGGTTGAAATGCCTTATGTTTCTCCTAAGGCAGTGTTCTCCAACCTTGTTTTTGACCTACAACTCCCAGCATGCCCCAGCCAGCATAGCTGGCTGGGGCATGCTGGGAATTGTAGGCCAAAAACATCTGGGGACCCAAGGTTGGAGAACACTGTCCTTAAGGCTTAGCTACGGGCAGTAAGAGCTTTAAGCAAAAAATATGCTGCTATTATGGCACCACCCCCTTTGCCTTCAGCCCCGCCCACCGCAAGAATGCAGCCCCCCACCACCACCGAGAGCATCTCTGAAATAGAATTCGGCCCTCAGGCTGAAACAGGTTCGACACCCCTGGTGTAGGGGGAACACATTCCCCCTCCATACGTTGAGTGAATGTGAAAAGGGGGTGCAGGGGCAAGCCCCACCCACCGGCATCACCACGCACCACCACCACCACGCTTTCCCGACGAACTTCCATTTGACATTTGTTGGAAAGAGTTCTCCACCCAGCAGCAACTGTTACAGCTGTGGAAGGACTTTGATTAGCCAGAGTCCTCCATTTGTAGATCTCTGCCCATATACATCTATACGCACACAGAGCTCTTTCTGACAAACAACAAGTGGACTTTTGTCAGGGGAGTATGGCACACATTCAATGTGTGGTGTGGGTTGTGTTTACTCCACACACACACATACGCTTTGAAGTTCCTAGCATCAGCCATGAAACTCACTGCGTGACTCTGGGCCAGTCACTGACTCTCAGCCTAACCTACCTCACAGGGTTGTTGTGGAGGATAAAATGGAGAGGAGGAGGAGGAGGATTATGTAAGCCGCCTTGGGTTCCTTGCAGGAAAAAAGGCGGGCCATAAATATAATAAATAAAATAAAAATGTAAATTCTTGCAACATTTCAGGTGGTTTTCTTTCACATGATCACTTATGCTAGGTTGCCACAAGAACACTCTTCATCACCTGATTTGTTTACATGTAGAAAAGATGAATTAGAAGTGGAAATGAGCTGAAAGACAGTCAACAAACTCTAGTATGAAAAACCCAGCAACTCTTGAAACATCAGGATTAGCAATCATGTAAACAGTGAGAGGTTATCTCTGATGGGTAGTGTTTACAGTTCACTAAAAAAAAGTTCAGTGAACTGTGAATATCAAGAGAAATCTGTCACAGGGCACAAGCCTGACTAGTGGTACCCATTATGTTTTGTCCCTTGTGGAGAGGGCTGGCCAGTCTTTCCACACAGCCCAGGGGAGTCCTAAGAGCTGGTTGAGACATATATATTTTTTTCTGAGGAGTCTCTTAGCTGCTTCTTCTATCCTTGATACTCTGCTGGACCTTTTGCTATCCCCAAAGGACAAGAGGTTTCCCCATTTACAACTGTTTCTCAATATATCCAAGAAGTAAACAGAGTAAGGACTGAAAATAATGCTTAGGTAAAGCATGCCCAGGTATGTGTTATCCACCTATGGAGTGCTCTTAAGGCACATTATTAGAGCCAAGCTAAAAATTATTTATTTGTTTGTTTGTTTGTTTTATTTTTCATCTCTCCCCCCCCCCCCGATAACAGACATTCTCTGGACACAGTTTACGCTTAATGTGTAACATGCATTGTCACCTTCCAATTTTCTTTAAGTAATTACAGTTGTGGGGAGCAATTGCGTGTGTGGGGGGGGTGTCACATGGGGAGAGGTTGTTTATCCCTTCCCTCTCCAAATGCCCCTCCCCCAAAGGTGGGCCACATGTGCAGCTAGAAACATTATTTTTAAAATGCCATTGACGTCAATGGGAAATTTTTAACTAATGCTCGTAGCTGGGGATGGAAGGGAGAAACCTGCCCTCTCCGTATGTTGCATTGCGACCCTTCGCAATTGCCCCACACAGCTGTAATTACTTAAAGAAAATTGGAAAGAGAAGCTGCACGCTACACATTAAGTGTAATGAGTAGCTTGGACCTTATAGTCTCTGAGTTCTTTCCTCTTCTGGCATGTCCAAGAAAGACATTTTCCCCGTCACTGCTGCCTTTCTTGGGAAGCTACACTGCCTGGGCACAGCTCAACACTTTACGCGTGCTGCATGGATGCACTTGCAGTGGGATTGCTGAGTCAGGGACTACATTTCCCAGCAGTCCTCGCTGTGACCTGTGTCTCTGACTTGGAAAAGGGGAGTTAGCCTTCCTGAGGGGGACGAAGGAGAGGCAAGTGGGAAAAAGAGGGGGACACAGATCCTTCAGGGACCATTTCACAAATGTTCTGGATACAACACTCTAGATGTCTGGAAGGCAGGTTCTTGCATAGCAGCATGCTTGTTTTCTGCTTATCGCAGGGGTGTGGGACCCCTTTCAGCCCAAGGGCCAAATTCAATTTCTGAGAATCTCTTGGGGGCTGCATTCCAGTGGTGGGTTGTGCCGAAGGCAAAGGCGGTGAGGCTAATAAATAAATCACTAGCGGCATATTGCAACTTAAGGCTCTTACTGCTAGTAACTAAGTCTTACTAAAATCGGACAAAAGCCAGAAAATCATCAAACGATTTGTGGTTGGGGGAAAGGGGGTGGGTCCAGGGGAAGGGGTGTGGCCATCTGGAGAATCCCAGGGCCTGATTGGGACCCCAGGAGGGCCAGATTTGGCCCCGGGCATGAGGTTTCCCACCCTTTGCTTATAGGAATCTCTGGTATGAGCCCAGTCCACCCCTGCAGTGTGAAGTGGTACAGTTGAGTCACAGATGTATCCATTCATCTGCTGTTGTTGAGACCTAGGCCATAGGCATGGGCTGTTATTTCAGAACAATCATCCCGGGATTGCGATCTCTCAATCTTTACTGTGGTGAGATACTACATACAGCTGCAAATTGAAGTACAGCACATGAAAGCGCTCTATGAATGTGATGCAAAGAGATATATGGATAGAGTAACATATTCCTTCCAAAGTGAACTATTAATTCATTTTCCCATGTAGCACTGAATTATGTCTGCCATTTAATTCTTAGCAAAGGGATTGTCTGAAAAGCTACCTGAAATATTTTTAATCTGCTATTTTTTCCTTTTGTTCATTGCTCTTTTCCTTTTTATGCTGCTAGTAAAAAATCATTGCTTATTGCAATTTGCACTACAGAGAAAGCAGGACTATACAGAATGGCTTTGAAAGGGTGCCTGTATTTATTTGAGTGCATACTTTTTTCAGTAGATATAGGTCTTGGGAAACGTGGCATTTTAGGTTATCACTTTCTCAGTACATTCCCCCCTTCCAAATCCCCCTGTTCAAATTCCATTACAAAATCATCACACACCAGAAGGAAGGAAGGAAGAAGCCAAATATGGGTGGTAAATCGAAGGAACCCTGAAGATTTTGCATGGGAAAAACTATAGTGACAGACTTTTTTCAGGACATATCCTTGAATTGACATAAAGCTGCTGGGCTTTATTCTTTGACTCCCGTAGGCCATTCCTCTTGGTCAGACACTGGAGGATCACAAAAATATCAAACATCAAAGTGTCTCCGCAGTGCTTCTGGGTCTTGAGCCTTAACCCTGCTACCATGTTTTTGTTCTTTTACTTGCCAAGGTCAGAGTCTCGTTACTCAAGCATGTCCCTTGAGGCTATTTGAGTACATTCCCAACACTGATCTTTTATTTTCCCTTTCCTTCCATATTTCTGAACATCCTTTTGGGTAAGCTTACAGAGAACAGCAGGGGAGAATAGATAAATTGTTCCCAGCTGGGTTCCCTCCCACCCCAAATTAGATATAAACATCTACAATACTACCGTAGTGAGTGAAAGTTTTCTTTCCTTTGTTCGTTAAGCAAAACTAATACCAGACCAAGGACCATGTCCAATGAAACATTTTCTACTTATAGACTGGCTTGTAAAAGAGCCAGTGCTTGTAAAAGAGATCATGTGAGTGTCTACACATGGAACTACTCCGTGGGAACATATCATTCACACAACCTTTCTGGATATAATCTGTACCAAGGACCCACCAGAAATCTAGACTCCTGTTCATGGATCTATCTTGGAAATGGTTACATTTTCCAAGTAATTTTTCCAAGTGGAGGGGGGGGGAAGCCTATCCATGAGCGCAAAAAATAGCACTGTAGTGGCCCATAAAATCATTGAATATTAGAAGTCTTTTATTTTGAAATGTAAATGTTGCTGCAGTGGAAGCCAGTTATGTCAAGAGTAGTGGTAATATCCATAAGTAATACATTATATAACTAATCATCCTTAGAAGCACAGCTGCTGCTGCTGCAATTATAAGGGCAAAGGGCTTGCCTGTTGTTATAGGAGAGTACGTTCTTCTGATATATTAGTACATCGCAGAAAAGATGGTGCAGTGTCTAGAAAATCTTTCCATTTCTTGTAGTGAAGAGAAACTGCCCATGTAGCCCTGTTTATGAGCATCTAATCTATCTCTGCTACCAGAAGAGTAGTGAGCCATCCAAAATCATTATCCCCCTACCCTTGATCATCAGAGCACCCATTTTGGAGCCCAGTGGGTATTCTTCCACCATATATATATATATATATATATATCAGGATTGCTGTAACTTGGCATAGAACCATGGTAGTTATGGAGACAAAAAGAAAACCTTCAGGTAAACACTAATATCTTGTCTTGCTATATATATTCAGTTCCACTTCCACCAGAATAATGACTATCAGGGACACTGACAGCAGCTCTGAATGAGTTCTGGCCAGGAGTCTGATGCTCAATGGGGTACCCAAATACACTAATAACATTTTCTGAGTTCAACACTGCCTTCGAATTGGCCAAGGTGGCTGACCACTGCCACTGCAATTCTTCCCTTGAACTCAGCCCTATGATATACTGGTCTGCATATTTAGTGGGATAAGAAGAGATTTAGGAAATGGGAGGCTGCATCAGTGGTGCCAACACCACATTAACAGGCTTAAAATAAAGCCACTCCTTTTTCTTCCCTAACAGATCAGGCAGGTTACTGGCCCTTTTGAGCTTACTGATCGCATCATGTTTTTTTCCACTTCCTTTGTTTCTAGAATCTTTTCTAGAAGCAAAGCAAGACCCTCATCAGAGAATTTGCCTCTGCATCTGTCAGAGGGTTCTTAGACTGGTGTACATTCACTTGGACTGAAGACTTACATCAGCTTAACACAACCAAAGGCCCTCCAGATGTGTTGGTCTACAATTCCCATCATCCCCAGCCAGCTGTTGTCTGGAGGGCCCCAGGTTGGAGAAGGCGGACTTTACACAATCAGAAGTAAATGATTGGGCTAGATTTATTTATTTATTTATTTATTTATTTACAGTATTTGTATACCACTCCATATCTAAGCAGATTCTGGAGCAGTGAACAATAAAAAGATAAAAACAGATAAAAGAAACAAAAACAATACATTGGAAAACAAGGTATCATTAAAGTGGTGGTTGGACAGCAAAGAAGGCTTCCTGGAACAAGGAGATCTTCAGCAGGCGCCAAAAGCAACAGAACGTTGGAGCCTGCCTGACCTCCAGAGGCAGGGAGTTCCACAGAAATGGAGCCGCCACACTGAAGGCCCTTCTCCTAGTGGAGTCCAATCAGGCCAAAGGTCCATGAGGAACCACCAGGAGAATGTCCTCCTATGACCTCAGTGACTGGGAGGGTTGGTAAGGGAGAAGGCGCTCTCTCAGGTATCCTGGTCCCAAGTTGCTTTGGTCTTTGCATACAAGTACCAGAACTTTAAACCTGGTCCAGTAGCGAATCGGTAGCCAGTGCAGTTCCTTCAGCAAAGGAGTTGCATGCTGAAAAGGGGCAGCTCCCGACAACAGCCGAGCTGCTGCATTCTGCACTAGCTCCAGCTTCCGGAGCAGCCTTAAGGGCAGCCCCACATAGAGTGCATTGCAGTAATATAATATTAATTAATATTAATATTATAGATTTCATAGATCATAGAGGTGGAAGGAGCCTACAAGGCTATCGAGTCCAACCCCCTGCTCAATGCAGGAAACTGTGTGCACCCCACACATATGCTGTTAGTATCTATAGAGCACCATGAATATGGCACTTTACATAAATACACACACACACGCGCGCGCGTGCGCACGCACGCACACACACACAAACACACACACACACCAATGAAATGAGAGCAGTAACAATAAAAACATGGTATCAGGAACAGATTAAAACATGGACCTGGCATTAAAATGACATCTTAGTTGGAAAATGCTTGCTTCATTTCATATATCCCAGATTGTTAAAACTTTATGGAAATAGAGCTCCCACTTTTCCAAACCTGATTACCCCAATGTTGCCTGGTTGTCCTCAGGCAAGACAGAGCAATGATATGGCCTTGTATTTGTAAACGGGTATTTTTTGTTAAGTTTGGCAAAATCTCGCACAGCAGCTTCATTATAACTGACTGGTGCTGTGGATTCCCCCCCCCCCAAAGCACCTTTATCCCTTTTAAACTAACGTTTTGTGCCAGGTGAGTTAATAGGCTTTTAGCAGACATGTGACAAAAGCAGAGAGGCTTGCATTCTGCCTTAAAATGTTCTGCATTGCTAAGCAGAACATTCTGTCGCCAAGCACAATGATAACTAATGCGCGCGGCATGAAGCCCACTGCTGCATTTTTCACCTCTCTCTACCCTGATGAATTTTCATCACAAGCAGTAGCCTGAAAGCCCTGAGTTGTTAAGCATGGTTATGGGAGAAATCTGGAGGTGGAAACCTTGTCAGTCACTGACAATGGGACCTTGCTCAGCTGATAATAGAAGTACTCTGCTGCTTACGAAAGATTACTGTTCACATTTTGGAGAAGCAGTAGGATGACCTTTCCTTCCAAGAAGCAGAGACCTAAAGCGTCGTGACAGTTTTGCTGTCAAGTTGGAGGTTTTTTTTTCAGCTACACCTTATATTTGAGAGGCTTTAAAACACTTTATGTTTAAAGAATGCTTCTTTCCCCCACCCCCCATTGCACTTCCACCAAAATTTCAGTCTTTCTTTAATTATCTGGAATGAAATTACATACTTTTATTCCTTCTATTTCTACCCTCTCCTGAATTTTATGTCCTCCTTCTGCTCTACCTATTATCATCCTCAAATGTTTTACTTTTATTCACTTCTGAACCCAAAGATATTTACGTAAGTCAAATTCTGCACCACGGGAGCTCAGCTGATAGCTCTGGCACCTGTGTGTATGTGATCTGCAGTAGATGGGTTCTCAAACTTTTTCCCCACAGAAAGCTGCCTTGAGTCAAGAATAAGAATGATTCGGGGGTATATCCGCCACCCCCTTGTCATGGTCAGATCACTATCTGGTGGGGTTGGATTTCTCGATGCCACAACCCCTCTGCAGGGGTGAGGGACCTATTAGGATGGTCCGCCCCAGGCATCTTATGGATCCGGATGGATTCCTGAACGCGCTTGGGGAATTGGAGCACCCAAACGGTAGCTCGGTCGAGACCCTGGTGGGCGACTGGAATGCTGCAATCACCAGGGCATTAGACCGAGTTGCCCCGAAGCGCCCTCTTCGCCTAAACAGAGCTCGCGCGGCGCCATGGTTCACTCCGTCGCTGCGAGCTCTGAAACAAGAGGTGAGAAGGCTAGAGCGCCAATGGCGTAATTCCCGCTCCGAAGACAATCGAACACGGGTCAGAGCTGCATCTTCAGCCTACCGGGTGGCGGTGAAGGCAGCAAAAAAGAATTTCTATGCTGCCTCCATTGCGTCTGCGGAGTGCTGCCCCAGGAGGCTGTTCCAAGTGGTCCGGAGTCTGGTCGGTCCAGTCGCTCTGGACCCATTGGAACAGTCAAAAGCCTCCTGTGAGGCTTTAGCAAAGCACTTCGCAGATAAAATCGATCGGATTAGAAGTGGGATATCGTGCGTCGTGGACACAGGGAGTGAGCGGGAGGAGGCCAATCGCAGACCAGTTTTGTGGGATCGGTTTCGGCTTCTTCCTTCTGATGAAGTGGACAAGGTGCTTTCATCTGTGAGGCCGACCACCTGCTTGCTTGATCCTTGCCCGTCCTGGCTCATAATGAGCTGCAGGGAGAGACTGGGTGAGGGGATCAAGGCGGTGGTGAATGCCTCCCTCGAGGAGGCAGTGATGCCATCAGCCCTCAAGGAGGCAGTAATAAGACCGCTTCTAAAGAAGCCCTCCTTGGATCCCCGGGATTTAAACAACTTTCGCCCAGTCTCCAATTTACCATTTCTGGGCAAGGTGATCGAGCGGGTGGTGGGTGCTCAGTTGAAGGCACACTTGGATGAAGCCAATTATTTAGATCCGTGCCAGTCGGGCTTCAGGTCTGGACATGGGACGGAGACGGCCTTGGTCGCCTTGGTGGATGATATGAGGAGGGCTTTGGATAGGGGTGAATGCTCCTTTCTAGTCCTCCTCGATCTCTCAGCGGCTTTTGATACCGTTGACCACGGTATCCTCCTGGACCGCCTGGAGGGGTTGGGCATAGGAGGCACTGTATTGCAGTGGTTCCAGTCCTTCCTCTCTGGAAGGTACCAGAGGGTAGTTCTCGGGGAGGAGGCTTCGGACCCTCGGCTGCTCACTTGTGGAGTGCCACAGGGTTCCATCCTCTCCCCGATGTTGTTCAACATCTACCTAAAGCCCCTGGGAGCTATCATCAGAAGGTTTGGGGTGCAGTGTCATCAGTATGCAGATGACACGCAGCTCTACCTCTCTTTTAAATCCTCACCGAGGTTGGCCGTTGAGACCCTGTCCAAGTGCCTGGAGTCAGTGGGTGGCTGGATGGGAAGGAATATGCTGAAGCTGAACCCCGACAAGACCGAGGTACTTCTGGTGGGGGACAAGAGGAGGTTAGGGGATGTTGACCTGGTGCTGAATGGGGTACATCTCCCCCTGAAGGACCAGGTCCGCAGCTTGGGGGTCATTCTAGACTCCCAGCTGTCCATGGAGGCTCAGGTGGCAGCTGTGAGCCGGGCGGCGCTGTATCAACTCTATCTGATACGGCAGCTGCGCCCCTACCTTCCTAATCATCTGCTCCCTTCAGTGGTTCATGCCTTGGTCTCCTCTCGCCTAGACTACTGTAATGCGCTCTACGTGGGGTTACCCTTGAAGACGGTTCGGAAGCTACAGCTGGTACAGAACGCGGCGGGTCGCCTGGTTAAAGGCAGCCGCCGGCGGGATCACATCACGCCAGTGCTCAAGGAGCTACACTGGCTACCAGTTGCTTGCCGAGCTGAATTCAAGGTGTTGGCTTTGACCTTTAAAACCCTATACGGCTCCGGTCCAATCTATCTCAAGGAGCGTCTCCAGCAACACCAAGTGGGCCGCTCAACAAGATCTGCCACGGATGGCCTTCTCCTTGTCCCTTCAGCCAGAGCAGCTAGACTGGTCGGGACGAGGAAGAGGGCCTTCTCTGTGGCAGCCCCTGTACTATGGAACTCTCTCCCAAGTGACCTCCGCCATGCCCCCTTTCTGCTGAGCTTCCGCCGCTCATTAAAAACTTGGTTATTCAGGTGGGAATATGGGGTGGGCTAGGATTTTAAAATTTTATACTGTTTTAATGTATTTTAATGGAGAAAAATGTTTTAATGTATTGTGTTCTGTTTTATTTTCTGTACATCGCCCAGGGTGGCCGGTTGGCCGGCCAGATGGGCGATAGATAAATGCAAATAATAAATAAATAAATAAATAAATTCAACATCTACCTCAAGCCGCTGGGAGCTATCATCAGGAGGTTTGGGGTGCGGTGTCATCAATATGCGGATGACACGCAGCTCTACCTCTGTTTCCAGTCCTCACCGAGGTTGGCCGTTGAGACCCTGTCCAAGTGCCTGGTGGCAGTGGGTGGCTGGATGGGAAGGAACATGCTGAAGCTGAACCCCGACAAGACCGAGGTACTGCTGGTGGGGGACAAGGGGAGGTTAGGGGATGTTGACCTGGTGCTGAATGGGGTACATCTCCCCCTGAAGGACCAGGTCCGCAGCTTGGGGGTCATTCTAGACTCCCAGCTGTCCATGGAGGCTCAGGTGGCAGCTGTGAGCCGGGCAGCGCTGTATCAACTCTATCTGATACGGCAGCTGCGCCCCTACCTTCCTAATCATCTGCTCCCTTCAGTGGTTCATGCCTTGGTCTCCTCTCACCTAGACTACTGTAATGCGCTCTACGTGGGGTTACCCTTGAAGACGGTTCGGAAGCTACAGCTGGTACAGAACGCGGCGGGTCGCCTGGTTAAAGGCAGCCGCCGGCGGGATCACATCACGCCGGTGCTGAAGGATTTGCACTGGCTACCAGTTGCTTGCCGAGCCGAATTCAAGGTGTTGGTTTTGACCTTTAAAACCCTATACGGCTCCGGTCCAGTCTATCTCAAGGAGCGTCTCCAGCAACACCAAGTGGGCCGCTCAACAAGATCTGCCACGGATGGCCTTCTCCTTGTCCCTTCAGCCAGAGCAGCTAGACTGGTGGGGACGAGGAAGAGGGCCTTTTCTGTGGCGGCCCCCGTACTGTGGAACTCTCTCCCGAGTGACCTCCGCCATGCCCCCTCTCTGATGAGCTTCCATCGCTCATTAAAAACCTGGTTTTTCCGGCGGGAATATGGGGTGGGTTAAGATTTTAAAAATTTTATATTGTTTAAATGTATTTCATTGCTTTTATTCTGTGTACATCGCCCAGTGTGGCCGGTTGCCGGCCAGATGGGCGATAAATAAATATTAATAATAAATAATAAATAAATTCAAACCTTAATATAAGCCCCAAAAAGATTGACAAAAAATGCTGGCAGCTATGCTGATCCATAGGGGGAAATCCAAACAAAGACAATAGCAGAATACATTTTCTGGGCCAACTAAACAATTGTATTCCTTAAAACAGATTCAGGAACTGCATCTGATGCTACACATCACTGGATTGCATAACTAATAAGACAACTTACCCATCCTTGGTCCCAACAAAGGGGTAAATCCAATGAAATGCTGGCAGAAGTCCACTAATGCAATGGGAATTTCTCCCTCTCTCCTGCCCCCTGCATCCCTCTGACCCACCCAAAATCTGCTCCAGAGGGTTTCACAGCCCCCTGGATCACATTAAGCGGGCACAGGAGGATTGCCCCCGCAGCTTCCCCGTTCCACTGACAGAATCGCTTCCATCAGCAGAATTACGTACACCATTGAATACAAAACCCATAACAACAAAAATGGATAGCCAGCTTTTGTCAAAGTTAAGCATCAGGAGGTACAAAGAAAACAATGAGATATTTGTGGCTGACTTTTAAACACAAGCAAGATTTAAATATTTGTATTAAGTAGTTATTTACTTAACTAGGTGAAAAACGGGAAGCATCTCTTTTCACCATTGACCTGCTACTGCAGACACTTGGCATCCTTGGACAGTACTCAACTCTGAAGTTAAATTGTACTATATCTGGAGGCATGAGTGCTGCACAGTCTTTGTTACTGGTGCTGCCATATTGGATTTTTAATTTATTTTTAATTTAGGAAAACTGACTACAAACTGATTACAAAACTGACATCTGCAAGGAAGGGTCCCAGCCTGCCGAGACAAGTGATAGGCTAGAGTCTCACCCACCAACAGACCTGGTCACAAGCAAGCCTTCCAGCAACCTGTGATATATGCTTGCTGGGGCACGTACTTGTACTGCTCCGTATGTGTGTGGATTGCAAATATTCAAAGAGTGGCACAAGAATCTACTGCTACTGGGTCAATTGTATGAATCTACTGGGTCAGTTATATGTGGGGGAAGGAATACACCCCCTCTTGTCCCTGAACAATGTTGAGGAAGAGAGATGGTGTGGATGGGTATAGCTTTAGTAATCTTTTTGATGAATTCGGTGGTATAATAAGTAACTACAAGCAAGATGTTAAGTGGTGTTTCTGTCCCCCCCACCCAGCATTTTCAAGCTCAAACTCACAAGAGCTGCACAGTGCTTGCAGCATTTTTGTGCAAGTAGGCCATTATGTTCATGTTTCATGTCCTGTAATCCAGAACCTGTTATTTTGGAATAAATGTTAAGATGGAAAACTCTGAGAATCTTTTTCTTAATGTCCAGTCCTTGGCTCCATTCCTATGTTTAATTATGTCACAGCACATTTCTTTCCAGTCGTTCTGAGACACAATTTTTATGCCTTCCCCACACCTCATGACAAGCACTTCACTGTGTCCCAGAAAGCCAGTTCACATGACTGTTCAACTTGTGGCTCAAATATTTTCTTTTCAGTGTGAGCTGTGAGAGTGCTCCCGATGAAGTAGTGATGCAAGTAATTTGTTACAAGCAAGGAATGCTGCAAACATTGCTAAAGGATATTTCCATTCCATGCCCAGGTCACCAAGTTATATAGGAAAGGATAAAGGGAATGGAAGGTTTTCCTTGCTGATGAACATGTTCCTCAAAGTCAGGGCAGGAAACTGACATTAACTTTATATCAGCAAGGGAGGACAGAGCAAGCACTGCTGGAACATTAGAGAAGAAATACATAATTCATCATCATTTCTATGCCATGATGACGTAAGTGTACCCAACAACAGCCTGGCATCAAAAGTTCACTAACTGCTTACAAATGGGGCACCAAAAAGTTTACATAGAAATCCCAGGAAAGGTAAAAAAAAAAAATTAAGCTCAGTAATGAGATGAAGCCCAGGATATAACAGTCATGTAGACACCTTATCAATAACTCCACAATGCCACAAGTAAATATCCTTACCTCGCCAATCAGGTGTTGATTTTGTTGCCCAGACTAGATCTATGAGTGCGGATTCCCAGGCTCCCTTCCAAGATCTCGTGTGCGACATTGGTTTGGGTAAGTGGGTTTGTGTACTTTTAAAAAGTGGGGCCTGAGTTGAGAGGTCCCAGGTTCTGTTGGGGCAAGGAAAAACTCCTGTCTGATACCCTAGAGAACCACTACCAGTCAATACTGAGGTAGAAGGACCAATGGTATGACTCCCTATAAGGCAGCTTTCTATGTTTCTAGCTTCAGCCCTTCCCCCATGCCCGACACACACACACATACAATATGGGGTTGATAATGCTGGCCTAAATTATGAGGACATTGTGAGGATGCCTGAGACAATATATGTGAAGCCCTCTGAACCTTTGATATGTGCTGCATAAATGTGAACTATTGTTAAGACTTCTGAATTTTGAAACCCTTGAAATCTGAATACTGAACCCTTAAAACGTGCTACAGAAATGCTAACGACAGTCGTTGAGATTACTGGAGTTTGTCATTTCAGATCTGTAGCTGAATACCAAAGTTGAACAACCACAGAAACCAAATTTAGAATAAAGGAAATCTCTCACAACAGGGAAAGAGAAGTAACTTCATATTGCGCCTTGCACATCCATTAGCTGACTCAGAAAGCACTGAGCAATAATTGTTGATAATCATTTTTTTTACCCTAATAGTGCTGGTGATGAGGCTGTAATGCTTCAAAAGTAGTTAAAACAGTACCAGGAGAGAGAGAGAGAGAGAGAGAGAGAGAGAGAGAGAGAGAGAGAGTTGTCTGGCCGTGTCTATGTGCGCGGACTCGCTGATGATGACAGAACTGAACAGAGAAATAGAAAATACTGAAATGACACCTTAGAATGGCAATCTAATTGTGGTGGCACTTGCACAATGGTTTCAGGAAAGGCCTGTAAGATGAGAGCCAGAGGAGGGGGGAGGGGGGCTTAAATCAAAGCGTTCAGGAATGAGCTGAGGAAGGTGGGGCAGGCGAAATGAAGAGCACAAAAATCAGACAGCCGAACAATGATAATGACTGTACTTTAATGTATTGCATTCATTACCACGGTAATTCTTTTAACACCTTATCCATTATTCAAGTAAGTCCACTTTCCTAGCCAGCGCTCCTTGTAGATGTGCAATTTAAATTTGGAGGCTCTTCATGTTTCACGAGCTCCCATTTGCATTGAAGTAATGGTTGCTTGAAACATATTTGCAGTCCAAGCCTTTCGCTGCAGATGAATCCAGCAGGTATCCAAGGCAGCACGAAGGACCCTTTCCAAACAGCATTTTTTTTAAAAAGGAGGAGGACAAAAGGGTAGGGGGAACAAAACCAAGGGAGAAGGGCTCTAGAGACGTACTTCAGTGACAGATTTTAAACACTGAAGTGTGGTGAAAAATTCCATGTTTGAAAGTGATGTTTACTATGTGTGTTTGATATACCAATTTCCTGCCCGCCACTTGCACTCGCAGCTATTGAATCCAAACAACTTTAATGGAGTCCTCCTGAGAGCTATTAACACTGAGCACCTATAAAGCCAGATCATCCTGACATTATTTTACAGACCTAATTGGACTGCCCGGTCAATAAAATGTCTCCAGAAAGGATCTTAAAATGCAATAGAGCCCATTACAAGCCAAAGTGCTTGCTTTAAACAGCATGTACTTTTCATAAAATTTAAACTAATGAATTGCATTGTTCACAACATGTGCAAGAACGGGGGCACCAGAGCTTAAAATGTTGCTTTTTATCCCCAGCATATGCAACCAATGAAACTCGCATCTTATCAATGCCATACAAGCATTTTAACCCTTGGCAGCATTAAACTGGATTGGTCTGGTCCACTACATATTATTTCATATTCAAAAGAGGAAATCGTATCTATGCAGAAGTGAGAGATGGGCACATCAGAGCAGAAACACAACATCGACATTTGAGAAAATTGGCTAGTCTGTCTTTAAGCTCCTCTCAAAATTTCTCCAATGTTTTGGTCAACCTCTAAATTCACACTGAAGAAACTGTAATTTTCAGTGTCTTTCCTTAATATCATCCGCAATTGAAGGCACAGCATTTTGAGTATCCAGTTGCTTAGCTTGTAAATTTGTATGCTAATCAGTACTAGCAAAAAAAATGTTCTCTATACATTTTACAGCTCCCATTGAAACTGTTGATCATGAATGACACACAACTACAGGGCCTGTGAGTGTGTGTGTGTGTGTGTGTGTGAATGTGTATTCATGTGTACAAAAGATTGTTCCTGAATAGTTCCGTGCAGTAGGGAGAACTCAGAGGGTGGTGGTGATAGACCAACTCATTAAAACTACAGGGACTCCATTGTTAGGTCTCCTTTCTGGTGCAACAATGGATCTTGCGAAATAGTATGGAGATCTAACCGTGAGATGCCATCAATATGCTAATAACACTGTTAAATTAGGCTCCAGTGCAGTTGAGGACAAGGCAGAGGGAGAGCAAGAAGCTAGGGGAAGGGGAGGACAGGCAGCAAGAGGAACAGTGCAATCCTATGCAGATCTGCTCAGAAGGAAGTCCCTTTGAGTCCAGTGGGGCTTGCTCACAGGTACATGTGTATAGCAGAGGTGGGCAACATGTGGCCCACAGGCCATATGTGCCCCCCGGGGGAGTTTTGTGACCCACCACCACCAGCGCCCCTACCTCTGTGGTGCAGCCCCCAGCACAGCTGCTCTGCTGGATTCCAAGCTGTTTGGAGGGCTGGGGGGGGGGTGCGATTCTGCCAGGAAACAAGGCTTGTGCTCCCCACAGGCCTTGTTTCCCAGCAGGGACACTGGGAATGCAGCTGTGCGGCCACTTCTAGTTGTGGCAGTGGCTGTGGTGGGGGAGGGGTGCACTCTGCGGAGGGATCTAGGGGATACAAGGCAGCCCGCCCAATACTCTGCAGTTGCCCACCCTGATGTAAAAGACTGCAGCCTGGTTTCTGAGACCAGAGAGCAAGCCTGCCCCAGAAGGTTTTGTGGGGGTTAGGGGGTGTCACCTGAGCCACTCTGGCCCATTGGTGCAAGGATCTGTGCAGTTCCCCTCTTCACAACCCAAATCCTACCTGACATCCCTGCAGTCACCAACCCAAAACCCACAGCAGACTTAAGCCCACACCCTTTCCAGCCTGACTAGGTCCTGCACTCTTGGTGCTCATTTAGTACCAATCTAACCATGGTCAAAACTGGCTGTGCGTGATATAACAGAGGCTTAATCTTGTGGGGTGGAGGATTGAAATAATTATGGGCAGCAGAACCTGTGATCTGAGTGGTGGGGGAGACATATGGGCTCACCAGCATTGACAATATTCAACTGCCACTGCCTATTTAGTGTCCTACCTCTTTGGCCTGAATCACTTGTTCCTGAATTTTCAGGATGGGGGTCAGGTGTCTTTGTATGACATTAAATGAACAACTCTCAGTATGGCAGGATACAAACAACCTAGCCGGCCTGTGGCTCACGCTGGTTCAGCTTGTCTGAGTGTGGAAAGCTAAGCAGGGTCAGGCCTGGTTATTACTTGGATGGGAGACCCCTCCTCTAGTTTCCTGCACTGAGCAGGGGGTTGGACTTGATGACCTTGTAGGCCCCTTCCAACTCTATGATCTATGAAAACCCTCTCTTTCCGACTCCAAAGTAGCGACCGTCACTTATTCCTTCATAACCACCAGGCTAGACTAATAATCTAGCTTTTGGAACAGTTGGCATGATCTATCTTCTCCCCACACATACAGATCTCCATGTCAGCTGCTCTGTACATGCAGTAGGGAATCCCACATAGCAGTCACCTGTAGGTAACACACATAAGGGCATCCCATGATTGGTAATGAGTGAGAGCTTTGCATTGTGCCCACACAGGACATATGGGTGGGTGTAGATCAGGGATGGGGAACATATGGCCCTCCAGATGTTATTGGACTACAACTCCCATCGTTCCCTATCATGAGCTATGCTGCCTAGGACTGATGGGAGTTGCAATCCACCAACATCTGGAGGAGCACACATTCCCCACTCCTGGTGTAGACTGTACCCAGTTTTAACTCCGAAATAAATACAGCTTTATATATAGTAATGCCGGTGTTTGTTTGTTCTATTTTGTTTTTAAAAAATCTATAATATTGTATTCAAAGTATCATTGTGCCTTTCCTGTTTCTACATTAGCTACATTTTTATTATTCCTTCTTCTAATGATGCCGCATTCCTAACAAGTCAACAAGTTAATCCTCTTATTGGTGAATAAAACATGAAGTAAATTTTATGTAACTACTACTTGATAGTCTTCATGCTAAAATCCCCCTTGTTAATGAACTGAAATTGTTCACAGTAACTATTCCTCTGATATTGAAACAAATAGTAGCTTTGTGCATATGAAAACTTCATACACTTATACCTACCCAAAAAACAAAACAAAAAAAATCCCTCACACAATCATGACTCCATAACTTATCTTCCACAGGTCATTAAGTAATGGGACTTGTGGGTGCACTGCATCTCTGAATCACACGTCTGTTTTTGGATGGTCACTTGGTACAATGGGATTGCAGTTAGCAGAGGGCATAGCAGTGTTGCTACATTATTCGATCACCATTTTGTGTGTCCCCATATGAGCTCCTTGGCTTGAAATGCTATATTTCACCCCAGGAGATGAGCTAAAGAATATAGCAAACTAAGACAAAATGCATTGCCAAAACCCTCTATTGAACTTGACAAGGGAGTGTCCGCACACTCTATAGAGAACCTCCTGAAATCATTAATGTCAATCTTCCTCCATTCATAAACTAAAAAGCATCTATCGATTGGCTATGGAGAGCCCTGAGATTTTGAGTGTTCTTTACAAGAAGTACTTTAATAAACTCTGTCAAGAGATTAGACTCCCTTCTTTTGTTAAGAAGGAACAAGACAACCGTTATTCTTTTGTGTACTTCGAAATTGCCTTTCTAGGACCACCTTACTCTTTTGTGAGTCTTTCTAATCATAGGCTATAACTGGTCTTAAAACTCCTGAGCTCAGCAGGTGTCTCCTGAGTCCTCCACAATTCCCATTCGCTGTTTTTGTTAGTTTTGTTGTCAGACACTCTGCCTAGTTTTTGAGCTCCTAGCTGAGTGCCTGTTCTTGCACCACAAAACTCCTGAACTCCAGGTGATTCCAGAAGAGATCTTGCTGGATTGAACTGAGCCTGACTACTTCTGGACTCCTGGCTTTGAGTGTGCTTTTCTGTACTTGATTTCCAGAGGACTCCATCCAGTAAATCCATGCCACTGCTGAGGAAAGTCTCTTCCTTTTCTTTTCTTTTGGATTTACTCTGATGCTATGGGGCTCTGTGCCCTTCTCCTGTGTTCAGAGCCTAAGGGTGGGTGGGAAGTACATCTCTCATCAGTATTTCAATTCTTACTGCAATTCCCACCTTCCTTCTCCCTGGAAGTGAAGCAATCCATGGTACAGTCTCACTGCAGCATCACTTCTTCATCCCCCTCTCTGTCCATCCTGCTTCTGGGACAGCCTTCACAGTTAACCATTACATTCCCATTCTGTTATACTTTCTCAATAAAACTCAATTTCTGGAATAGTTCTGATCTTGTCTCTGTTGCTCCTTGAGTACCTTACGAGGGCACTCCACTACCTAGACCAATTTATTTATTTATTTATTTATTATATTTTTACCCCGCCTTTTTTCCTGCAAGGAACCCAAGGCGGCTTACATAATCCTCCCCCCCCTCTCTCCTCCTCCTCCTCTCCACTTTATCCTCACAACAACTCTGTGAGGTAGGTTAGGCTGAGAGTCAGTGACTGGCCCAGTGAGTTTCATGGCCGAGCGGGGACTAGAACCCGGATCTCCCGAGTCCCAGTCCAACACTCTCACCAGTACGCCACACTGGCTCTCTGAAGTTACTCATGCTGTGCTCCTATATTGGCCTGATATAGGATAGTGCTGTAGCTACATTGTACTAAATGGTTTGTGTCATTCTCATGATTATGCAGGATTAGACAGTAAACTACGTAGAACTATGTAGTACAAATCTGCCACTTCTTACTGAGATTGTCTGTTGAATCCTACTCCAGGTGCCCCCATCTTCAGAGGTTAGGTAGGTGGGAGCTAACCAGCAACACAATTTCTCTGTTGTGACACCATGATTATGAAACACCCCTTCTACATTATATCCACCTGAAACTCACTTTATAATCTTTTAAGCACCAGGTGAGAGCTATATTATTCACCCAAGATTTCAGTGAATAGCTGTAGATCTCTTTACATTTTTTACTAGACAAATTATATTATATGCTGCTTATAATGCTAATACTGTTGATTTTAGTCTGGTTTCCTTGTTTGTTGTAGCCATTCATGAATTGCTCTAATTTTCATATGTAAGCTGTCCTGGTTGTCATGTCCCTAGACTTGGAGGCTCTGTGTCACCCCAAGGAGGACTCAAAAGCCTCAGGAAGTATCCTCAGTACTGATTTATATACCTTTCCTGCCTGAGGACATAGCCCTCTCTAGCCCTCTTAAAGGAGAGCTGCAGAGGACTCTGAGGATGATTCCTCCACAATTTCTCCTGACCCTCAGCCATGCAGGATCACAAGGCTACAGAAATAACCAGGACCGGTGCAGGGCAGTTTGGCGCCCTAGGCTAAATTATATTTAGCGCCCCCCCTCTCGTGCCGTGGGGGGGGCCTCCGGAAAGCAGCCCTGCTCTGCAACCTCCCCCCCCCCCGCTGTTACCGGACCCCCCGGCAGGGCGCCTGCTTTGTTCGGTAGCACGTCCAGGCAAGAAGGGAGAACTTCTTTCCGGCAGCACGTCCAGGCAGGGAAAGCCCCCTCTCTTTCCGGGGCCGGGGAGCTGCCAGTCCAAGGGCGGGCTTCAGCAGGGGCAGGCAAGCCAGGGCTTTAAACTACAGCTTCCAGCCAGGGATGCTGGGAGCTGTAGTCCCTTAAAACAGCCTCCCCCAACCCGGCGTCCTCCAGTTGGGTTTGGCTGCAGCTTCCGGGCTGCCTGGGGATGATGGGGGTCGCAGTCCCACACAGCCGAGGGGCACCAGGTCAGGGAAGTCCGGGCCAGGAGGTCCCCGAAGGCCTCGGCCGCCTCCCTCAGCCACCGCAGGAACGCCTCCCCGGGCCGGGACCTAAAAGGCCAGCCCCTTCCCACCGCCCGACGGAGGAGCTGCGGGAGGTTTGTACCCGGCGGCCGCAAGGCGGAGGCGGAGGGGTGGCGAGCGACTCGGGACTGGGCTCGGCTGGCCAAGTGGGCTGCTAGGTGCCTCCGCACGCCCTGGGGCCGCCGCGCCCGGCCTGGGCTGGAGCGCAGCCGCCGCGCCAGGCAGCACAGCAAGCAGCAGGAGTGACGTGGGCACCAACGCAGCCTCTCCCAGGGCCGCCTGCAGCCCGTCCCGCCGCTCGGGGGAGCACTGCAGTCTGCAGCGCTCATATCTCCGGAATGCGGGCGGGTGCGGGGCTGGGGCTGGGCACAGGCACGCCGCGGAGACGATGCTTCCCTCCCTCCCTCCTACCTGGAGGCCGATCCTTGGCCTCGCGTAGCACACAGCCCCCGGGCCAGCGGCGATTCCAGCAGCCGGAGAGGGGAGGAGGTGCCTTAAGGGGCGTCGTCGTCCGGTGGCGGGGGCGAGGAATCGCGCCCCCTTTAGCCATGCGCTCTAGGCAGTAGCCTAGTTCGCCTAGCGGTAGCGCCGGCCCTGGAAATAACTATGGACCCTTTAGCAACTGCATCCAGCAGGGGTGGAGCCTCTGACACCCCTGCTGAAAAAAGGGCCCTGTCAGCCTTTTTAAGGCCTCAGTTGCCTGCAGTCCCTTGCTGAGACAACCGCTCTCCTTATGAGGGAATACTCCAGCCTGTATCTCTTGCAGTATGCTGTCCAAGGTCCTGACAGTTCTTTGCATTGTTGTTGTGACCCTGCTTTACCAGACATGACCCTGCTTAACCAGTTATGACCCTGCTCTACCTGATGTGATGCAGAACCTGCTGTAGGTGCTTGTGCTGTATGCCACTTCTCCCGGGCCTCAAGCCTAGCCAGGACATGTGTCGACTATAAGTTGACAGGCATGGCATAAATATTTTAAATTAAGTAAATAAAAGTATATTAAACATATTTACTGAACAATAATTATGTCATCAAATTAAAGCACAACAAAAACAAAAACAATTAAAACAACATTAATGAGTCTCAGCAATAACATGTTTGTTTGCTTACCTTTATAAAAGTTCTTTAAATAATAATAATAATAATAATAATAATAATAATAATAATAATAGGTTATGTGAAAATCTTTTGTTCCTGATATTGCTGTGCTGGAAAGTGTAGATATCTCCCTGCAAGCTTAATGAAGACACTGAAGAGTGAAAGAACAACATTTTATAATACTGATTGCTATATAATGATGTCATTAATATCAGATCAAATAATCCAAAACATTTTTTTTCTTTTTTTCTTTTTTAAATGTGGGGGAATGCAAGGGGAGGGAGAAAAGAAATGCAAACATGGAAGAAATGGCCAGTCTGAGAGGACAAAATTACCACATGGAAAAATGCTTTTTTTAAAAGAAAAATTAGCTTTCATCTTCTAGAGTCTAGACACACCAGCTCTGTTTGTCAAAGCTGATCTAATTGGAAGAACACTATCATTTT
Organism: Shinisaurus crocodilurus; assembly: GCA_021292165.1. Classification (NCBI taxonomy): domain Eukaryota; kingdom Metazoa; phylum Chordata; class Lepidosauria; order Squamata; family Shinisauridae; genus Shinisaurus; species Shinisaurus crocodilurus. The sequence continues at coordinate 78,727,342 of CM037877.1, read as the reverse complement.
AAATCCCACAGATTGCTAAAATGCCATTGTTTCACACTAGAGGTCACCACCGGTAAGAAAATATAATTGTAGCATCTTTTATTTTTCTACCTTGTCACTGTAACAGTGTTGAAAGGCTCTTTCTCCTAGTAAAGAAGTAAGATTTTATGAGAATGAATGTCTTTCTAGTCAAGTAAAGAGAAATTTGCATTGATCAAACTTTTTTTATATATAAAAATCTTTATATAGATGGCATTTTTTATGATAGAGTAATATATAACATTTTTATCAGTCCAGTATATGGCTGTTGTTTTTAAGCTGATGGTCTCTGACAGCTATAAAGAGGCAGAACAATATGACATTTATTCCTATACTACATGGAAGGGGTCTACAATCTTTTTGGACTGGTGGGCACATTTGGAATTTTGAGAGTGTGGACACTCTCACAAAATGGCTGCCATGGGTGGGGGCTCGCTCATTCACACAATGGCTCCCATGATGATCATGGCCAGTCACAAAACACCCATTTCCCAGAAGGCAAACTGGTGAGGCTAAAAGAAAAGTAACTTGGCCAAGAAAATGAATACAAGGTAGCAGTGGGTCTGAGCCCCTAATGCCAAATAACATATTTCCCCCCACAACACACAACAAAGTACCCATTTCACAGAAGGCAAACTAGTGATGCTCAGAGAAATACACACAGGCAGAACACATACACACCACACACAGAAACCCCAAGCAAAACACACACCAACCAAACCAACACACCAACCAAACAAATAAACCAGCTAAGACACACACCACCACCACCAAAAGAACACACACTACACACACACACACACACACACACAGAGCACAAACAAAACAACTCCCTCACTCCCTGCCACCCCCTCTAGTGCGCCCCCAGATGCTCCCTACCACCTCAGCTTACCTTTTCTCATTTTTCTAGGTAAATAGGCATGCTTCAGATCAAAGGGCTGGGCTGCAACCAACCTTACATTTTTATTTTCTAAGAATGTATTTGGGGCCCATGTGGGATCCAGAGGCATTCTTGGAAATAAAGATGGCACTGGAGGCCGGCACTTCACTTTGTGCAATTCCTTTGGAATACAAATTTTAAAATCACATATCCTGGACTGAGGTGCTCATATTAGGAATTGGAAGTCCCCAAAGAGTTTATTTTTATTTATTTTTTTAATTTTATTTATATTTTTTAAAATGAATACACATACAAAAAAGAAAACATAAACCTACAAATCATACACTACAAGTGCACCCGTCACCCCGGGGCTAAAACCAATTCTATCCACATAATCCATTATTAATCTATATTCCAAAAATACATCATATCATGACATGGCTTACTCCCTTTCCCCTTTACTAAAACATAATCTAAAAATGGCCCCCATATATCCTTAAAATTATTTTTCTTTAATTGTCCCCTTTTACATTTAATACTACATGTTAGTTTATCATTTAAAGCAATATCCCAAACCTCTTTATACCAATCTATTATTAAGTACTGGTATTGAACTTTCCAATTCCTTGCTATCAGTAATCTCCCTGCCACTAATAAACTTACAATTAGTTCCTTTTTCTCTTGTGAGCACAGAAGTTTCTCCGTTATTGATAACAATGCTAATTTTGGACAGACCTCCAAATTAATGCCCATAATTTCTGAAATTTCTACAAAAATTTTATTCCAAAAATCCAATACGCTTTTACAACTCCACCACATATGAGCATAAGTACCAAGTTCCTGACATCCTCTCCAACACAATGGAGCACAATTACTATCTATTTTGTTTAATCTTACTGGAGTCAGATACCATCTCCAAACAGTTTTTAAAAAATTCTCTTTTATCCTTACTGACATATTTCTTAATATACGTCTGCCCCAAATATTTCTCCACCCCGCATTCGATATCTCCTCCTCAAATTCCATTTCCCACATCATCTTAAGGTTATCTTTTTTTGCTTCAATCCTCTGAAACATTTTATATATCTCCTTAGTTAACCCTCTAGAAGAAACATTCCCTTCTATAAGTTCTCTAGACAACACTTTCTTTTCGAATCCAGTAAACTCCCTCTCATGCTCATTTCTCTTCTTCCGTTTCTTAGTCCACTGATATAATTGCATTAAATTTAACCACGAAATTCTATCTGGCCCAATCATTTCCAATATTTGTTGTCTAGTCTCAATTTTTCCCATCCAATCCATTAATTTGATAACCTTATTTTCCCTAAATATTGCCTCCCAATGCTGTGCATTTTCTGGAAAGTCCTCCATTGCTACGACTGGAGTTAACGGGGATATCCCTGGTATAAAAATCTGTCTATTACTATTCCAAATCCCTACCATATTTTTCAAGAAGGGATTTTCTATTCTTTTTACCCTACTAATAGTTTTTTTAAAAAATAAAAACTTTTCCATCCCAATTTCTATTTCCTGCGTTTCTATTTCTAACCACAAAATATTCTTCCTAACTAAAATATCCATAATAAACCTTAACTGATTAGCTATATAATACCACTTGACATTAGGAAGTCCCCAAAGAGTTTAGTTGTTTGTTCCTCATATATTACAATGGGGCTAGGCATTTGTCATCACAAGTGATGCTGTCACTCAATCTAAGAGGTGTGACCCCAAACCCTTACACAATGTCATGGATCAGGGATGGGGAACCTCTAGCCCACATGCCTGATAAGGCATGCAGGGGTTTCCATCTGGCCCACCAGCTTCTTCTCCTGTCCCTGACTTTGCCACTGAAGGGAAAGCACTGACCTCCAATTAGCAGCTGATCAGAGATAAGAGCATTTCCCTCTGTGACAAATGGGAGGGGTCAGGGGAAGAAGCTGCTGAGTGATTTAGTCCTGCTTCCTCTGCACTTTGTTCTGCTTACTCCTGACCTGAGTAGTCATGCAGAGGCTTGCCTTGCTTACTTCTGAGTAAACATGATCTCACCCTTATTTTTGAGTAGAAAAGCTATTTGTAAGTGTTACTGAGTGATACACTCCTGCTTCCTTCTGAGCCTTGTCCTGCTTACTTATGAGTAGTCATGTAGAGGCTACTGCTTATGAGTAGACACAATGCTTGTGCTTACTTCTGAACAGACATACAGCGGCTTGGTGTTTGGGGCGCTATTTGAAAGTACTGCTGAGTGATTCAGTCCTATTTACTTCTGAGTAGACATGCAGAGGCTTGTCCTGCTTATTTGTGAATAGACATGGTGCTTATGCTTACTTTTCAGTAGACATGCTTCCTACTATAAATTGTTAACAATTGAATTGGGGGGGGGAGTTAGCTTTTTTGACCCTATCCACTTTTGCTTGTGGCCCTGATCACCACTGGAATGCAGTCCCTGACACCTTCTCCAGAATGGAATCTGGCCCTCAGCCCCCAAAATCTTTCCCATTAGGAATTAGGATTTGTCTGTATGTACTGGGGCGGGCTTTGGGCTCCTTCTCAAAGGTGTCTCATGTGGTTCTGCTTCAGGGCTGGTCACGACAGGGAGAAGGTAGGAAATGAAATTACTGGATAAACAACACTGATCCAGCTTTCTGACTCTCGTGAGAAGCCCATCCTGAAACTACATTTGTAGACAGAGGAGCAACTTCTATAAGCATTTGCTTACCTTTGGACTGTAATGCAACTCCAATGTTAATTTTATATATTGCATAAAAGCACAATAAGACGATGATCACCTGATGGGTATCAGGCTTGCTCCAAATTGAATCTTTATGGAGAAAACCTCCATAGCCTCTCATCATCCAATCACCATATTGATTCATATATGTAGACAGAATACATACGGCACAACATTAGCCCTATTCCACTGCTTCACTTTGAAGGTTCAGGGCATTCACTTTTCGCAGTAGACAACAAGTACTACCAACCATCATTTACACAGCATCCTATTTAATTTGCAAAACAATTTACAATCCTTATCCGATTTGCCGATGATTACCATCTTCTAGATGAGAAAGTGAAGTCCAAAGCCAAATGACAAATTCATTACAGAGGTGAAACTTCAGTCCAAACTCTATCCAAACTCCATAATGCATATCAAATGCTCTACCCACAGGACAACAGTAGCTCTCTGAAAGAAGACAGAGTGTCAGCCACCATAGCTCTTCAAACAGAGTCACAAGCAGAATCAAAGTCAGATCATGTATCAAATATAAAGTGAAGTACAATCAAACATTGAGGTGTTTTTTTTCAGGCTTCTAATTTCTATTCCATAGTAACTTCATAGGTTGAAATCGTAATAGTTTAACAAACAAAAAGCAGAAGTCATTTTCATTATTATCATATCTACATTTACCCCTATTCATAGATAGATAGATAGACAGATAGATAGATAGATAGATAGATAGATAGATATAGATATGCATACATACATACAATATAGAACCTTTCAGCAGAAAAATGTCATTCATGGAAGAGATGCACTATAAAATGCTCAGACCCAAAAATCTGAATGCTTTGAACAAAATGAAACTGACAAGATCAAGCCACTGTGTTTTGGTTACTATAATTCTGGATGGCTTAAAATGATAAATGAGCCAAACCACCTTGGAGAGTCAGTGAACCATAATAACTACCATTTCCCTGAATACTCTAGACAATTACCCATCTGGCAGGCTTGGATTTTTCCAGCTTCATTTGGATAGGATGTTCATTGTACAAAATGGATGGTGTGTGTCCAAGCTGAAATGCTGACTTATGAGATGCTGTGTCACATGATCTTGGGATTCTTTGGCTCCTTGTCTGTGGAATACAGACTGTGCTCCTAATAACCCTGAAGGAACTGAGAAAGAAGAAGTGAACCAATAATGCACACAATGGGAAATCATTCATGTAAACTTGATGTGTAACCCTTATGATATGGAATCCAATGGTCTGAGGAGGCATAAAGCAATATCCTTTAAAGGACAAGAATAGAGCAAGTCAGGAGGTTATTTCACTCTACTATTTATTTAATGAAAAGTGTACGGTCACTTGCATGATTAAAAATGTATAGTTGTGTGGGCAGGAGAAGCTGAGAAATGTATGAGGAAGAAAGATAAAAGGCAAAGGTGCTTTTAAATGTGCTTGTGAAAGTGTTCTTCACACAGAGGTCCAGTGGAGCCATGCTGCAAAATTACAAGCTCAATGGAAGGGCATTCCATACCTTGCTAATTTTACTGTCCAAATAGCATATGAGAGCGGTTAATACAGACATGTTGCTACCTCATAGAAAGACACAAGCACTGTGGCAGTTGACAAACAAAGACAGAGGTGAGAAATCTCTAAGGCCTTCAGAAAGAAATGAGCTCAGCTGTACTACACGCAAGTTCAGGGACTGGCCTACTACAACATGAGGTCAGAAGCTGGGATAAAATATTGCATCAGCAATTAGCTCATGGTCAACTTGTGGCCCTCCAGTTGCTTTGGCCATTAGCCCTAGCCACCATAGGGGTGATGGGAGTAGTAGGCCAAAATATCTGGAGAGCCACAAGTTGACCACCCCGTCATAACCAAATGGGAAGCAGGCTAGCTTCTGTGGCCGTACCCCCAGTTGTCAGTTCCAGGCAGCCTATTTAAAAGGTGGTGTACATAGCAGCCAGGCCCATGCTCAAGCTTCATTGTCAGGTTTCCTTTTGTATCTGGAGGATTCAGGGGGTAATGCACTGGGCAATGGAGAGTTGGTTTGGGAACATTACCAGCCAAGCTGGATTCCCAGGATACCCCAGGCTATTGTAGGAAAAAGATGTAGCCTATAGGGCAGAGGTAGGCAACCTTTTTGGGCTGTGGATGTATTTGGCAATTTGAGACACTGTCCTGGGCACCACCACAAAATGGCTTCCATGGGAGGTGTAGCAAAGGACAAGTGACCTGTCCAGAAGACTGAGTACAGGGCAGAGGTGGGGTCTGATCTTCAACATGCTAAACAACTCCTTTGAACTGTATCCCAACACCATTCCCATCTAACTCTCCAAAACTCCCCAGTCACCCTAATATCATAGACTTATTCAAGATGTATAACCCTTTCGACACAGCCTGTTGTACTTCTTTGTTCTGAACAGCAAATAATGCACTAACTATAGGTAGGTGTGTGTGTGTGTGTGTGTGCGCGCGCACGCATGCACGCACACACACACACACACACAAAGTAACAGGAAAAATAAATAAAAGTAATAGGAACTGTACTGTTACGCTACCCATCATAATCTAGATTTTGAAGTACATTAGAAGCATGTTTCCCAATCCCATGAAAGGTCACACAACTTTTATTACTGTTTGTATCATCTTCCATTGCTGTTTCTAACAAAATCCATATTGGCCACAGCTTAGCTGAGGCTCTCAGTTAAAATATAGCAAGCGATATTAAACAGGATAATCAAGAATGTTTGAATGGTTCTATCTATACAACACAGACCTGCCTGTCAAATGTTGGAGGCAGAAGATTTACTATGCAAGTGTACATCATCCACAACATGATACTTCTCTTTACTTACCCAAATGTCAGAATTCACCCCAGAAGGAAAATAATACAGGCCCTCAATAAAAACAGCTTCCTCCTCCCCTGGAACACATCTTCATTTGCATGTGGAGTGCATTCAGCGCATCTCCTCCAGTATCTCATTTATTATAGTGCTCAGCACATGTTGGGACTTGCTTTCAAAAGCCAGCTGCACTCAAAGACAGTGTTTCATTTCTTGACACCATTAATTGGGTTATGAGTCAGAGCTCTAATGAAGACAGGTTACCGTGTCTCAGAGCAACTGTCTTGGGAGAGAGGCAAAACCCACTGAGGGAGGGAATTTAGTCAGCCTTGCATTGTTTATCAGGCACTCAGGGTCACTAGATAAATGGTCAAACCCATCAGATGCTTCTGTGGGCAACTTTATAATGATTCTGTGGCCTCAAATGGATCTTGGATGTCCCTGAAACTTTAACCCTGGGAAGCCTTGTTAACAAACGGAGGAGTGAAATGAAGAGGAGAAAAGCAAGTAGACAGGAATAGATAAAATGATGTACTCTGAGCAGACTAAATGAACAGCGTGTTTTAAAAGCCTCTAATTGCTTTGCAACCTCTACCAGTACATGCTCTATTTCAAGCTGCTGTAAGGTAATTGGCAGCCCTTCTGCAGGCTTATCCTAATGATGGATGAACCTGACATAGTTTGGGTGTTTGGTTCAGAAAATTCTTCTCACCTTTAATTTTCTTCAGGATTATCCAAGATCACCTGGACTCACACATTTCAGCTGGAAATTGCTATTGACTTGTGGCATGTGCATGGATGCTGCCCGGTGGCAATACATGAAAGCAAGGCCCACAGATACAACTGTGTGTGGAGGAAGAAATGTCTGACCTAGTGCAACCATAGTTACAAGTGCAGCTTCCCACCGTTTGAGCCAAACAACATTTGAGAGAGAGAGAGAGAGAGAGAGAGAGAGAGGGAGGGAGGGAGGGAGGGAGGGAGAAAATTCAATAAACAAAAAACCTTTCATTTTAAAATGTTGTGTTAAGGGCTTTCCATGTTCACTCAATCTCCAAAATGCCAGGAAATCAGGAAGTTACCATTGTTAAGAGCCATGTGTCATTTAGCTAATATGCATTTGGTATGGTATCCTATGCTGTGGTTAGTTCCAGCTTCACCACTGCTTTTGAGCTGGATGGCTGTCAGTGGCAGAGTGGTAGACCTAAGTCCCAGATTTGTCTGTTCAATGGAATAGATACTTGGAGTCTATGCAACTGAAGCGACTATTCCATGTTACAAGTACCCAACTGGCAACCGATGCCATCCTCTGAGCTCTGTCCCTTGCTGTTATCATATGCTTTCCATTACCAAATAAAATGGAGTGAAGAGCAGACACTTGTTTGACTATTTGGTCATCCCTTGTGGGCCACCTCAACTACCAGCCTAATTTGTCTGAACAATAAAGCAGTACTGGGCTATTAAATGAGGGCAGAATGGAAGGGTCTATGCCAATAGTTTTCCAAATGTGAAACTGGCATCACCAGGAAGGCCCAGAACTCTCAAGAAAGTTATGAGCACCCTGCTGATTCCTCCAGGGTTTATCACTCAACTGGACTAGGAAATAATATTGGCCTTCTGTTTCTCTAATCTGCCAGGTATCTTAAACTATTCTGTAGTCCAATACAGCCATTTGTCCTTCCTCTCTTTTGAACTGCTAAGCCCAGGCTTTTGACAAGAGTTCAGATTTGCAAGAAGAAAAACAGCTGACCTTGCTGTCTCCAGCCTACATTAGGGGTGTGCATTTAATTCATTTTGTAATGAACAGAAAACTGAACCAAATGGCCCCAATTTCAGCTCAGTTTCAGTTCATCATGAAATGATTACTGAGGGGTATGAACTGGAATCATGTTTGGGACTCCCATTCACAGATCCCTTTCATGCATGTATTTAGGGTGGGGTTGGGATATCGTCTCCTGTGGCAGAACCTGTCTTTGTCTTGTATTTAAAAACACACACCATGTTTTGTCACTAATGTGGCTAAACATGACATGGGTTGGCTTAATGCATGGATCCAGACAATCTGTCCCTCTCTCTCTCTTGATCTTACATTTTGCCATCACCGAAACCCTATTAAGGTATTGAGAACCCATGGGTACCAAATGCATGAAGGGTCAAGTGGAATCATGTGGGGCTACACCCACCTCAGTGATGATGTACATGCCAGCCATCTTCTCCAGTCAACACAGGATCAACTCAGGATAAAGGGAGCCATCTTCTACACTGTGAGGTTTCCAATGCGGGGATGGGAATCCGTGTCAATCAGGATTCCCTCCACCATGGAGGAAACCCTATACTTGTAGAAGGCAGCTTCCTTCAGACTGAGCTGATCACACATTGGCTGGGGGTGGGGTGGGGTGGGGTGGGTGGGGGGGTGCATCAACAAGGAGGCAGGGATAGCCCCACGTGTTCCCATTTGCCTTGTAATAAGTTTAAACTGAACACCTGAGTAGGGTTTAAGTCAGGACTGGGGAATCTCTTTTAGGTCGAGGGCCAAATTCAGTTTTGAAAAAGCATTTGGAGGTCACATTATAATGATGGGTGAGTCCAAAGGCAAAGGGGGCAGGGCCAAAATACAACAAATATCAGCATACTTTAGCTTAAATCTCCTACTTCCAGTAACTAAACCTTAGGAGAGGCACTTCAACCAGAATAAAGATTGTGCAAAAGCTGGGAAACCGCTAAACAATTGGCAGTTGGGGAAAGTGGGTAGGAAATTTAGGGAACCCTGGAGGTTCTGAACTAGAACCCCAGGAGAGCTGGATTTGGCCTGCAGAGCTGAGGTTCAACACACCTGGCTTAATAGCGTTGGGCCAGTCCTGGTGGCACGTGACTGCTCTGAACTAAGAACACTAAGAGTTGAGAAGAGGCACATGTGTGCTTGGTAGATCATAGCCATTCAGCAATCAATGGAACAGCACAGCAAATTGTAACATTATTTATTGTCAAAGTTGGTCAGGAAACTAATTTTGCACTAAAACAGTATTACACGTTCATGCAGTATTCAACGGGAAAGCATATTGCCCGCCTTCTTCATTTCTGAGAAGTAAAATCTTAGGTTAGAAATGGGGACATGTTGATAATGCCTCATTAGATATTTGCAATGCATTAAGAATACAAGGCGGAAGAGGGCTGGGTTGTCCCTGCTTAAACACTCCTTTGCTTCCTCCCACAGTAACTGCTCATTGCTCTGATGCGCAACAATGATTACACAGCTGAAGTCATCACAATTCATCCAACTTTAATGATGGGCGTCACACTGATTTGCAGCCAGCTCATGCATTCATGCATCTGGATTTAGGAGGCAGAGAAAATGGTGTTGCGGTGGGGGGGGGGCATCAGATTTGCACCTTTCTCTATCCTGGAAGTAGGACGATGCCTCTTGTTCACAGCGATCTGTTCTACAGTCTTGTTGTGGCTCCACAAACTGAGCTCCTAACTGCCATTGGAGGACAGCCAGCCGAGCACCCTTTTGCATTTCCACTGCAATCATTGTCCTCGGAGAGCCAAATTAAATACTCAGCTAAGTGGTGATTTGCAGTGAAAGTGGTTTAGATTAACTTGATGGCATCCAGCTTGATCCAAGCTTAAGTGTTTCTAGGCTCACTTACCCGTCACCCAAAATCACAGTGTTTTGCACTGAGATTAACACCCTTTGACATAGCAAACAAGCACACCATGTAACATTTAAAGGGAATAAACTTGAAAGTGAAAAGAGACCAAAAGGCATAATTACCCACGGCAAACTGTTTTGTTCATTCAGTGATTACAGTGGCTTTAAAGGCTTATAATTTATCATGGTATAGAACACTTTAAATCCCAGTTGTGTTCAGCTGTGGAACTGAAGCATTCCCCCGCTCCCACCCCCATGCCTTTCCCCCTCCTCTTTCCCTTTGAAAGGGTATTCTCTTAATATCATGTTGGTTCAAATATGACATGCGTCTGCTGAACAAGTTGCCGTGCAGGAGGCGAAAGGCGACATGACAATGCCTTTACCTTTGCATCAGGTTTCAGTACACAAATAAGCAAACAGTTTAATGATTCCAAATGGGTGTAATTTCTTTCAGGTTCAAGTATCAGTTTGCTTGTTTTGCTACTGCTAATCACCTCTTAAACAAACAATTGCTTTATCTATGTACTGTGCCTCATTTCACTTTCAAATTATGTGTGTGTTTCACTCCTAACAGCTTATTATGATCTATAATTAACAATTTTGCTGAAAGCCGAGCTTTGCATTGAAGAGAGACCACATGTTATCTGGGAAGCACTTGAAACAGAAGGCCTCTAATAACAAAACTGACAACAAGACGGTAGGGAGCGTATTCCAGCTTTGCCTTCCCACGCAGGAATTCAGCAGGTTTAGGGATAACTATCTGACACTTCAATGAAAGCAAAGAAAATGATCCATTCACTGGGGAGACTGGGTGAGATGGGGGGGGGGCTTCATTGTTTTCTTGTTGGATGACTTGATAGATGTACTTCCTGGAGACCCGTTCTCTGGTCCCATAACAGTCTCCCACAGTCTATGAGCTAGCTTTTTATTGGTACTCCTCCCTTCCAATTACATGGTTAATTACATGCATTTATTTTGAATGGATCCTTTGTCAAGTGGCCATATACTGACCAGAGATTCAGAAACAGCCCGAAAAGGTCAGGTGGTAGAAGGGTTCAAAGCTTCCTTAGAAGTTTGACTGAATATGGCCTTCTTCATTTCTATGTGCTCTTAAGCCATGCTTGTTGATGCTACATCTTGACAAGGTGGCAATTTGCATAGAGCAGGCTAGGCAAATCTTTAGGGGGAGTCACAAAATGCACAAAGTGTTATGGGGCAGTTCCTCCCCCACCCCTGTAATCTAGCCCTCCCTGTTTGGCTGCTTCTGAAACAGCTTAGTCTCCAGTCCACCAGGGGTGCAGAACCTCTTTCAGTCTGAAGGCCAAATTCCATTTGGAAGAAGCTCTCGGGGGCTGCATTCCTGTAGTGGGCAGGGCCGAAGGCAAATGTGGTGGGGGCAAAAAACACACAAAAAATATCAATGTATTTTAGCTTGGAGCTCTTACTGCTAGTAACTAAGCCTTCAGAGAGGCATTTTAACCTTTTAGAATGAAGAAAGAAACTGCACAAAAGCTGGAACCCACCAATCAGCAGTTCAGGGAAAGTGAAGACTGCAAATCATACATTAGCCTCGCCAAGGTTCTTGGCATCTGTAGGGCAACATTATCTGTCCACTATGTCATTAGCTTTGACCCCAACATTCTTTGCCCTGCTTACATCATAACTCCGCTTTGCTTTGGATGTTGGAGAGGACAGAACCAACTGTTTTAAAACAACAACACATCTATACTAGCCTGGTAGGGCAGATCTGATGGAAGAGGATCCTGCCGCTATTTTTTTTTAAAGGCAGCTTCTAGGATTTGTGAAAGGAAGGCAGTAATTTTGGGCCTATTAACAACACCATTTCAGGCCTTGGCAACCAAAGAAAATGTTGGTTTATGCCAAAGTCCAGCCAAGTGATCCTGTGCAATCACCTGGCATATTGCCTACACTTGCAGGATTACCTTTGGCATACAAATCATCCTAGGTGTGTATGTGTGTCCTGAGGTGCCAAAAGCCAAATTCAGTAACATTCTCACAACTGCCTCACCTGAAATGTGATGGCAGGTTGACTTTTCCCCCACAGCTGCCAGAGGCTGAGATGGTTATGAATATAGGCCCTTGCACATTGCTGTAGTAAAGCCTGTTATGTGCTGGTCTTTTAAAAGAAAGGAAGCAATGGCACCTTCCCTTCTGCTGGTCTGGTATTTATGCTGGTGCAAGGGGGCACAACTTTGATCTATGGAGATCCAGGAGTCTGTGATGTTCCAGGTAGCAGACCTATGCAACATACAAATCCCACTCCCTTAATATGCCAGTGTCTCCAGAGTTAAAGGATCAAGCTGCCCACCTGATATTTATGATTTTATAAATTTATTTATTATATGTATTAAATGCATCCTAAAATATTTTTTCTAGGCATTTTACAGTAATGATAAAAATGCAACTAAAATCAACAACATAAACTAATAGACATGCCAAACACAGCATAAAATACAATATCACATTACAGGGGCTAGGATAATGAACAACACTGCAGGGATTAGGATAATAAAACAGAAAAATACTGAAATATTTTAAAAGACTTTGAAATTATTTATTTTTTAAAGCCTGGAAGAACAGGAAAGTCTTAGCACAGCACCAGAAAGATATCAGTGTGGGCACCAGGCTAGCTTCCCTTGGGAGAGCATTCCAGAGCTGGGGGGCCACTGACAAAGACCCCCCCCTCTTGTTACTACCCTCTGAGCCTCAGAATGAGGGGTCACTTGAAGAAGAGCTTCTGTGGATGACATCCAGAAACTGCTGGAGCTAGACTACTTGAAAATAAACCAGATTAGCCTAATGGCCAAATTAGTATCGGGGTACCTGTGTGTTTCACCTAAAGGATAGATAGCAGCTGGGGGTGGAGGTGGAGCTGGTTTGGATTGGGAAAATGTTGCAAGGTGAAGCACCACCATCTCAGTTCTTCTCCAGCACCACAACTTCAATCCAATGTTGGGCCTTCTATGGATGCTTTTAAAGAATTTAAAAGAGATGTGGGATCCAATCATGGCTCTCCAACATCTTGTTCAGTTTGACCTTCACTGAACTAGGGATGATTGATTGGTTGATTGATTGATGCATGTAACAGTTGTAGAAGTATAGTGTGCTTCCAGATGAGGCTTTATGGTGCCGTTGCCCTGCCTCATTCTTGGGGGTTTAAAGGGGGTCCAGATGATGACATCTTCTACTCTTGACCCTCTCATGTTTTCTTACCGCATCTTCAATCTTTTTCCTTAATGCAAAAAATCTATTAAGGAGAAAAATATGGAACACCTGCACAATGCCTTCTAAACACTAACAGTAGGAGGCCTCCATCTGGAAGCACCCACAGACTCAGAGGAGCTATGTAGGCCACCTAGTCCACAGGCAGACAGAAAGCAGATTTCCAGATGCTTTGGACTTTGGATCCTAGCATTTCTGACAAGTCCAAAACTCCTGGAGAACTACCTTCTGTCCATACCTGACCCAGTCCAACCTAGTCCTCTACTCAGAGCAGGAAGTCCAGAACTACAGCATTTATTTTCACAACTGAGGGCTGTCCAGTCTCTGCTTGAAGACCACCAATGCGAGAGAGCACACCTCTAGGTATAGAATCATAGAATCATATGTATTCTGCCTTTCCTTAGAAGATTTCAATGCAGCATGGCAGCCTCAGAACAACCCTATGCGGTGGATTAAGGCAAGCGATCATGACTTGCTCAAATTGACCCAATGAGCTATCACATTTGAAGAGGAACCTGAACCTTGGTTTCCCTCATCCATTGCATTCTTACCGCTGCGTCACTGTGGCTTTCAGCTTGTCTGAGTGTGGAAAGCTAAGCAGGGTCAGGCCTGGTTATTACTTGGAGGGGAGACCCCTCCTCTAGTTTCCTGCATTGAGCAGGGGGTTGGACTCGATAGCCTTGTAGGCTCCTTCCAGCTCTATGATCTATGAATCTATGAATCTATGACACAAGATTAACTACCCTGACTTCAGACATTTTTGGACTTCGCTGGGAGTCAAGACCAATCTACTATGCTGAAATGTTTCATTTAAAACTCAGGGAAATAGTCTAGCATTTTCAATGAATTGCAAAATAATAAATGAATCCAAGACTTTGTCCTAAACTTCCTCAATGTGTATACAAAGAGGAACGACTGCAGCAAAGCCTGTAATCATCTAATTCACCCTTCCCCAGGCTGGTGCCTTCCAGGTGTTTTGGACTGTGACTTCCAGCATTCTTGACCATTGGCCATACTGGCTGGGGCTGATGGGACTGGGAGTCCAAAACATCTGAAAGGCACCAGCTTGTGGGAAGGCTGATCTAACTAGACACAGGGATGGGGACTCGGACTCCAGGACTCGACTTGTGAGTCGGACTGAGCCCCCCTCTGACTCAAGTCAGACTTGAGTCCTAATATTTTTAAGGGACTTGAGACTCGACTCGGGACTCGAGACCAAGGACTCGTGTTCCAAAATCGTGTTCCTCAAATGCAACATGGATAGGTTTTAGGAAGTACAGCAAGTTTATTTTTTAAAATCATTTTCCTAAAATGCAACCTTTCAGACATTTTGGGTTTGGCTGCCTCTGCCTGCCTGTTTGGGGTTCCCTGCCTCCTCTGCCTGCTTGGTCTCTTCTTGACCAGTTCCACAGTTTGAATTGTCCAAGACAAACGCCTCTGCCTGCCTGCTTTGGGGTTCCTTGCCTCCTCTGCCTGCCTGGTTATTTTGGGTTTGTCTGCCTGGTCTGTTCTTGTCTAAATCAGTGGCAGAGTTTTGAAATAAAAAGGCACACTTGTGCCTAGAATTTATTTAAGCCACACATCTGAAGTAGCCTTATTTTGTTGGGGAAAACCCCCATTGATTTTAATAGGGACTTGTGGAGTCAGCTTTGGGAGTGACTCGTGACTTGTGAGTCACCATTTTGGACCAAGGACTCGGACTCGAGACTCGGGTCCAAAGACTCGTGACTCGACTCGTGACTCAAAACCAAGGACTCTTCAACATCCCTCAGACATTCCTGTACTTCATTTTCACCGCAACGTAGAAGTGAGTTTGATGAATTTGGCTGAAGTCTGGATTTGTGTATTTTGTTTTTATCTGTTTCAAGTCCTATTGCCAGGAATCATATTGCAAGAGATGTTTTGCTATTGGATACTTTCCCCAGAACAAACCTGGCAGTTTCACAGTCCAATGCTCCAAACTGGTTCAATGCACTAGACGTAAGCTGAATTCTGGAGATCACAACCGGCAGTTACACAGTCCTTGGCTGCATTCCCTGCATTTCTGTCTGCACTGGCAGAATTCTCCTCCCACAGGTGCTGGAATGTCTTAGGGACATAGAGGCGCATCCGGAGGTGTCCAAGAAAATCCTGAAGTATACTTCCCTCCCGACCAGCATCTTTGAACATGCATAAAATGCATTAAAATCCCGGGGAAATAACTACAGCTGAGAAACTGTTGCTTCTCTCTTTCCCCATCCCATCTAAGTGGATAGAAACTATTGTTTCCCATAAGACTATTGCTCCTGATGAAGGAGAAAATTGTTCTCCAAAAGACATTGAGTATTCATATGAAATCAAACACTTCCTCCTCCAGCACCAGAGACACATTCTCCTCTTTTCTTCTTTCTGTCCAAGGGATCGCCTGTCTTACTATGAACCTGCCAGGGTTATTAAGATCTGCAGGAGAAACATCTCTGCTTCAGAGAATAGCACTATCTAATGCTTTGGACTTGATTTGTGGCACATTTACTAGAAAGGTTAGCCACTGCCATTCTAGCCATTGTAGGAAATAAAAATGACAATTGAAAGATGGACACCCAGTGAATATGAATAGACAGTATTTCAGATAACCAAGGGAACTTGGGAACTCTACAGTATGTACCTTACATTAACTGACTTTCAAGACTTAGTTTAAAAAAAAATATATCAGCTAAAGCCACTCCAATTGATCTATTAGACCTCAAGGACACTTGAAGTGACTTTTAAATTGTTCCATGTATGCTTTTGTGTGCTTTTTTACTTGGAGTCCTTAAAGGATTCTCCTGGGAGGGAAAATATTCTGCAAAGGGTGGGGAAAGTGCAACTTTAATTGCATTCATAAGATACCCTCATAATAAAATCAATTTGTCAGATCAATTTTTCTTAAACAAGTTCATCATACTCTAGAGCCGTGAGCCAATCAATAGGGACTGTTTTTCACCTGCTTTGCAGCTAGCCAGCTCCTGCAATTGCTAGAATTTCATATTGACAGGCAATAGGATGCTTTGAAGGCTGAATTGATCTGTTAGCCTGTAGTGCTAGAAGGCAACACCGCAACAATAAAGATATATCCCCAGGGGACCTTGGGTTGGAAATCAAACAGGAGGTAAGCTGCTACATTATGCATTTGACCCTGGAGGTAATTCAGGAGGGCACGCACTTCTGCTTTTATATGAAGCCACAAAGGAAGAAGAATGGGTATTGGGGCATCTATTGCCTATTTTAAAACTATTTTCCTTGAAGAAAGAAATACCATGCATTAGAAGAAAAAAAGAAGAAAAGTGGGAAACAAATAAAATAATAATTGATAAAGTGATGTTTTATTCCTCACCTCCAATAAAGATATTCAGTAGAAATTGCAATGTGGGGGAAAATAGGGGAGAGGAAGCTGCAAAATATACTATCAGAGCAAAATCATTTATTTATTCACTTATTTATACCCTGCCTTTCTACCAAAAAATGGCACTTGGGCAGCTTACAAAACAATTTAAAATAGATTAAAACAATAAGACACATTAAAATATAATAAAAACGTAACAATTATAGAATAAAAACAACACCCGAGCCATAGGCCTTCTTGAATAAAGCAGTCTTTGCCTGCCGTTAGAACGATAGAAGAGAGGGAACGAACCTAGCCTCCCTTGGGATGGAGTGGCACAGCCTGGGAGCAGCCACCAAAAAGGCCCTGTGATCATTCATGGACAGCCTCATTCTGCATTTACACAGTTGATTATTTTATAGTAGTTCATAGCAGGGATGTTGAAGAGTCCTTGGTCTCGAGTCACGAGTCGAGTCACGAGTCTTTGGACCCGAGTCTCGAGTCCGAGTCTGAGTCCTTGGTGCAAAATGGTGACTCACGAGTCACAAGTCACGAGTCACTCCCAAAGCTGACTCCACGAGTCCCTATTAAAATCAATGGGGGGTTTTCCCAACAAAATAAGGCTACTTCAGATGTGTGGTTTAAATAAATTCTAGGCACAAGTGTGCCTTTTTATTTCAAAACTCTGCAACTGATTTTGGCAAGAACAGACCAGGCAGACAAACCCAAAATAACCAGGCAGGCAGAGGAGGCAGGGAACCCCAAAGCAGGCAGGCAGAGGCCTTTGTCTTGGACAATTCAACTGTTGAACTGGTCAAGAAGAGACCAGGCAGGCAGAGGAGGCTGGGAACCCCAGACAGGCAGGCAGAGGCAGCCAAACCCAAAATGTCTGAAAGGTTGCATTTTAGAAAAATGATTTTAAAAAATAAACTTGCTGTACTTCCTAAAACTTATCCATGTTGCATTTGAGGAACATGATTTTTTCTAAATGTTTGGCCCCCATTCTGGAACGGTGAGGTCTCATCACAATTCCACCCTCACTGAACACCCGCTCCACTGGCGATGAACTTGCTGGAACCAGAAACACACTCAGAGCAGCCACACAGAGTAATCTCAGGTCCTTCTTCTGCCTCCCCCAAGTATGCAACACATCAATCAAAATAAATCTTGACACACTGTTGGGGCTGCACTCCTGGTAGCCGTCCATAGTGGGCGAGCAGCGGCACACCTCGCTTCCATGCGCTCTTCGCCGGCAATCACGCTCCTCTCCACTCCTTCTGGCACAGCCCAGGAATGTTGAAGAGTCTTTGGTCTCGAGTCCCGAGTCGAGTCTCGAGTCCCATTAAAAATATTGGGACTCGAGTCCGAGTCGAGTCAGAGGGGGGACTCAGTCCGACTCACGAGTCGAGTCCTCGAGTCCGAGTCCCCATCCCTGGTTCATAGTATTTCTTTTTTGTTTTTTAATTAATTTATTTAATAACTACAAATATCAACAAAAATATTTCTCTAAAGATATAAATAATGTAAATACTTATAAATATTCCACCAAATAAGCAATACATCTCAAATTGTACCACTATATCGTCCCTAACAATATCTATGGATCTTGTTTTACTATCTATGGATCTTGTTTTACAAACACAGGTTTACTATAACCTTATTCTCCCATTGTCTCCCTTCTCTAACTTTTACCAAATTTGTCAGCTTAATTTTATAACCATATCCCATCACCTATTTAGCCATTCTCTAAGTGGCGGTGATTCACTTTCTTCCAATTTTGGGAGATAGTTATACAAGCTGCTGTTAGCGTATGTATGACTATTTCAGCATCATCATTATGGACTAAGCCCCTAACATAACCAAATAAAACTATGAGAGAGTTTAAGGAATGTAATATCCAATCATTTCTTTAATCTCATTTAAAATTAAAGTCCAATAACTGCTGATTTTTAAATGAGATTAAAGAAATGATTGGATATGCTGACCAAAAGACATGGTAAATGTCAGTGTTTGCCACCCCCAATGCTGACACTTATCACTTGCTCCAACATAAATTTTACTCTAAAAGGGGTAAGGTACCATAGTACGGTATGTATTTTCTAGTACTCATAGGCCACCCTATGACCAGGTTGTCAGCATGGCTTGCAATAAAGTTAAAAGTTAATTAAAATGCACATAATAAAATGAAACAATAAAGGCAGCATAAAAATGTGCCAGAGATTTACCAACATGTATTATAATATTCTAACTACATTAGGAAGAGCCTAACATGTATTATAATATTCTAACTACATAGGCCCAAGCCAAGGTTCAGATGATTTGAAAGGAAGTATATGGGGCTAGTCATACTTCCATCAAACAAGAATTTGATGCAGAAAACCACAAATAAACTTAAGAGTTCATTCTTGAAACAATGTCTTTGTATAGTGCCAATCAAATCATTCACAGAGATGCTATCACACCTGTGAAAGTCAATAGGCACTGTGCCACTGACTTCAGCACTAATGGCAAAGTGGTGGGGAATGTATGGCCCGTGTTTGCTTTATATTGATTTGTAATGTGCCCCAAAGTGGCCATTACTTAGTTTCCGTTTCCATGAAAGCTGGCTTAATGTTACCTTTGAACTAGAGATCATGATTTAAAACAAGCTCTGATTAGATAAGCAAACCAGCAAAACTATTCAGGATTTGAAGCTGGCTTGTTTTGAAACTGACTAGTTGTTGTTGTGTGTTTTTAGCATAATCTCCATTGAACTCTAACAACAAGCCAGCTTTCATGTTAAGTGAAACCAAACTAGACAGGAGTCCTCCTCCTGACCACACGAGAGGGGAGCGCATGAGCCAAGGCATCATTTGGGCTCATTCTAGTTCATCTGTCTAGGTTCAATTCTCAATTCAATATCCTGCACCAGATTTCATTCCAAACTTTTAAGGAGCTATCCATGGTGCTGAACCTTGTCCCCAAAATAGGTTTGGCACCATGGATAGCTCTTTCAAAGTTCAGAGTAAAATCAGGAGCAGATGCGCACTGAGGCCACCAGCCGCCACTGTGTCCTGGCGAGCGCGCTCTGGGATCCTGGCAGGTATGGCCACTGCACCCACGAGCACCACATTGCCAATCCCCTAGTCTGACCAGTGCCAACACACAGTGGGGCTAACAGACTCCACAGGACACTATTTTGTAGACATCAGTAGGAGGCAGATATCACCTTCAGCCTTTACTCTTGTTTAGCCAGATAGTTGACAAATGCATCGGGTAAGGTAGGAATGCTTGAGGAATGTGATCTTTCTGAATTCCAATATCAACTAACCTGATCCACACCTCCCAGATTAATATTAGGGTCATATTTCAAGATAAAATACATTTTAAAATATGTATGTGTAAATTTATGTGCAGATTTTCATGCGGATCCCTTTTTAAAAAATAAATAAATCACAGGTTAATGCATAAATGGGACAGAATTGACTTATTAATGAATCCATGTGAAAATGGCATGGGCTGGAAATAGGCTGATTTGCCCATCCCTAAATAAGGTAGTAATTACAGACTTCTTTGTCTATTGCCTACTTTTTTTTTAAATTTTATTCGATTGCCTACTTTTTATCCTCTATAACACTACAGTCCTATGCATACTTTCCTGAGAGTAAGCCCCATTGAACTCAATGGGCCTTACTGCTGAGTAGACATACATAGAATTGCACTACCAGCCTATCTTCTATTCTCCGGTCTAAAACATAGCATCATAGACCAGTAGAGCTGGAAGGGGCCTATAAGATATGCAATGCATATCTACAAAACTGGTGCAAACTCTCGCTTAATCCCACTGCTTGTGGATTCCCAGAAGAGTGCTTAACTACAAAGTCTTAGCTCCATCACAAATGTCTTTATAATATTGTTTTCTAAGTCACACAGGTGCTAATTAAGCACAGCTGGGCCTACATCAGCACAGCTCAACTGTGACAAATAAGCCAGCAAGAAATAATCAATTATCATTCATCACTAAATCCATTTACTGATTTTTTTAGAAGTACTAAATAGCTTTGGTCATGCGGGCTGGTGCTACTTGCTCCCAGCTTCTAGACAGTTAAAGTGAATTACGCTGCAGACTTGGATTACAATCCTGCACACCATTGGACTGTTTAAATCACACTGCATACAATAGGATTTAAGCTGTCCAAACTACATGTAGGATTGCAACCTTCATGCAAAACCAGCTTCTTTTCAGATCAGTGCAGAGAGAGAGAGAATGCTGTCTACAGAGAAAGAAATAGGCTGTTTAGTGTGGGTTCAGCAGCAGCATGGGGAGGGGGGATATTGTGGGGAGAACACGAGGAACAAAGCGCATTTTGAGGCAGTGTGCACTTTGTTCCACATGTTAGACTTCAGAAAGATAAATAACAGCATATTTCTCATTATTGCCCCCATTTTAAACAAAATGTCTAAAGTAAGTCCTATAGATTTTAATGGAGTTAACTTTCAAATAAGCATGCCTGGAATTGCAGCCTTATTTTAATGTCCAATTTATGAGTCAGTTATAATTTGCATGTGAATAATGATTTTCTTTCAAGTAACCATTGGGATCCATCAAGTGGGTGCAATGTGGGTGCAAGACCTGCAATATATGCAGGTCTAGGGGAAGTACTTCCCCCACCCTGCCCACTCTGCTACTGCCTATAGGTTGGATCCAGACTGATTTGTAATGTTTTAATGACTAACTTGTCCCATTGATTTCAATGGGACTAAAGCATGACTATGTTAGATTGGATCCAAGCCTGTGTATATATTATACTGTTCTTGCAAAATCAATAAGATGATGGTTTTTGTTGGAACATTTTTTTATACGATGTAATCTTTATACGTAGCTAGACAGATCTCATCATCAGTCAGAAGACAAAACTCATTTCTTTTCAGACACATATAGGTAGCATTGGCTCCAAGGCCAGGTCGCGCCCCCGACCCGATCTTCTGCGGGGGCACTGACCCGACTCGATCTTATGAGCTCCGCGCCGCTCGATCGGGCGTCTTCTGCCCCGTCCGTCACTTCCAAGACCGGAAATGACGCGACGGGACCCTGCGCAGGCACAGAATGCGCCACAGGGGTCCAGCGCGCCTGCGCAGGGTTCTGTTGCATCATTTCCACTTCCGTTGCATCATGTGTTGTGTTACTTGCATGTGGGCTGTGCTCCTATTGTACACAGTTTAGTGTGATTGTCTGCAGTGGGAAAGCCTACATGGAAGCAGCTTCTCCCACACAGGATTTTCCCCAAACAGATGACCACGCTAATGCATGGACATATGTAACCAGGATCAGGCGGAGCCAGAAATATGCATGTAAATTCCGCAGTGTAATGTGTGGAGGAGTTTAAGGATACTTATATCACAATCTAAGGCAGGGGCGGGGAACCTGCCCAGATTTTGCTGGACCATAACTCCAGCATTTCTAGCCATTGGCCACACCAGCTGGGACTGATGGGAGTTGGAGTATATCAGCATCAGGGGGGCACAGGTCCCCCAGCCCAATCTAAAATTAACAGTGCAACCATATGCATATCACCTCAGAAGTGGCCCCCATGGAGTTCAAAAGACACACATCCAGAGAGATTCAGGAAAGATAGAGGCTGGGCTTTTGGAAAGCCCTATTTGGGGATTAAATTTCCCCACACAATTAGCATTGTGCAAAGGGAGAGTGGGGCCACACTCACTGGCACTGCCTCTCTGCCAAGTCCCTGACATGTACCCATGCTGGGCCCTGCTGCAGTCCAAGCGTTGGTTGGGAAAGTCTGAAGCAGGAAACCTGCCGTATGCATGTAGGTCCCCTGTGCGGTTCACTAAATCACGTGTGGAGCCTACAAGTGCAAAGCAGGCTCCCCACTTCTCAGACCTTCTCCTGGGTAGGCAAGGTGGATGCGATGGTGGAGGGAGCACATTTCCTGTCACAAGATGGAGACGTAATGCCTGAATGGGGCTAAAGATACACTCACTCATAGCACCATCAGGGATCAACAGCACAATTACAGGCATATCGACTCAGAGGTAAGTCCCACTGGATTCATTGGGACTTACTCCCAGGTACATGTGCATAGGATTAAGGCCTAAATGCTATTCTTTCCTCCTTCCTTCTCAAATCTCATACTGAAAAAACTAGGGGGAACTGAAGCCAGATTAAAATAAGAAAGCACTGATCAGTCTGTGAGAGTTAAAATGATCCAGAAGTTGCCCCAGTAAGAGAGAGGCACAATGGCTCATTGTAGACTCATAGCTCAGCTGTAAGACGTTAAATATTGATCTCAGGATCGCAACTGAGCCTCTGGCTATGAGGCAATCCCCTTAGCAGTGTGTCTGTTTTCCCATTGTCCATCCTAACTAATTAGAATCTAAACTTCATAAACGCTGGAAACAGAATTCTGGGGGAATGCCTGGCAGTTATTTGGCTTTGTATAGAGAGCGGCTGCATTGAAGTGCTGCGTTTTGGCCCATTAAGCATCCGCACTCACATGTTTCTCATTTTCAAGGCACTCAATAAACTGGGCCGCAACAATATTCCATTCCCCTGGGAAATAAATAGGGACATTGTAAAACGGTAGGGCTAGAATTAACCCTACCGGAATTAAGAGGAAGTCCTCTGCTTCAGCTCTCTCTAGAATTGTCAATGGGAGAAAGATGGTGAATGTGGGGGTTTGTGCGTGAGTATGTAGTATCTATTCAGCAGGGATACAGGGGACATTTTACACATTACACAAGTTATGTGGAGATCACTTTAAATTGCTCCACAGGGTAGCTGCTATTATGTGGAACACTGTTTGTATACAGCAGCTAAGTACATAGCTTGGGTCATTTGCACTGCACCAGCGCAATAGCCAGAACAAAAAGTTTACATTGGCATGGGGAAAATTTCCTGATTCATATGATGAGCTATGCAGTAACAACAACAACAACCTGGAAAAAAATACAAAATTATACTTAAACCATTTGAACTAATTTTGGATGTGTGAATGTAGACTAAGACAGGCAGCAACAGTAGACATGGTCAAGAAGGTGTTTATGAATGTACATTTAGGAGGAGATGTATGCATGTGTGCACAAACAATTGATAGGGTCCCAGAAAATTCTCCTTGACTCCCAAACCAGCAATTCCCAAGGCCATGTCTTCTATAACTATCCTTTCCCTAGAAAAACTCAGGGATGGTTCACACATTAATTAATATGGTGACTTTTAAGTCACCAAACAATATATGCAGGTGTAAAATACTTCACAGTGTATTAAACCTGCCCTTTTGTTTTGCTCTCAAGCATACACCTGACAGATATCTGAACTCCCACTGCTAAAAAGTAGAGAGACTCTCCTATTCCCGAAACATATCAAATGCGGAGATGGCATTCTCTCCTTCCTCATCCTCTACACATTGAAATAGTGATCGGAAGCCAAGTGAATGTCATCCATTTCTGGACCCTTTAGGACTATATATATATATATATATATATATATATATATGTAGTTGCCTGAGGCATCCAGAAACTTTGCCTGTTGAATGAATTATAGAACAGGAAGCAGATGGGCTGTGTATATGAAACAACCACTATCTGGCATGATGTGCCGCGCAATTTGGCTGCAAAGATTAAATTGAGCTATTGAATGTTTAATACACTATGCATAACAAATACAGCCACAGCCACAAAACAGCATAAATTGCAGAATTGGTATGCACACAGCCTTTCCTTGAAATCAATACACTGCCACAGCTCATAAGAGTCTGTTGTTTAATACACATAAAGAAAAGAAGAATTCTTCTATTAAAATGAGTTATCTGGGCTGTTTACCAAAGGCAGTGATTTAGCAGTGGCAAAGTCTACGTAGTGCTGTTGAATGCAGATGATAATACTTCTTGTCCTTGTCGGCCTATTTCATTGCTCCTATCAGTTGCTGCTGCTGCAAGGTCCCTCGGGTACATTAGCAGTCAGCCCAGGAAGTGTGTTTAAGTAATGGACATAATGTTCACATTTGCTAGACCAGCCTTCTCCCTAATCATGAATTATTCTTCCCCAAGGCTCAATTGGAACATTACTTTAGAAGCAGAAGATTTAATCCTTTTCAGCTGATTGGAGGGAATGATTACAGTATTATTTTCTTGTACAGGCTGTCTACGGTGAAGGTGCCTTTTTCTGTCCCCATCTTTAATAGGCAGCAATCTTTATTTCCCTGGAGGTAAATGGCAATGAATTCAAAATGGAATAAATCTTCAGGAATGCAAGGTGCTGGGGACGTAGATCACTGCTGGTTAGTTAATTAGTTTAGCCTTCGCTTGTTTCATCTCCAAGATAGAACACCTTGTGGCAAGCAAGGAGCTGGGAGGGGTTGGAGAGAAAATAAATGATCAGCCTTCTTTTAAAAGTAGGCTGGGCTTTCTTTCCTTTAATGTGTTCTGGAAATTTGGTTTTTATTTGATACAATCAATAAAATAACCAGCACGTGGCTGACTTGAACCACTCTGGCTTTTAAGGATTATTCGATTTACTGAAAGGGATTACATCTCTATATCCAGTAGAAACTGTTAAGAGATAGGAGCAGAAGACTGGAGAAGATGTTTATAGACTAGCATGAATGTGATTGGAGTTGACAGATGGAGACGTATTTACACAGCGAATCCTGCATCCTCAGAGATGGGGGGGGGGGAGACACACAAAGATATTCTTCAAAGGCAGACTATAAAAGACACCTTTGTTTGAACACCTGAGCAGAGAAACACAGTTTGGGTTTTTAATTATTGAGGTGGTTCGGAGGGAAGCATCAGTATGGTTGGTAGCAAAGTCATAGGGCCCCTGGTATTTGTGAGCTGAGATTAAAAGTGTAATATATAAATTTTCCCTCAACTCTTAGGATGTTTCACATTATGTCAAGCCATTAAGGCTGCAACTTCATATAAAGAAAACAAAAGGGGGAAAAAATGGCTGCTGCCATGGAATTAAAGGGTAAAACATCTCCTCTGTGCAAAGATGCAATTTCCAAATTCCCCTGCAATTTTGCTTTCTAGGGTGTTTTCTTTTTGAAGTCATAAATATAAAGAGATATCCTAAAGAGATTAACTAAATTGCAAAAGCCTTGATGAATGGATGCTCTGCTTCTGATTTAAACTAGACTACCCCTCTGCCCCACACCCCATCACAAGCTGGCTGCCTGAGATTTATTTAAAATCAAAACCGGGTCAAGTCGCCTTGGCCCTGATTATAAATATATTACATTTAAGCGATGAATGCAGTGCTTGTGAAGAGCTGGAAATCAAGAGTGCCTGAGGCTGGCATTTTTTCAGTCTCTCTATAGCACTGCATCAGAAATTCAAAAAACAAACAACTTTTCAAATGAGTTTTACAGGAAGAGCGTGTTGTAGAATAAAGGCTATTTATTTGGTTGCCAAAGTGAAACATGACAAGAGGACCATGGATGAGAGTTCCTGCAGACGTTTTTGGAGAGTGTTGGGTCCAAGAAGTTATGTTGATCCCAGCCATTTCCAGACTTACATCCCAAGCTTAAGCACAATAACTTGAGACTAAACCCGCTCAGTTTCTATGGAATTTCAAGTTTACTTCAGGGTTTAAGGTGTATCCCATTCCTCAAAGGATATTATCTAGAGGTGTGGGGGAGCAACGATAATGGCACTCTAATCCTTTTGGGCACATCTGGAATTTTGAGGAAGTGTCATGGCTGCCATCACAACATGGCTGGCAGGGGGAGGTGCCCATTCACAAAATGGCTGCCTTGCTGGGCACAGCCAGTCACAGAACAGCCATTTCACTGAAAGGCAAAATTAGTGGTGAGGCTAAAAGACAAGTAACCTGGCCAAGAACCTGAATACATGGCTGAGATGAAGTCTGAGCCCCAAAACACTTCTTACTTGGTGCTCTAATCTGCCACAGTTTAAAGCAGGGGTGCAGAACCTCTTTGAGCCCGAGGGCCAAATTCCATTTCAGCAAGGCTTTCGGGAGCTGCACTCTGGCAGTGCATGGCCAAAGTCAAAAGGGGTGGGCCAAAAACACCAGCATATTTCAGCTTAACACTCTTACTGCCAGTAACTAAGCCTTAGCAGAGGCATTTCAACCTTTCAGAGTGAGGGAAAAACTGTACAGAAGTGGGAAAACCATCAAACTATCAGTAGCTGGGGGGAAGGGGTAGAGCCAGGAGACATGGGCATGGTCATCTGGGGAACTCCAGAGGGCCACACTAGGGGCCCCGGGGGACAGGTTTGGCCTCCGGACCTGAGGTTCTTCACCCCGGTTTAAAGTGAATGGCCTGCCATGGTGCAGTGTACCTAGCACTGCAAACAGCGCGCCATGCACACCACAAAAGTAGCAGGGAGGGCATGGCTTAAGCAAGCTCTTCTGCATCAGTAATGAACCCATGATGTCAAACAATAACAAAAGCAAAGTATTTTTTTTAAAAAAAAAATGCCATGAAATGCTGAGCAGTGTGGTCAGTCGGTCACTCCATCATGATTTGACCCGACTGTCAGCTTCAGAAGTTAGTTCTGGTTAAATTAACATGCATGTGGAGTTGGGGGTGGGGGACATCTCACCAGCAGGCTCCATCGCAAACCTATACATCTTCCTAATGTTTAGAGATCCCCCACGAGAGCAATTGTCCTTGCAGGGCTCCTGTCCCTACACACATTACAACGAAACATGTAGGTCAGGGCAGAATTTTTTGCTGTGATGCTACGCCCTCCTCCTAGGCACATCCATTCTGCTGGAATGAACGTACGAAACAGGCTAGTAAGAAAGCTGTGTGGCCTGCAAGTAAGACTGGAAGGAGAAGTCAGGTAAACGCTCTGCTCCAGTTTCCTCTGAGGCAACCTGAAGGAAACTAGGGATAAAATTAAAGTTTGTAATGCACTTTAGGCATGAACATTGCCAGGTATATATTTCAGAAGAAAAGCTTATGTTATCTATGTTACAGTACTTAAATAACAAGCCAGCTGCTGCTGAGGGCGTGCTTGGATTTTTCAGCTCCAAGGTTATGCTTTCGATGTATCCCCCTGTAGCCATTTCATATTTCTCACAAAATTGAGCCTCAAAATCCCCCAAAGGGATTCTGCTTGCCAGCTATGGGAATATGTTTTTAAACCCTTACACACAAATAGGTCAGCAGAAGGTTACTGAAAGGAAGGGTGGCTAAAAGTGAAGCAAAGATAAGATGTTAAGAATGAGGTATGTGTGCCTACAAAGGGTCAAGGAAGGATTCCAGCACATCCTTGTTTTATTCTCTAGTCAGTCTTACCTTGGCAGCAATCCAAGAGCCAAGTAGCAATATAGTTTTTTTTTATTAGTCATCGTTCTACCGCTGAATAAGTTTTGAACGACGCCACTCACTCACCATTTTTCTTCATTTTATCCCCCCCACATAAGAACATAGGTGCAGAAGAAAAGCTTTGCTGCATCATCAGATCAAAGGCCTATATAGCCCAGCATCCTGTTTCCACAGTGGCCAATCAGATGCCACTGGGAAGCCCACAAGCAGGACATAAGGGCCGTGCTGGCACCAGGTTTGTGAGGGTTCTTGGGCAAGGCATGCCCCCTTTTTCAGTGAGTCTACCTTCTCACCACCATTGTCACCAGCTGCTGTTGCTCCCCATCTTCTTCCTCATCATTGCTAGCACTTGACTGCTTGACAGGCAGAGATCCAGTGAGCAAGCAGGCAGTGGCATTTGCTGCTCCTCTTTCTCACCATCACCGTTGTCTGGACCAGAACAAGAGGCAGGTGAACAAGCAGGTTGCAATAGTGAAGAGGAGGAGCAACTCCAGGGGGTTTCTCATCAGTGGGCCCCTGCTGGGACGTGGGCCCTCAGCAAGTGCCCAGCCATACCTACCCTTGATGCTGGCCCTGCACAAGGGCAATAGCACTCCGCCATGATTATTTACCACCAACTAGTATTCAGAGGTATGCTGCCTCTGATCTTGGAGGTAGCATATAGCTATCATGACTGGTAGACATTGTCAGCCTTACTTAGTTTCCACCGATTTATCCAGAGCAGGTGTTAAACTAATTGGCCTGTAATTTCCTACATTCCCCCACCCTCATCACTTTTAAAAAACTGATGTCATGTTGGTTCTTTAGGAACTCTTGGGTGGATATCATCTGGATCCAGTTATTTATTCAATAAGGCCTATAACTTCATGTTTTGCCACCACTAATTGTTTCAGTTCTTGAAAATTCCTTCCTGAAAGTCAATTCAGGCATGGGTACCTGCCCTGTGTCTTCCACAGTGAAAACAGACAAAGAATTTATTCAGTTTCTCTGAAATCTCCTTATCCTCCTTTAGCATACCTTTAACTCTCTTACTGCTGAATAGTCCAACCACCACCCTCAACGGTTTCCTGCTTCTGATGTATTTAATGAATTCCTTATTGTTGGTCTTAATGGTTTTTTGCTTTTTTTTTTTTTTAATCAATGTGTTCTTCAAATTCCTTTTTTACATCCCTTATTGTTTGCTTGAATTCTTTTGCCAGTTTGTGTTCCTTGTTGTTCTCCTCCTTAGGGCAAGACTTCCAGTTTCTGAAAAAAGCTTTCTTGCCTCTAATAGCTTCCTTGACTCTGCTTGTTAATCACATTGGTGTCTTCTTGGACTAGGTGTTACCTTTCCTGATCTGTAATTCTAGCTCTGCTTCTGTTATTGTGGTTTTGAAGAATTCCAAAGTGTTCTGGAGATATTTGACTCTTTTGACTTTGACTTTCAACTGCCTTTTTACCAGTTCTCTCATTTTTGAGAAGTTTCCTCTTTTGAAGTCAAATGTACCTGTGTTGTACTTCCTTTTATATTGAATTTGATAGCACTCTGGCCATTGTTTCTAATTGATACCCCAAGTGATATTGCACCAAGTCCTTGGTGCCACTTAGGATTAAGTCCAGGGTCATCTCCCTTCTGGTTGGTTCCATGGCCAATTGTTCTAGAGCAGAGTCATTTAAGGTACAATCCTATGGGGATGCCTGTAACCATCTGAACTTGGAGGATTACAGCATCCTATGCAGGGCGGGAAGATTGCCCCCACATTCCTCCCACCCTGAAAAGTAGCTAGATGGCCAATTTTAGCTATCTAACTGCTGCACTTTGGAGGGGAAGGGAAGGAGGCCAGGATACCCCTCCCTGCCCCATGGAATGCCCCCTAAAGCACTTCTCCGATATCGCTTTTGCAACCTTGGAGAAGCACCTGGCACAGTTCTTTCCGTGCCAGCTGCAAGGCGAGGGGGAGAGCGCTCTGAGTGCAGAGTCCCAGCTCCGACGTCAGAGCTGTTTCCCGATGTTGGCACTAGGACTCCAAAAACTCCTATGTCCATCTAGATGCTGTCTAGGGGCCATAGGATTGTGCTGCCCAGTTATTTAGACATTTTACCTCTGTTGTGACCTGAAGATGTATTTACCAGTCTATGTGAGGGTAAGTGAAGTCATCCTTTACTACAACACTTTCTCCTTTGGATGCATATGTAATTCTAAACCCCATATGACTGTACTGTATCATGAATACCAAGTGCACATGTGACTAAGTAACAGCATTGTTCCTGGAAAAACCACACTGGATGTTAGGCTTAGTCAACAGATTTGTGTTCTAGGACTTCCAGTCACTGAAAGCCAGTGGCTTATTTATTTTTAAAAAATAGAGAGAGAAGCCTTTTGTTGGATACTGGTATTTTACAAGTTCAAATATGCATTCCAGAGTATTAACATTATTTTTAATTTGTTATCAAACCAGATATAAACTGGCACTGGCACCACAGAGCCAGTGTGGCGTAGTGGTGAGAGTGTTGGACTGGGACTCGGGAGATCCGGGTTCTAGTCCCCACTCGGCCATGAAACTCACTGGGTGACTTTGGGCCAATCACGGACTCTCAGCCTAACCTACCTCACAGGGTTGTTGTGAGGATAAAATGGAGAGGAGGATGAGGAGGATTATGTAAGCCGCCTTGGATTCCTTGCAGGAAAAAAGGCGGGTATAAATATAATAAATAAACAAACAAACAAACAAACTACTGACCTGCACTGATTTTTAAATGCTGCAAGGCATTATTATATTCTAAAATCCAACCCATAAGCATTCGTAGTTATATCATAGCCTCGGGACATTTTTAGGAACTGTGTCTTTCACTGTGTCTGCAGACTGCTTAGGGTAGCAGTGGATGTTGAACGGGGGTGGGGGGTGGGGGTGCTTCTTTGCCAATAAGCCAGATATTTTTTCTGGACTTAGCTCAGGATTCTTGACTGCATACCATTCCAGAGGGCCAACCCAGGACATTTCATTGCATGTATAGAAGCCAATTGGACTGGCCGTTGACTGGTGATAGGTCAGATTCGACACTGGTGATAAGACAGCATCGTCCACCACACTTGATGGCAGCAGGCTAGTTTAGAGGGTGCAGGGCAGGCAATGTGGCACATGCAGTTCTGTCCTCCAACAGAAGGGAATGGCCAGGGAGCTCTAGAGGGGCAGCTGTGAGGGTACTTTCCCCCACCACCACCATATCACCCAGCTTCCATCACCTGAGGTTGCTGCCTTTGAGGTTGCTTCTAGGGCCAGACCTGGACAAATCTCAGATGCGGATGACAGTAAGGGTAATCAAAACATTGTTTCAGTGTGGACTAGGTGCATTGTCTCCTGCTTTTACATTTGTGGCTTTCTAGGCTGGCACAAACCAAGCATGCCATGTCCCTTTCTCCTGCCCCTAATTGCCATGTCCTGACACTGGGATTTCAAAGATTATCTGATGAAATCCCCTTTCACGTAATCACAGTATCCCACGTCTTTCTCCTGGCTGGAACAAAATTCCTCTCCTTATATTCTTTTTTTAAAAAAAAAATAATAATTTTTATTTATTTTTTTAAAGAACACACATACACAAAAAAAAAACCCCATAAACCTACAAATCATACACTACAAGTGCACCCGTCACCCCGGGGCCAAAACCAATTCTATCCACATGATCCATTATTAATCTATATTCCAAAAATACATCATATCATGACATGGCTTACTCCCTTTCCCCTTTACTAAAACATAATCTAAAAATGACCCCCATATTTCCTTAAAATTATTTTTCTTTAATTGTCCCCTTTTACATTTAATACTACATGTTAGTTTATCATTTAAAGCAATATCCCAAACCTCTTTATACCAGTCTATTATTAAATACTGATGTTGAACTTTCCAATTCCTTGCAATCAATAATCTCCCTGCCGCTAATAAACTTACAATTAGTTCCTTTTTCTCTTGTGAGCACAAAAGTTTCTCCGTTATTGATAGCAATGCTAATTTTGGACAGACCTCCACATTAATGCCAATAATTAGTGAAATTTCTCCAAAAATTTTATTCCAAAAATCCAATACACTTTTACAGCTCCACCACATATGAGCATAAGTACCAAGTTCCTGACATCCTCTCCAACACAATGGAGCACAATTACTATCTATTTTATTTAATCTTACTGGAGTCAAATACCATCTCCAAACAGTTTTTAAAAAATTCTCTTTTATCCTTACCGACATATTTCTTAATATACGTCTGCCCCAAATATTTCTCCACCCCGCATTTGATATCTCCTCCTCAAACTCCATTTCCCACATCATCTTAAGGTTGTCTTTTTTCGCTTCAATCCTCTGCATCATTTTATATATCTCCTTAGTTAACCCTCTAGAAGAAACATTCCCTTCTATAAGTTCTCTAGACAACACTTTCTTTTCAAATCCAGTAAACTCCCTCTCATACTCGTTTTTCTTTTTCCATTTCTTAGTCCACTGATCTAATTGCATTAAATTTAACCACGAGATTCTATCTGGCCCAATCATTTCCAGTATTTGTTGTCTAGTCTCAATTTTCCCCATCCAATCCATTAATTTGATAACCTTATTTTCCCTAAATATTGCCTCCTAATGCTGTGCATTTACTGGAAAGTCCTCCATTGCTACAACTGGAGTTAACGGTGATATCCCTGGTATAAAGATCTGTCTGTTACTGTTCCAAATCCCTACCATATTTTTCAGGAAGGGATTTTCTATTCTTTTTACACTAGTAATACTTTTTTTTGAAAATAAAAATTTTTCCATCCCCATTTCTATTTCCTGCGTTTCTATTTCTACCCACAAAATATCCTAACTAAAATATCCATAATAAACCTTAACTGATTAGCTATATAATACCACTTGATATTAGGAAGGCCAAGCCCCCCCTTCTTTTTGGGATTTATACCATTTACTCTTAGTAATCCTCGCCTTTTCCCCCCATTACAAAAATTATTAATTATTGCTTGCCATTCCCTAATTTCCTTCTCTGATAAACTACTTGGTATCATTCTAAATAAAAAATTTATCTTTGGTAATATCTTCATTTTTATCAAAGCTATTCTACCAACCATGAAAGTCCAATTTTCTTATATTCCTCTATCTTTTTTTTTACCTCATTCTTTAACTTTCTAAAATTTTGTTCTACTATTTTTTCTAACTCTTTAAAATATCTATACCTAAATATTTAATCATACTTTTTACCTTAATATTGATCTCTTTTTAATCCCTTCTAATTCCTCTATTTTACTATAATTAAACAACATAATCTCAGATTTATCCCAGTTTACTTGCAACCCGGTAACTTCCCTAAACTCCTTTAAA
Organism: Shinisaurus crocodilurus; assembly: GCA_021292165.1. NCBI lineage: Eukaryota > Metazoa > Chordata > Lepidosauria > Squamata > Shinisauridae > Shinisaurus > Shinisaurus crocodilurus. The sequence goes on along the minus strand of CM037877.1, from coordinate 78,694,004 downwards.
TGATTCTCTAACCTATCCATCATTTCCATGGGATTTTCAATTGTTAACAAAGTATCATCTGCAAAAAGATTAATTTTTATCTTCCTCTCCTTATATTCTGTATGGGTTTGACAATGCAAAAAAACTATGGGAGATCTCTCCCAAGAAGGTTACTCTAATGGGCTATTAACTCTCTGTCCCTTGACGAGTTAAACCACAGAGGCAACAGAGGAACTGCATTTGCTGCACAAATGAATTCTTCCGCATGTCTGCATCCCTTAGATCAAAGAACTTGCTTCCAGATAAGTGTGTGCTTTCCCCAACCTGGCGCCCTCCAGATGTGTTGGACTGCACGGCAGGTTCTGCCTGATGTTTCAGCAAGAGAAGCAGACTATGGACAGTTGTGACATGGTGCCTTCCTCTACTGCTAGGTTGGCCATGTGTCCTACTTTACACAGGACAGTCCTCTATTTCAAGGGCGGTGAGAGGAAAGGCCTCTATGCACTCCAAACATCACAAAGCAACTAGCCTCTGACCTAAGAAGTGAATTAATCTACCATGGCAAATTGATTTGACTGTTAAAATGGAAATGACTTTCAGCACTGCTACATGAAGTTAGAACTGCAAATAATTAGAAATGTACAAATTACAAAGAAAGGTGGGATGCTTCAGATTCAGGAGTCCAATGAAGACATAAATCCAAACCCACCAGTGGCTGTTTCTCAGATGCAATGTTTTCAGATATCCAGCTTGCAGCCAGATCCTATGCATATTTACTTGGAAGTAAACCCCTCTGAGCTCAAAGAGAACTTCTTCCCAAGTCATCTGTTACGTAGGGATGTGCACTGACCACAAGATTTGGTTCAGACCAGACGACCCCAATCTGGCAATTTGGAAACCAGCCCAGTTAGGCTCATACCAATTTGGAGGCCATCCACTTCAAAATCCAAATCTTCATACCTCCCATTGGCTATACAGTCATGCCTTGGATTGAGAGCATAATTCGTTCTGGAAACGTGCTTGTAATCCAAAACACTCTTATATCAAAATGAAATCCCCCCAAAAAAAATTTGTACAGAGATTTTTAATTTAAGCCGTACTACAGTACATGTATTGCAAGACATCGCTTGTATATCAAGTAAATAAATAAATATTTAAAAATTTGCTTGTCTTGCAAAATGCTCTCAAACCAAGTTACTTGCAATCCAAGGTATTACTGTAATTGGAAATCAAGAAATAGTTATAACATATATATATATATATATATATATATATATATATTAATGTTTGTCAGAATTGGTTCACATTTGCAGGCACAGTGATCCCTTATGAGATGATTATGAGGGCAATCCTATGGTCCCTGGGCGAACATCCCAGAGACAAGAGGGTTATTCAGATTCTCCCTGGAGACAATGCTCCAACCTCAAAAGTGGGAGTCAGAGATCTGCCCCTCCCCCTGTAGCCGGCACAGAAAGAACTGCATTGGCCGCTCTACGAGGTTAGAAAAGCGACCTTGGAGAGGGGGGAAAGGGGGCGTTTCAGTGGGCGGGCAGGGAAGGAGACCGGAAGGGAAGGGGACCAGAAGGGAAGGAGACCAGAGAGGTCAGGATACGATTTATCTTCAGCCTCCTCCAGCCTCTTTGCCTCCCCCTCCAAAGTGCCCTTGCTAGATGGGCTGAAAAGCCATCCTGGAGAAAATAAAGGAGGTCAGAGGACAAGGAGGACAAGATTGCCTCCACTGCTCCTCCCACCCTGCCGGCTTCAGCCTGGAAGGGCAGAGGAATCTCAAAGCCTCCGAGTTTGGGGGCTTCCAAGCAGTGAGGGCGCAGTCCATAGGATTGTGCCCTATGCCTGCCAAATTTCAGACAAGTAAGTGCAGTGGGTTTTGTGCTACGTGCCCTTTAAATTTAAATTTTTATTTTTAATCTGCAGATGCTAATTTATATCTATATATGTACAAATTTAGAAACAATTATGATGATTGATTGAAATTTCACAGGAGACCAAGCCAGCCAATTTATTTCTCATCCAAATAATCTCGAATAAGATAAATTCTTCAGTTAATTTGTACCCTGCCCCAGATCATCCCTAAACAAAGGAAACATATTTTTGCTAAGCTTAATTGTCATGCAGGGGAAGACTGGGATGGGAGGGTTGCAGCAAGTGGGGAGACAAAAGTTAGTTGACCCTTTCCTGCCCAACTGCAATCCCCCTTGAAAATTGCCCCCTGCATGGCAATTAAGCTGACAAAAAGACCTTCTATTGGCACCAATGGTCAGTCAGGGCTCTGTGGAATAGATTCAGTGGGCCAGGACGCCATGGACCCAAGCCTAGCAATGCCCCTGGCACACAGTGGAGACTGGTGGGGTGAAGGTAGGTCAGCAAAGGCAGAGCAATGTTTTGAATCCCCAACAGCCAGCAACCCATACCACAGAAAGGGGAAACTGAGGTGCATGAACTTGATTATTAGTGCAAGGGGGGGGGATTCACACAGCCACACAAAAGCTGTCCTTTGGACCCACATTCTCTTATTCCAGGAACAACTCCCATTGCACAGAGAATCAAGTGACTTTAAACTCATGACTGCAAAACAGTGGGGGGAATCCACACAGCCACCCAAAATAAGATGATGATGATGATGATGATGATGATGATGATGATGATGATGATGATGATGATGCCCTCAGAGCCACATCACAGAAAAGAAGGCTTTGGAACCCAGCAACAACCTATTGCTAAAGCAGTGGCTCTATGGAGTCCTAGTCAAATTTTTCCAGCCCTACCTGGAGATGCCAGGAATTGAGCCTTCTGCATACAAAGCATGCATTGCGCTACTGAGCTCTAGCACCTCTCCTTTTTAACACCCTTTAGCTATCCTTTAGTAACACCCTTTAGTAATACTCAGGTTGAGAGTGTGTGTTCCTCTTCACACCCATTTCATAAGGGTGTTGTGAGCCAGTCTTGACATTGAGAGCCAGTGTGGTGTAGTGGTTAAGAGTGTTGGATTGGGACTCGGCAGATCAAGGTTCTAGTCCCCACTCTGCCATGAAGTTCACTGGGTGACCTTGGGCCAGTTACTGATTATCTTGGCCTAACCTACCTCATAGGGTTGTTTTGAGGATAAAATGGTGAAGAGGAGGATTATGTAAGCTCCTTGTAGGAAAAAAGGTGGGATATACATATAATAAATTAACATTTGTCTTTGTTGAGCCCATTTTACAGATCACAGTTGAGGCCAAGATACAATTATATTTGCCTAAGGAATGAGCCCATCCCTATTGAAATGAAGAGTGGATGAACAACAGCTGTTCAGTTGCACTTACTAATTTATTTTGAACATGATGATCTTTTACACAAAATTCAAACTTTTCAGATTTCTGAAACCAAATTAACTTTCCTTAGTGGGGCTTATGAGAAAAGCATTGCAAAACATACCAGAAGGATCCAATTTGTAGTTCCATTATCAGTGATGAGAGAAGGAAAAGAATACATTTCTCAAAGTGCTGTTCAGTTCACAAGCTTACATCCTGTTATAAAACTATAATTACTGATAAAGAGCACTGTATTTTAAGCCATCAAATGCTACCACAGTATATTCCTCCTCCCAGTATTAAAAAGCAACAACTTTGGGCTAAACTTTGCAGCATTCTTTTCCTTATTTCTGCCCCCATCCTGACTTGGCTTTTTCAATACTTCCCCAGTCCCTCCCACTTCTCCTTCTCCTGCACCACAAGGCATCTGAAGGGATTTAGAGTGCAGTCACAACATACCGTACACATTTACCACGGCACTCTGAGCTGCAGCAGAGTAAAAAAAATACACCACCACAAGCCTGAAGGTGCCACTACCCCACTATGGGTACAAATCAAATCAAAAATAAAGAAATACCCACCAACTCCTCAACAAACCTCTGAAAAAACTAAGCTAGGTGTACATCCTTCTGAAGCAATTATCTGGATTACCAGTAGACCTACGCAAAGGGTGCTTTATTTGGTGTGACGCAAGATGATGACGACGATGACAACAACAACACAACTCTGCTCGGAAGTAACAGAGGCAGGACAGTACAAAAGTCCAACATATGCATCTCACCTCAGGAGTACGAAGGGCTGTATTAATGAAAAGAAAGCATAGCCAGCAAATTCTGGGAGCATCCAGGCAAAACCCACCCCTTTCCATATTATGATAATAGTGGTAACTATATCCTCAGGCCCAGAAAAACAGTCTTTGGAATCCTGCAGGAACCCATTCGAAAGGAGGACACACAGAGCACTGCAGATCTGGTTTCACTCATTCACACAGACAGACACACAAACCCCACTGGCTAGGTTCAGACAACATGATAACCCACACTCAAGGGTGGCGTATGGGTTGAGTGTGGGTTGTCATTGAACCATGGGTTGTTGTTGAACCATGGGTTACTGTGTTGTCTGAACCCAGCCGAGATAACAAACCATGGTGAACAATCCACAGTTCACAACCCAACAACAAACCATGGGTTCTCTTCATGGGTTGTTCGTGGTTAGCAAGCCATGGCTTGTTATCTCAGCTGGTTCAGACAGCATGCTAACCCATGTTTCAAAAACAACCCACACTCAACCCTTGAGTGTGGGTTATTGTGTTGTCTGAACCCAGTCCATGTCTCTGCGCCAGCTTGCATGACATGACAGCATGGATTAATTTACCCACAGACCATGGGTCATGCAAGGGTTGTCTGACCCTCAAATAATCCCTGCCACCCAGGTTTGTAGGACGACAAGCAACAGCAAGCACTGCAGTGCCCTGAGGTTAATCAACCCATTGTCGGCTGTCATGTGCAAATCAGCTCAATGTCTCTCTCACACACACACAGCCAGACAGAAGCACTCCTTTGAAGCAACATTTTTCTGTTCCAGCAACAACTCACATTGCACAGAAAATCAAGTGATTTTATGCTCAGGATCCACAGTGACACAAAATAAGATGTTGTTGTTCTTGATAATAATAGTAATGTTCTCAGAGCCACACAGAAAAGTAGTCTTTGGAATCCAACAGCCAGTTCTGAGATCATCCAAAACCAACTCCTTTGCATGTAATGATGATAATGAGAATAATGATATCTCCAGAGCCACAAGAGAAAGGAACGTTTTAAAACCCACATTAGGCCAAATTAGTTTGTCTAACCAGCCAGCCACAAAGGCTGCAATCCTATACCTACTGAACTCAATGGGAATTACTTCTGAGTAGACATACATAGGATTGCATTGTAAATGAATTAATTGGGGACCACAGAGATGGAAATTGATTAATTTGAGCTTGTGTAAAAAAAAAAAAAAAATCCCCTGCCTAGCCACAAATTTTTAAAATTAATTGAAATGGTTAAGGCCCTTTATATTCTCCTTCTCATTTACGCCACCACGACCTATGCAGATTAATTTTTTAAAAAACAAAAACAAATTTGTGCTGGGGGGAAATGAGACCCAAACCTACAAAGGGAGAAATGATCCCAGATCCCACCCCAGAAATGAATCAAGAATATCAGCAAACAGCAGCAAGATGTAGATACACAAACACACACACACACACACACACTTTTTAAAAAGATCCTACTGGGATGATTATAATCACAGTCATGAAATAGTCTGTCTCTTCACACACAAGTGAAACACAGTGGCGATGGTGGCGGTGGCGGCGGCTGCTGCTACTCTCTGTAGTGTAGCGTCTGGGAGTCTAGCTCCTTGCCTCCCAGTGGCTCTGCCCACCAGCCCTGCAATTGGTCACCGAATGCTGGCCAGGCTAGTTGAGTCAACTCATCCAAATCGAGCTGTGGCAGCTGTACTTGCACCCTTCCAAGTCAACCCCCATCCATTTTGGAAGGATCAGGGTCGAATCTGATTGGCTGCCCTATACACCAAGCATGCCAGTTTTGGAGGAACTAGCCCTCCAGGAAGGAAGCCATTGCTTTCAAGAGAGTTACGGGTGGAGGGCACACAGGGTCATGCTCACTCTCACGCAGGTGCCGTCCCTTAAAATGAGGCTGCTGGACCAGGGGTCCTTTCCTAGTCCATGCACCACAGCAGCAGCAGCCAGCGTAATCATGCGGAGCAAAGCAAGCACACACGATGATAAGTCATGCTGAATGCAGCAGTGATGCCTGGTAATGGGGCAAGTGGAAGGAGGGAGGCAGGAAGTGGCAGTTCAGCGCCCTACTAGCCCCTAGTGACCAGCCGTGCCTGCTGGCACAGGGGCTAGGAAGTTATGACGAATGGGAAAAACAGACTTTTATTTCTACTCTGTGGGCACCAGAGTCGCCAAAAAAAAATGCAGTAGGACAGGGATGGATGATGGATGTGAAACGTACAGTGGCAGGGACTCCCACAGTTGCCCACCCCGATGCAAGGTAATAATACCTTTGACAAATCTGATCAAAAAAATTTTTTTCCCGAGGAAGAACACCTGATAACAGTTCTAATCATATCATTTTCTACAGCAATCTAGCAGAGCAACCATGAATAAATATTGAATTTCCAATTATCAATTTGCTAGGTACTGGCTATACAAGCTATTAAATATTTGAAGTAGATCCACATGGAGATGACATCACTTTGTAAATTAATGGACCAATTCTATGCATTGGTGGTGTTAGTGGCCTGGTGTGCAGTTTGTGTGGTGGCATTGTGGAGGAACAGCTGTCCCTTGGGTCCTCAACCCCTAAATGAGTAGAGATGGTTTGGGGGAAGAAAGGATTTGGAGAAGAAAAACTGATTTTGGCTTCAATTTCTGCCAAGTCATTTTACACAGAATAGCAAATTTTGCAGTGGAGAAAAGTCATAAAGATGATGAAGCACAATATAATCTGAATGGCAACATTAGATGTGCGCACACACCTCTTTCTCAGCACTCAAGCAGTTACACAGAGTCCCTAAGAGAAATAAACACTGGAGGGAGTTGGTGGAAAGATAATAAATATCTCAGTACAAAAGAATTGCCTATAAGGGCAGAGATAAACTAGAATTTAAGAAGCCTGTTCATGCTTCTTCAATATTCATGACTGTTGAAAAGATATTCTTTTTCACCTGGCTCTTAGATTTATTTACATACCTTAGAGTTATTGTGATTAAGGATCTAATTAGAACTACCGGCGATAGGGTGGGGAAAGAGAAAGGAAGGAGGGAAGCTTGGTATGTGTGCTACTGCAATGTTATTAATAAAATGTGAAAAAATTTCAGTTAAACACATATAGGGCCAAGCTAGGCATAAAAAATAAATTTATACTATATTTTATGTTGTATTTTGTGGTTTTAATTGTTGTGAACCACCAAGAGAGCTTCAGCTACTGGGCAGTATATAAATGTAATAAATAAATGATGTTAATTGCATGAATGCAATTGCATGTTAAACGCATGAATGGAATCAACATGCATTTTAAAAAGCAGAAGAAGTAAACAGCAGCCACAGGGAAGCCTACTACAGCCCCAGGACTGGAGAAGGGAGAGGTTTAACTCTTTCTGTACCTGCCAGAGTCCCAACTAAAATCGCCTCTCAAAGCTGCTATTTGCATTGAAAAGGAAGTTCTGTTTGACACCAGTGCAGGCTTCCCTTGAATGCAAATAGCAGCTTCAGAAAGTTTGTCTCTGTTAAGGCAGGGAGACAAAGGGCCGGTTCACATGATCAGTGGCCAGCAGCAGCATGGCTTAAATAAGCCAGTGTAGCCCACACTCAAGGGCTGAGTATGGGTTGAGTGTGGGTTGTCATTGAACTGTGGTTGTCGTTGAAACATGGGTTATCATGTTGTCTGAACCCAGCAGAGATAACAAACCATGGTGAACAACCCACAGTTCAGTTCACAACTTCATGGGTTGTTCCTGGTTAACACCACAAGCCATGGCTTCTTAGCGCAGCTGGGTTCAGACAACACTATAACCCATGTTTCAACAAAAAGCCACAGTTCAACAACAACCCACACTCAACCCTTGAGTGTGGGTTATCGTGTTGTCTGAACCCTGTTGTGAATATTCAAGATGCATCAGGCATCCGCTGTGGCTTATTGTGTTGTGTGGACCTGGGCAGAGTGGCTTGTTACCATGGTCAACAAGCCACCCCAGAGCCTAAGACTGAAGACTTAGGCATGGCTTCTTTTTCCTGCCCTGCGTGTGCTGGTCCCACACTGCACAATTTGCATAATTACCCGTGCGGTGCGCGAGTCTCCATGTCGTCCAACGTCGGCTAGGTGCATGGTGGGGGGTGGCTTCAAAACCACACCTGAACCCTAAAACAAGTCATGGGTTCTGGGGTGGCTTCGAAGCCACCCCTCTGTGCACCTCGCCAGCTTCAGACGACACAGGAAGCTATGTGCCACGCAGGTAATTATGCAAATCGTGCAGCCAGCATGCACGGGGGTGGGTAGGAAGAAGCCATGCTGGCTTCTTTCCCCCGCTGATCCTGTTAACCCGGCCTAAGACAGCCCATGGCTTTCGGGTGGCTTGTTAATCATGGTAACAAGCCACCCTGCCCAGGTTCGCACAACACAATCAGCCATGGTGACCGTCTGCCACAGCTTGAATATTCACAATGGCAGCCAGCGCACACTGCAAGCCACCATCATGGCTTATTTAAGCCATGCTGCCGGTGGCTGACCATGCAAAACCGGGCAAAGAATTAAACTTCTCCTCCCCTCCATGGTCCCAGGCTCCCTTGCAGCTGCTGTTTAACAGTAATGTAGTTAACATCACTTCTTCTTTGGCTCCTAGTTCGCTACAATCTCATTTCTCTCACTTTAAGGCTGCAGTCTTATGCACACTTGCCTGGGAGTAAGCCCCACTGACTGAACACAGTGGGACTTGCTTCTGAGTAAACATGCCTAGGATTGTGCAGTAAGGTAAGGCTACAATCATGTTCCCAGTGAACACAGTGGAACTTACTTCTGAATAAACATGCATAGGATTGTACTACATGAAAAAGAAGGAAATCAAATTTGCACTCAAGATGTAAAATAAGAAGCACAAATAACTATAGTAATGCTATACCAACATTCCAATGTCCGTATCAAAATCTGTAAGTGGAAACTGTAGGACGTGTTTTGTTTTGTAAGCTCTACTCTATTCACAAACATCTAATTAGTTTCCTATTGAATTCCTTACCAGGTAGACCAACAAATTACTATGCAAGATTTTTGTTCTGACTAAACCCCAAAAGTTACCTTGGCAGTTGCCATGTTTTTAGCATTGGCAGAGAGGACCAGAACAGCTGCAGGGCTGGAGGTTTTCTTCTCAGCGGAAGGTGAGGTAATGGGGGGGGGGGGCTTGTTCACTTGATGTCAATTATTTAAAATATGTTTTTCTATTCTGTTCCATTATGCTCTTATTAGTTTTATATCTGAACATAGCTTTTTATCCATTTATTTGCACAAATCTTTGATTTATATTGTATTTTTCTCTCCTTTGTTCTAAAGAGATATCCTTAGTGGTTGTATCTCACTGTATTTATCTTTGGAGTATTCATTAATAAAGATTAATTAATAAAATAACTATATTGCTGCAAGTTTACTGTCTGATTACTGTGAATGAGTCTTTCAGTTATGCCTTGAAGTGTCACCTGATTAGAGTCTGAGACCTGACAATAGGATTTAAATTTTTTTTATTTTAGTTAGTTATTATAAACTACATACAACCCTATAAAAACAAAAACATACAACCACAGTAAATCATAAGGTACACCTCCCACCCACCTAGGGACCAACTAATGTACTTCCATCCCCTTAATCAATTGAATTCCACATTCCAAAAATATAACATGTCCTGACAAGGCATACTCCCCTTTCCCTTTATTAATACATAGTCTAATTGTGAAGGAAGGGGGGCCGGCTGACTCTGCCAACCCACCCTTTCTTCCCAAGACCCAGAGATCCCAAGGTGCCAGACTGCCAGCCTCAGCTCTGCAGTCCTGACTTGAATCTCTGCTCAGGGACTTGCCCTTGTCTATACCCTGGATTTAGCTGAACCACAGAGCAACCACAAACGCCATGTGGGGTAAAACCAAGAAGGTTTATTCAGGTAAACAGATTACAACAAAGGGTGGGAAATGAGGGAAGGAGACAAAGTAGAGAGACACTTTGGTACAGACAATAGAGCTACAAAATAACAAAAGCTGGTTCCTTATATCTCCCAGGCACACACTAGTTACCTGGGGGCCGGTTCTCTTCAGGGCTACTTCAGCAAAAGCCTTACCACACGTAGAGGCCACCACACCCACCCTAAGGTCTGGGGTGGGTGGTCCTCTTCAAGGCTTACCTCTGCCAAAGCCCTCATTCAGCTAATTTCACCAGGAGCCAGATCCTGAGGCCAGCCTGAAGGCTTGGACCTCCGCGCAGCTTGCTGCCCATGATCCACAACAACAAAACCAGAAGCCACACCTTGGCAATATAGCTTTCCCCCCTCCCCTCCTCCTTTCTGTAGCTCCGCTGCCTCTAGCCAATCAGGGGAGGTCAAGATTGCCAGTCCTTCTTCAAGCCCCACATACCCATGGTGTTGACGTTACTCAGCCTCTCTCCACCAAGCATCCCTTCCAGTACAGGCAGCAGGCCAAGGGGTGGGTGGGGTGAGGCAGATGGAAATGCCAGGACATGATTTGTGTCAGCAAACAATTGACTGGAGACGCAGTGTGAAGCCATGTACTGCTGTCTTGTCCAAGAATGGAATTAGATACAACTGGGGCTATCCTGTGATGTGTTTTTTTATGATCAAAAACAAGAGATACAAGATAACATCCTGTATACAAGGAATGGATCTTTTGGAAGGACTGGGATTGATGGCAGGAACCTCGAGAGATGCGGATGTGCAGCTGTTGGAAGGAGCAGCTAAGTAAGAGAAATATGGAAGGAAAAAGTTTTTGTGGTGGTGAGGAGAAGAGCAGAAGAGAAGGTGATCTTGCAAATTACTGGAAGGAACTGAAAGAGGAGTTTCTCTTAATGGAGTTGTGATGTGTTTTTGGGGGGTTTTTTTCTCCTTTAAAAGAAAAAAAGAAAAGAAAAGAAAAAGAAAAAAAGTGTTTTTTGTGTGCTTTTAATATTTTTTTAATATTAGTCTCTATTTTCTTTCTCTTTTCTCTCTCTCGGTTTTTTCCTTTATATTTTGCTTTTTGTTTTCATTTTAATAAGTATATATAATAGATTAATAATGTTATTGTTTTACTTTATGGGGGGTTTTTTGGTTTTTTTTTAAAAGGGTACTAACCTGGATGAATAAGGATAAAAGATTAATTGGGAGGGATCTACGGGTCAGTTGCTTGGTGGGTGGGTTTGTCTCCCCCCCCTTTTGTTGGCGTGGCGGGCCGGGGTCATGAAGATTTTCTTCAAGGCTGGTAAGGGGGGGAATGCATATATATGTAGGGAATGGGGTAATAGGGTGTGGGGTAGGGGTAGGGTGTGTGCTGTTGTGTTTTATTTCACTAATAGGGACCAGCAATTTAAGATGGACAAAGACTTGAGATGGTTTCAAATTTGAGAATTACTACTTTAAATGTTAAAGGCCTGGGTTCCATGTTGAAACGAAGACGGATTGAAGCACTCCTCAACAAGGATAAGGTGGATATTATATGTTTACAAGAAACTCACCAATCAAAGGAGGGGGTAAATGAATTAAAGCTGCGATGGTCTATGACAGTGATGGCGAACCTTTTTGAGCCCGAGTGCCCAAACTGCAACACAAAACCAACTTCATTTATTTCAAAGTGCCAACACTGCCAAAGTAAACCTGAATACCGAGGTTTTAGTTTAGAGTTGAATCGCACAAGCTTCCACAGCTTAAAAAATCACAACACCATCCTCAAGCTGCCTAGCGTCTTTTGAGCACCGACCCAGCAAGGGCTGTCTCCTGGCTTCCCCCACGAGCCCTTCTATCCCCCATGGGCCAGAGAGCAAGTGAGCGCGCGAGGCGGAGATGTTAAAGCGCAGCCCAACCACCCCGTTCTCATGCAGGGCATGCCAAGACGGGAGGAGGAGGAGGAGGGCGCTCGAGAAGGAGGTGGGCAGAGAGTGAGCGCGCGAGGCGGAGAGCAGCCAGCCGAGCATTTAAAGCGGCAGCTGCCCGCCTCGCCTCTCCCCGCTTGCTCTCCCGCCCCTCTGGAGAATCCTCACGGCAAGAGGCGCCAGGGACCCCTGCCTGATCTCGCTCCTCTCGCGTGCCCACAAAGAGGTCCCTGCGTGCCAGCTGTGGCACGCGTGCCATAGGTTCGCCATCACTGGTCTATGACATATGAGAGAGCTTATGGTTCATCCAAGTCACAAAGGGTGGCAATTATTATTTCAAAGAAATGTGGTTTTAAGGTGACTAAGGTAAAGAAGGATGTTAAGGGAAGATTTATTATAATATTTGGATTATTGGGAGGTGAAGATTATATATTGGTTAATATGTATGCACCAAATGAAAATCAAGAAGAATTTTATCAAAAAGTGATTAAGGACATGGGGGAGCCACAAAAGGGTTTGGTAATTATGGCTGGGGATTTTAATATGGTGATGGACAAAAATATTGATAAATCAAATCCGACAGGAACAAGGAAGAGAATAATATAACGGTATTAAATAAATAATTAATAAGGAAGGACTGGTTGATGTTTGGAGAGGGGTAAAGGGATTGGAAAGAGGAATACGTATTATTCACCAGCCATGAAGAAACTTTTCTGGCTAGATTATATTTTGTTTCTAAGCCCTGATGCAAGAGTGAGGCGTTCAGAACTAGGTGTTATAAAAGTTAGGCTCATGCTATCGAATCATAGAATCAAGAAAAGTAGAGTTGGAAGTGGCCTAACAAGGCCATCGAGCCAACCCTGCTCAATGCAGGAATCCAGGTCAAAGCATCTGACAGATTGTCAGCCAGCGCACCTTGAATGCCTCCAGACTGGAGAGCCCACCAACCTCCTAGGTTAGGTGATTCCATTTATTATTGCTCTGACAGTCAGGAATTTCCTCATGTTAGGTGGAATCTAGGTTCCTGTAACTTGAGCCCATTATTCCGTGTCCTGCAAACTGGGATGAACGAGAAGAGATCTTTGCCCTCCTCTGTGTGACATCCCTTCAAATACTGGAAGAGTGCGATCATATCTCCCCTCAGTCTCCTCTTCTGAAGGCTAAACATGCCCAGTTCTTTCAGTCTCTCCTCATAGGGCCTTGTTTCCAGTCCCTTTATCATCCTTGTTGCCCTCCTCTGAACCCTCTCCAGTTTGTCTATGTCCTTGTTAAAATGAGGTGCCCAGAACTGGACACAGTACTCAAGATGAGGCCTAACCAGTGCCGAGTAAAGGGGAATTATCACTTCCCGCGATTTGGAAGCTATACTTCTATTAATACAGCCCAAAATTGCATTTGCCTTCTTTGCAGCCACGTCGCATTGCTGGCTCATATTCAGTTTGTGATCTACCACAATTCCAAGATCCTTCTCACTTGTAGTATTGTTGAGCCATATAGTTAATATGGATATTAAAATAAAGAAGGATTATAGAGAAGCAAGGAGTTGGAGATTGAATTGTAAGATTTTACAGCATAAATATATTATAGCAAAGATAGAAAAGGAAATGCGAGAGATTTGGTTGATTAATGATTCAGGAGTTTGTACTGAAGCTGTTGTTTGGGACACAATGAAGGCAGTGATGAGAGGGATAACTATCAGGGAGGGTGTGATACTAAGGAAAAAACAAGAACAGTTTACTAAAAAGTTAGAAGGGGAGATTAGGGATTTGGAAATTAAGTTTTTGAAGGAAAGGGAGAACAAGGTCTTTGCTGAATTACAAGCTAAAAGGAAAGAGCTGGAAAAGAAAGATTTGGAAAAAGTTCAGAGAAACTTGATTTATTTGAAAAGAGAGTTTTTTGAAAATAGTAATAAGAATTCGAAAATGTTAGCAAGATCCACACAAAAAATGAAAGAAAAAAGTATAGTTGGGGCAATTAAAGATTTAAAAAAAAGGGAAAGGACATAATTTAATGCAGGATAAATTAAAAATATTTTATGAATTTTATTCAGAATTGTATAAGGCTGGAGACTGTACGGAAGAGAGGATTAATGAGTATATAGGAAAGCAATTTTAAAATTAGACTAGTTGATGAAGATAGAGAAATTATGGAACAACCTTTTTCAGAATGTTTCATCAGTTGTAGTAAATGATGGTTTAACAGAGCAAATTTACCTAGGTCGAGGAACTAGACAAGGCTGTCCCCTTTCGCCTATTTTGTTTGCATTGGTAAGGGAGATTTTAGCAAATGTATTTAGAGAAGATAGAAATATAGGTGGGATAGGGATTAGGGAGAAGATAAAAATAAATCTTTTTGCAGATGATACTCTTTTGACAATCGAAAACCCTATGGAAAATATGGATAGAGTGGAGAATCATTTAAAGGAGTTCGGGGAAGTAACGGGGCTACAGATTAATTGGGATAAATCTAAATTTTTGTTGTTTAACTATAGTAAAAGAGAAGAGATTGAAATGTGTAAAAAAAAAAGTAATTATAAGATTAATAATGTAATTAAATATTTAGGAATTGTAATTCCAAAAGATATAGATAAATTGGGAGACCAGAATTATAGGAAATTAAAGGATGAGGTAAAGAATAAAATAGAGAAGTATAAAAAAATTGGACTTTCCTGGTTTGGTAGAATTGCTTTGATTAAAATGAAGATTTTGCCAAAGATAATTTTTTTTATTTCGGATGATACCAAGTGCGATATCAGATAAGGAACTTAAAGATTGGCAATCAATTATTCATACATATTGTAATGGAGGGAAAAAATCTAGGATTACTAAAACAAGATGGTATAAAGTACAAAAAGTAGGGGGTTTGGGTTTGCCGAATTTAAAATGGTATTATATAGCGAATCAATTAAGACATATAGTGGATATTATAGCACGCCCTAAAGAAATAATGTGATTGGAGTTAGAAACATGTGAATTACGTAGTACTTTGGAGAATATTTTTTTTTCAAAAAAATAATAATAAATTGATAAAAAATATAGACAACCCTTTTTTAAGAAATTTGTTAATGATTTGGGGTACTATGAAGAGCATATTTATACCAGGGATATCTCCATTATCTCTGGTGGTAGCTCTTAAGGATTTTCCTGAAAACTTAAGATCAGAACTGGAGGGTAAACTAAGAGAAGAAAGGGTTATTAGATTGTCCGATTGGGTGGAAAAGATGGGGACTAGAGATCAAATAATGGAAATTGTTGGGAGAAGAAGATTATCATGGTTAAATTTATTACAGTTAGAACAGTGGTCGAAGAAAT
This sequence comes from Shinisaurus crocodilurus, assembly GCA_021292165.1. Lineage (NCBI taxonomy): Eukaryota > Metazoa > Chordata > Lepidosauria > Squamata > Shinisauridae > Shinisaurus > Shinisaurus crocodilurus. The sequence continues at coordinate 78,678,770 of CM037877.1, read as the reverse complement.
GGAAAAGGAAAACTGAGTATGAGAGAGATTTAACTAATTTTGAAAAGATGGTCATGTCTAGAGATGGCCTACCAGGTAATGCATCAACAAGAGGTATAACAAGGGATTTATATAGATTGATTCAAAAAGCAAAAGAACAAGAGGATCAGCTTAAGGCAGTATGGGATAATGAATTTGAAGAGGTGACCTCGAAGGTGGGGTGGAACAATGTATGGGATAGACGGATTGTGAAAATGATGTCAATTAGGATAAAGGGAAATTTTTATAAACTAATTTGGAGATGGTATTTAACTCCAGTAAGATTAAATAGAATAGATAATAATTGTTCTGCATTTTGTTGGAGAGGATGTCAGGAAAAAGGGAAATATGCTCATATGTGGTGGAGTTGTAAAAATGTATTGGCGTTTTGGCGAGAGGTTTTTACAGAAATATTGAAAATTATTGGTACTAATTTAGAGGTCTGTCCAAAATTAGCATTGTTATCAATAACGGGGAAGCTTATTTGTGACCAAAATACGAAGGAGTTAATTGTAAACTTGTTAACTGCGGCCAGGCTAATGATAGCGAGAAATTGGAAAGTACAACATGTTTTCCTAATAACAGACTGGTATAAGGAAGTTTGGGACATAGCCCTAAATGATAAACTAACTAGTAGTATCAAGTGCAAAAAAGGATTGTTAAACAAGAATAATTTTATGGATATATGGAATCAATTACTAGACTATGTATTAATAAAGGGGAAGGGTAACATGCCTTGTCAAGATATGTTATATTTTTGGAATTTAGAATTTATTTGATCAAGAGGATAGAAGTATATTAATTGGTCCCTTGGAGGGTGGGGGGGAGCACTTCATGATTTATTGTATGTTGTTTATGTTATATTTGTGTGATATTCTTGTATTCTGTTATATATATATGCATGGTTACTCAGAAGTATGTTCCACTTAAATCAGTGGAATATTATTCCTGAGTAAAGATGCGTAAGATTCCAGCTATACAGCTTGATATCACACTATTTACTCAAAGGTAAATAAAATGAATAAAATGGGAATTACACCTGAATCAGTGAGAATAGGATTACAACCACGGAGTCTGAAGCTATGCATGTTTACTCAGAAGCAAGTCCTACTGTGTTTAATGGATTTATTTCCATATTTTAAAAAGGGGATATATCTTGGAGTCCTTTGTTTTGATAGCTATTAAATAACACAAATACACAAAAAATTATCATTAGTTCATTATCTACACTTTAGAATTAGTCTTAGATTTTGTTGTTTTCATCTGATAACATCTAAATCTAAATTTATTCTAAATCAATTTCAGGTGTCTCATTTTGTAACTTTGCCTTTTTCAGTTCTGTACAAATAAATCTATACTATGAAATTCAGTGTGTATTCTGCGAGCATAGATAACTTCATGATGGTAACTACAATCCACTTCCTCCAATCCTAGGAAGGTCAAATCATGTTGCAGTAACACTTCTACAGCCCTGTAATTAAACTATAGTCATATCACTTGTAACTCCCTGTCCCAGCTTTCATCTGATAGAAATAAATATGTTCTGTTCTCAGACTTCGATAGCAGTCAGTTGGACTATTTGTATGAAAAAAAAACTGGCTTTCTGTTATGGAAGTATCCTAACTATTTGAAACCCTCCATGAATTGGTCAGTAAGACCAATTCAACTACTAGCATTGAAAAAATGACCCTTCAACGCCAACTTCAATGGACCGGTCATGTTGTTCGGAATGCCTGACTGCTGTCTCCCAAAGCAGTTACTTTATTCCCAACTCAAGGATGGAAAGCGGAATATCAGTGGTCAGTATAAGAGGTTTAAAGATGTTCTTAAGGCTAATCTAAAAATATGCAATATAAACATTGAAAACTGGGAAGCTCTGGCCCATGAAGGATCTAACTCGAGGTTGGCCTTTCACAAAGGTTCTATGGACTTTTAAGAAGCCCGAGTGCAAGGTGAAAGGGAGAAATGTGCTAAGCGAAAAGCACGTCAAACGAATCCTTTACAGGACCGTCTTCCATCTGGTAACCTGTGTCCTCACTGTGGGAAGCTGTGTGGATCTAGAATTGGCCTCCACAGTCACTTACAGACCCATTGCTAGAGTCTACACAATTTTTTTTGAATTTCCTCCTTTTATAATTTTCTTTTTGTGATTTTATCCTGGAAGACAATCTTACTCGGTCACGAGTGATCTACTACTACTACTACACATTACACTAGTGACATATTTATATGATTACAATCCCAGACCATGTGGCACCTATCAATGCCGTTCCCTGATTGTCTGAATAGGTACACCTGGTTTTGAGTTGGTTATAAGCACACCTGAGTAATCCTTCCATGAAGATTTCAAGGAGAAGAATTCTAATGACTTTGATATGCCTGTGGGTAAGTCAGTTCAAAAACACATTTATACATGCAATACCACTTTGGGTACTGCATACATGTAAAAACTGATATATAATGCTAAGTTGTAGCATTACCAAATGTTATAAACATCACATTACTGAACTTGATTTAAGGCAGTGTTCTCCAACTGTTACGACAGATAATTCTGGGCGCTAGATTCCCTCTAACCCCACACTCTTACAAAAGGTTTAGGATCTTTGGCTGGGGTAAAACCTGCGCGGCTGGGGGGAAAGTGTGCGCTTTGCTCCTTTTACACTTAAACAAACCTACACACACACACATAGACTCTAGATAGAAACAAAAGGGTGGTTTTATTGAAGAAGAATACAGAGAAGGTACAGCGTCTTACTTGTTGGTAAAGCAAACCTAGTGATGTCAGGCAGCAAAATATCCTTACACTATGGTTCAAACACACCCTGTATTTTGGAGAGGAGAAACAGTCCCTTTTGCCCTGACAAGCCTGAATAGGAAAAGGGGGAGGGAAGAGAGATTCCCGTCTAGAAGGATAGAAAAGCAAAGTCCCGGCTACTACCTGTCTGCTGTGATGAGGTTCCAGGCCAGCTGTAGCCCCACGTTCCAAGGTGACCCCCTCAGAAAAACTGGCTTTCTGTTATGGAAGTATCCTAACTATTTGAAACCCCTACACACCTTGCTAAAACCTCTTGGTTCTTATAGTCTCTTTCCCACCTTTTGGGAGAAATGAGAGCAGTGGGGCGGTCTTTGCCCCACAGATGTCTTCAAACTCTGCTAACGACCTTACTCTTTATATTTTAATGACTCATAATGGGTATACTTAGGAAAGCAAAGTTTGGGTCTTCCTGCTGATGGGACTGTTTTTGGAGTAAGCTTCTGGTGGTATTCGCCCAGTGGGGGGGAATGAGCCATATCTTTTCAGGAGAAATCCTCCTGTGTTTTAGGCGATATGTAATATTCAGGTTTTAATCAATGCAAGCCTGCCACTCATTTGCCTATGCATGCCTCTAGGTTTCACTCACTCTTCCATTCAAGCCTTCAGTCATGACCTTTTGCCTTCTGCCCTGCTGGGGAGGTGGGCAGGCTGCTTCTTTTCTCCTGAACCCTTGCTTACCCAATGCTTCTTATGAGGGCTATGGACTTCCTTTTGGAGGTGTAGCCATAACCAAATGATCAGAACTATCAGGGCTGGTGCAAGGCAGTTTGGTGCCCTAGGCAAGATCAGATATTTAGCGCCCCCCTCTTCCCACTTGAGCCCTCCCTCCCTCCAGCCCTATGCTCCTGGTGCCCCCTTTAGCCCGGCGCCCTAGGCGGCCGCCTAGTTGGCCTAATGGTAGCACCGGCCCTGAGAACTATATCTCATCTTAACACAACCTTGGGCCCCCAGATGTTTTTGGCGTACAACTCCCAGCATGCCCCAGCCAGTGTAGCTGGCTGGGGCATGCTGGGAGTTGTATGCCAAAAACATCTGGGGGCCCAAGGTTGGAGAACACTGATCTATGGGCTGTTTTTCAGTAACTTAACCAAAGCAAGCAAAATCATGCTGTCTTGTGTCAGGTACTTAACACAAATCCCTTAATAGTGTGTTTGAATGCTGAAATCATTAATAAATGCATAATTCCTTAAAATAGGCTTTATTAAGTCATATGTGTATCCTAGTAATTAAAAAAAATGACATTAGGCAAATAAATTGAATCTCTAGGCAGGAAATTCAATGATCATGATCCCCCCCTTTTCCTTTTGGTGATTTTTAAAGCCTTCATTTTAACAAAAGAAGAAATGTAAGTGCCAAAGAGCAGCTATTATACTGCTTAAACGAAGCCTCCAAATTCTGTGACTTCTTAAAAACAATTCAGTATTCATCCGCTGATTTGCAACTTCATTGCTAATCAGGTGGCTGCTCAAGTAATCCAGACAGTTAGGATTTGAGGGGCAGCTGGTGCTCTTATGTAAGTAAACAGACAAGAGGAAATGGGGCCAATATAAATCAACATGTAGAGAGAGACTCAAAGCAGGGTCTTAAATGTGTGTTTGAACTTTTTTTCTAGTTTACTTTCCCTCGGCTTGTTAAGATAACGTGGCATAATTTGAGGGTCAGATGCTGCAAACTGTTTACTTTATGGTCCTAGGGACAGCAAGAACTGATAGTCTTTACACAGCAACATAGGACAGCAATACCAGAGCTTTTTCTTTTCTTTTTTTTAATCCTTTTTCCTCCTTGTTTTCATTAAGAGCAACTTTGGACACAACACAGATGCATTCAGGGGGAACAGGAAGTACAGTGCCACACACTTCCTGTCTCTGTGGTTCTCTATCTCATCCCAAACAGAACATTTCCACCTCTTTATGTGAAGGGACATCTGCAAACACCAGCCTGTCCCCGGGGTACATGCAAAAGTTTAATTTTAGATAACATTGAGAAGTCGAGTCAAGTCATAAACAGGACATGAAAGACACTTGTACTCCTGCCTGAAACTCTGGAGAGCTAGTCAGTGTTGGCAATACTGGGCTAGATGGACCAATGTTCTGACTCAATGACTGGGTTCAGACAACATGATAACCCACACTCAAGGGTTGAGTGTGAGTTGTCTTTGAACCATGGGTTGTTGTTGAACTATGGGTTATCATGTTGTCTGAAGTCTGAACCCAGCTGTGCTTACAAGCTATGACTTGTTAACTATGGACAAACCATGAAGAGAAGTAATGGTTTGTTGTTGGGTTGTGAAGTGTGGGTTCTTCACCATGGTTTATTATCTCAGCTGGATTCAGACACCCCAATTTATTTATTTATTATATTTATACCCCGCCTTTTTTCCCTGCAAGGAACCCAAGGCGGCTTACATAATCCTACTCCTCTCCATTTTATCCTCACAACAACCCTGTGAGGTAAGGTTAGGCTGAAAGTCAGTGACTGGCCCAAAGTCACCCAGTGAGTTTCATGGCCACGTGGGGACTAAAACCTGGATCTCCCGAGTCCCAGTCCAACACTCTCACCACTACGCCACACTGGCCATGCTTGAGTGTGGGTTCTCTGAGCGTGGAAAGTTAAGCAGGGTCAAGTCTGGTTATTCCTTGGATGGGAGACCCCTCCTCTAGTTTCCTGCATTGAGCAGGGGGTTGGACTTGATAGCCTTGTAGGCTCCTTCCAATCTATCTATCAAATCTATGAAATCTATAGTCTTTGAACCATGGCTTGTTGTTGAAATGTATCGTGTTGTCTGAACCCAGCCAATATAAGGCAGCTTCCTATATTCCTGACTTCTTGCTTTCCCCACATTATTGTCACATGAGAAGAGGAAATATATGGATGAAACCCTGGTTGTGATGTAACTTCTGAACTGGGTCCTGGGGTTGGAGAGGGATAGCTAGATGGGGAAATGGGAAGCAAACTGGCCTCATGTTTCAGGTAATGGATGGTGTAATGCAAATGTGGGCAACTTGAGACCCTCCAGATGTTTTGGCCTACAACTGTAATCAGCCCTAACCAGCATAGCCAATGGTGAGGGATGATGGGAGTTGTAGGCCAAACCATCTGGAGGGCCTCAAGTTTCCCACCCCTAGCACAGTGCAATGCACATAGGGTTGCCAGGTTAGCAGTGCCCCAAAGCATGAGACTCCCAAAGAGGGACCTGGTGATCTCAGAGGGTTACCAATTCTGGAAAGACAAAAATCTGGAACCAGAGTAGAACCCGGTGGTAAAGTGGCAGAGCCAGAGAGGGCAAGGCTCACACAGTTTGGGGTGGGGTGCGGGTTAGAATCAGAAACACATATTTTCTTTTAAAATTGGGGTAGGGGGAAGAACTGAAAAACCTTGCATGCAAAATTTTCTCTTTCAGATTGATGAGTGGAACATTAGTTTTAAAATAGTGCAACATTGTTACAACAAATTATACTGCTACAACAGTCCTAGATCCAAGACTGAAAGATCTCGTGGGAAGCCTGTGCACACAAGCTTTCTTCTGCAGATTATCCACGCCTAACTCATGGAAGTTGGGGGCTGGACCAGTGCTGCCGTGCAACCTTGGGACAGGGTCAAAAGCATGGCCCTGCAGTCTGTTCTATGCATAACGTGATACAGTGAAAACACTAGCAGGCATGGCTGGGGGCAGTGGAGACTGGTGGCTCTGATATCAGCGGGGCTGTGTATCCACTCCGGATTTTACTCTAAACTTTTAAGGAGCCATCCATGGTGCCAAGCCTATTTTGGGGATAGGGGTCAGAAGCACGGATTGCTCTTTTAAAGTCTGGAGTGGATACACAGCCCTACTGACTTTACTGGTTGGGAGAGAGGGGAAAGTTCAGGGTCTGCTCTCCCAATTGCCAGCAGTTAAGTGAGTGAGATGGGATAAAATGGAGAGGGAACAGCTACAATTACCTAATAAGCCTTATTATTAAACAAGGCTTGAAGGATTTTTTGGGGGGGGGGGCAGGGATGTCAACTTAAGTGTTGAAGGGGGTGGAGGTAACCCACATTTAATTGCTTTTTAAAAAAAATATGTAAATCATCTTGGGACTCCTGGATCAAAAGGCAAGGTAGAAATTAAATAAATTTAAGGTCATGATGTATGTTTTTATTCTACATGTTACTTATTTTTTTAAGCCACATTGAGATTGAGTTCCTGTGTATAATTCACTTTTAAATATTCTTTTATTATTATTTATATAGCACCATCAACGTGCAAGGGGCATTAGAAACATATATAGGATAAGCCGAAAAGATTGGTTCCTGCAAGACAAACTTAACAATTGTGTGACAAGCCCACCAAAATGCCAATTTCTTAGCTGAAGGACATTGTCAGATGTAACTGTAGTAGTTGAGGTCAAAATTTTAGATCATGGAGGCCCTTCCTGGGTTCATTTTGTCTTGCCTGGCTTGTCGGCTGTGTCCACCACACTGTTGGGCTGGGCAAGTTTCTGACATACTTCTAGAGTTTGCACATGACATGAGAGCAGAAACAACATGCATGCAAACAGGGCAATGTTGAGGGTCTGTGACCATCTGAAGGTGGTTTCTCATTATCCCAAGGTGGAACATGCAGAAATCATGTAAGCATTCAAATTTTTCTGAAGGAACTAGCTCTGAAATCACATGGTGTGTTCATCTGTAGCATCAAGGGGGAAAGCCGCTCCCACATTTATCACTCACACTAGCAAAGGTGCATTTTGTTCCAGGCAATCTGGGGCAAAGTAGTGTGAGTTTATAGAGTCATCATCTGGCATTTCTGCAATTGTGACATGAAATTAGGGTGGCCATTTACACATCACCAAAAAGGAGGAAATTTGTCACCAAAATATAGGACAAAAGGAATCTACACATTGAGAAAAAATGACTATGGGATGAGCTACACCTGAGGTTTATTCCAGTACTGGATCGGCTCTGTGACTTGCGGGGCACACAACGCTCTCCTTTTCCCGTTCCAGGTTGTGTTTCTCTTGCATTTTCATTCTTCTTTTCTTCCAGTAATTTCCTGGACTACTTTCATTATGACTTTGCTTGTTATTGCGATTTGCTATCACAGTACGTGTCTATGTGTTTGGTCACTGGGCGCTGTCATTGCCTGTGTTAGCCAATTGTTTTTGAAGGGCAGGGAACATTCAGTGTTTGTCTCCTAAAGCTAAGAGGAAGTGTCCTATTGGGGGGGGGGGGCTTTGCAAAACAGCAGCAACACTTGCTTTCCCGCCTGCCTCTCCCCCCCCCCCCATGGCTTCTCCCCTTCCCTCCCCTTTGAAAAAATAAAGTCTGAAATGCCCCTTTCATCCCTGTGGCTCAAAGAACAACTAGCTGAAAATGCATGTCTGCTCAGAAGCAAATCACATTCTCTTCAATGGCCTTACTCTGAAGTAAATCACATTGATTTCAATGGCCTCGCCATTGCTTTTGGGTGGACAGGAATGAGGGGTACTCCCCCTCATCTCTTCCCATCCCCTTCTCCTTCTCGTCCATGATTTTTTTGTGAGGGGGCAGGAGGAGCTGTCAATTTCTTTTCTTTTCTATTTTTTAAACACCTTTGCACCTGCGCACGGGTGAACAAAAGAACAACAACAAAACAACACAACTCTTTTTTAAAGGGCCAGTTGCCCTGCACACATCACCTTGCAAGCTCCTGCTACTTCTTCTCCTGCAATTGCATTTGTGTGTGACACTGACAGAAGATCACATTTTCAACACGCGGTATTCATTAACCTGTGCCCCCCCCCGACAGCAGTGAAAGCGTTTTGCATACATACCGCGACAGAGCTCCCTGATGAACGCGAGAGGGGCTCTAGTGTAGATCGGCCCTATAACTTAAATAGAAATACATCCGCTCATAATGGGGAAGACTCTGACCAGGTGACCCGTGTGCCTTGCTCCATCCACTGTCAGATGCTAACCGTTGATGGGCAACTTCAAGGCCCCTGCTCTCCCTTCTGAGGGTTCTTTATTTGTAAACAGGACTTGGCACTTAAAATACAGAACTGTCCTCTGTGACAGCGTTCTCCAACCCAAGGTTGGAGAACGCTGCTCTGTGAGGTAGTAGGCTACCTACTGGGGATTTAGTTCAAAGATGAGAATTTGACTCAACTGCCTCTTCAAAATCTGAAAGGTTGCCTCAGGGCGAGGAAGAGAGGAGAGTGGTCTCTCTCTCACACACACACACACCTGCTCAGGTAGTTCCAAACATGCAAGCAGACTATTTCCTACAAGTGTGGAAGATCATTATCCCAGTAGCATGACTCAGGGAAACCAATGTCTCTACTTTAAAGAGTAGTTTGATCAAGGTATTATTTACCTCATAGATACACAGGATGATTAGTTCTGCAATGTTAACTATCAGCGCTGCGGCTGTGGCATGAGATAAGGAGACTGAAATGGCCTTGCATTTGTTTATTTGAACCAGTGTCCTATCAAGGCTCAGAGATATCTCCTGTCCTGTTCTAGAGCCAGCTTCTTTTGTTGTTAGCAGTTTCCCTCCTTAACTGTGGGATTGCAGTTATGCATGAGTAAACCAGCAGAGCAAGAATTTACAGGGAGGCAGAGGAACGACACTCCTCCAGCTACTTAACTTGAAGTAATCTCATTGAAGTGGTTTGAGGTTGTTGCACATTGCCTAACCTGAAATTAAAATGGAAGATGACTAGTCAAGTGAAGGACTCTGCCAGAGATGTTGTTTCCAGCACAAAGGGTATGGGTGGGAAGGAAAAGATTCAAGTACCGCTTGTCTTCTATATGTTTTTCCAATGGCTAATATGAAACCAAGGAAGAGCATCAATGTGCAAATACATCATTATATAAACAGCCACAGGAACATAGCCTGATGTCATAATTAACACTTCACCGCTCCTTGTGAAGTCCATAAACAAAGGAAAAGGAGCTTCAGAAGCTAACAGCGTAACATAATAGAGGCAAGGGAATAGCTCATATTGTACCAAAATATCTAATCTCAATCTCTGGTTGAGGAAAAAGGAGAAAGCCAGTTATTAATTGCACTGAAGTTTATAGATGTAATGTAACCAGGCTTCTTATCTCACGGCTATGATAATAAAAAGCCCACAAGGTGGGAGAATGAACCTAAATAGATAATTAGAGTACATTGCATTTACATCCTGAAGACATTCAATTAGTATGTGATAGCGCTGTAATAAAATTCTGACTACAGTACAGTCTGAGGCCTTTCCCAGTCCCAGCCCCATTTTTGAAAGGGGGGGGGGCGTTACACAGTAAGATTAATTCAGTCACACAAGGGCAGATTTTGCTTCATGCAAACAGTTCTGGACATTATTTTGACCTAAAGATACATGCAAATAAATCTTAACATGCCAAAGTCCACATGGTGTACTCCTGGACTTGGCCCTGAACCTGGATTCCCAGGTTTCAGGAGTGGCTGGGAATGCATTTGCACTGCCGACTACAGATGTAACTACGGTAAGGCTCTGTAAACTGTTCGCAGAGCCTTAGTTACATCCCGTTTAGACTACTGTAACGTGCTCTGCACAGGGCTTCATTTGAAAACTGTTTGGAAACTTCAGCTGGTCCAGAATGCTGTGGCCAGACTGTTGACTGGGGCTGGTTAAAATGAGCACATGACTCTCTTGTTCCAACAGCTGTTCTGGTTCCAGTCTGTTTCTGGACACAATTCAAAGTGCTGGCTATGACTTATAAGGCCCTATGCAGTTTGGGACTCAGCTACCTGTAAAACCACCTTTTCCCATATGAGCCTGCCCAAGTTTTAAGAACTTTGGCAGATGCCCCTCTTTCGGTATTGCCCCATTCAGAAGTGCATTTGGTGGTGACGTGAGAGAGGGCCTTCTCGGTGGCTGCTCCCAGGCTGCGAGCTCCCTGCCAAAGTAGGCTAGGTTGGCTCCCTCTCTGCTGTCCTTCCACCGACAAGGGAATATGTTTTTATTCAAGCAGGCCTTTGGCATGTAAGTAGATCTGTTGGGCTGGGCAGTGTTTTTATTCTGTTATTGTTACATTTTTAATTCTGCTTTTAATGTATTTGTTTTATTATTGTTTTATTCAAGTGTTTATTTATCTATGTTTGTAAGCAACCTTCAGTGTCTTTTTCTTGGTAGAAAGGTGGGGTAAAACATTCAAATAAATAAAAATAAAATAAAATAATAAATTGCCCCCCTTGTGTGGTGATCCACACACTCCCTCTTTCTCTCTTTCTTTGTGTGTATAAACACACACACAAAATTAATATATCACATCAAAGGTACATGCACATCCATCTAGACTTGTATTTTCCTAGTTGCTCCAACTTGTTCTCTAGGCAAGGACCATGCCAGTATTCTGCTCACTGTTGGTTGGTAGTAAATAAATGTTATAAAGTAGTGGGTGGTCAGAGGAGGATTGTGTCTTTGTCAAGTTCAAAACCTTAAGTTGAGCAAGGCAGAGTACTGAGCAGAAATTATATCTTGAATGACTCCCACACTGATTACATACCCAGGTGGAAAGCTAAAGAGAAGTTGCCTTTGTATAAGATCAATAGCAATCTTTCTCATAAGTTATGCTGGCTCAGCTTGTCTGAGCGTGGAAAGCTAAGCAGGGTCAGGCAGGCCTGGTTATTACTTGGATAGGAGACCCCTCCTCTAGTTTCCTGCACTGAGCAGGGGTTGGACTCGATGGCCTTGTAGGCCCCTTCCAACTCTATGATCTATGAATCTATGAATTTATGTACGGAACAGTAAATGCCATGGCTTTAAGAGGACCTTCCTTGTAAGAACCCATAGGATAGGACTCCAGCTGAACTTTCCAGTCCTCTAATCTGAAAGCAAAAAAATATATATTAAATGCTAATATCCCAAATATATTGAAATATCTTTTTTCTTTCATTTGCCTGCAATTCTTCAGAGAAAGAGTTTTTCTACATGAGGCAGTTAATCCACAGTGTCTACTTTCAGTTTCATCGCAGAATTGAGATCCAAGCTCTACACAAAGAGCTTTTCCTTTCCTGCTTTTCTGCTACATAACCTCTAGGTGGTGCTGTACAATAGCAGAATAATGCAATTAGGTACTCAAGTTGGAAAATATGTTTTCTTTTGCTTTCTCAAATAATACTTCATTTTCTCCATTCTAAAACACACACAGAAGTGCTCTTAAAAAATAGAAGCAAAACTAGAGGGTCATATCATCTAAAGAATCTGTAAACAGCTATGAGTAAGGAATGATGAGTATGAAATAAATGGCTCATATAGAAAAGCGCATTAACTGCTTTTCAGCTTTTGGGTTACGTAAGCAGGATGGGTGCAAGGACCTAATGACCTCCTGACCCTTTAAATGACTGCAAACTATAGCATGCATGTTACCAGAAATACTTCCACTAATTAGTAGTCCTATATAATCATTGCTGCTAAGTTAGGAAAACTGTTTTGTGCTGAATTAGCAAAATCTATAACCTTATAAAAATAGAGATGTTGTGGTTGACAGAATAAATGGCACCACCATGATAAGATAAGGATTTACTTAGACAAGCTAACTATTTCTAACATGGTGAAAGTTTTTGAAATGTACGTATTTGTGTGGCAATGATTTAATTATACCACAAAGGAAACCTGTTACTCAGTCTGAAGATACAGCATTGCATTTCCTACATATGCCTTGCAAATAGAGGCTCAGTCTACAATCCTATGTGCATTTGCCTCGGAATAAGTCCCATTGAACTCAATAGGACTTGCTTCTGAGTAAACATGCATAGGATTGCCCTGTGAGTTCTTTACCCAGGGAAGATCTTTGATTACTACTGAACTATCCTTAATCCTTATTATGGCCCAGAACATCGCAGCCAGTGATAAGGGTAGGCATGGGTGGGCACCTGCCAAAGGCCCATACCCCACCAAGGGCCCAGTGATAAGAGCCCCCTGGAATTGCCCCTCCTCTTCACCATTGTTCATTTGCCTCTTGCTCTAACCCAGACAATGGTGGTGGAGAAGAGGAGGAGCAGCAGATGCCACTGCCGACTTTTTCACGGGCTCCCTGCCTGTCAAGCAAGCAAGTGGTAGCAATAATGAGAAAGAGGATGAGGAGCAAGAGCAGCTGGTGACCACCATGGCAGTGAGAAGGTAGACTTACTGAGGGAGGGGCCCCGTGGAGGGTGTCTTGCCCAAGGGCCCTCGAAAATCTGGAGCCGACACTGACCAAAGCAATTCATCAGACAGTTCCAGACTCAAAAACTTCAATACCTGTTTGGATGGGAAAGAGTATGGGTAAAATTCTAGGATTCTTCCGTTCTAATTCCATACCTGAAACTCTCCTACTAATTTATGACTTTGTGCTAATATCTACCTAAATCTTTTAAACGGTGTTATCATCTCTTGCACACAAACCATAATTTATCCTAAGGGCTTCAAAAGGTCATCAGTTATTTCGGTTTCACTCCAGCACGATGTGGTAATTATTAAAAACTTTACCCAACCAAGTTTTTTGCTCCAGAGTTTCATTCACCTGATAATTTATAACTGCTCTTTTTTGGGCAAAGAGGTCTCATATTTTTAAGAAGCATAAAAAGCTTCTATTCATCTTCTTCACCATTTATGGTGGTATATTAGCCACCTCCTACAGCCTTTATTTGACAATATCCCCTTTATGCTATTTTAATCCTCACTCACTTTGTGTCCCCCCCCCCCCAGTTAGCATAACTTTTGGACAAATAAACTGTGTACATTTGGACTGGTTTTGCAAACACGTCAAGGAAAAAGACAGCCCCCTCTTTGCGAATATCTCTGGGATCCGCTTAGTGTTGAGACACTCCAGCAGCCTCACATCTGTTTATGCTCGTTGTTTGAATTTCTCATATATATATATATATATGATAAACCTTCTGTGAAAATATTTGGAATGTTTTGCCTGCAAAGTCTGAAACCCACCTCCAGAGAAACTGAAACAATATACAGCCCGAGGAGGGGGGGGGAACAAATACAGAATGGCAGGAAAGCGTCTTCACACAAAGAGGGATTTGCCAAGAGAAAAAAGCAAGCAGTGATGGTTGAACTCCTTTTATCAGTACCCTAACAAATAACACCTCCTGTGCTTTAAATATTTAATGTGAAATCATGGATTTATATAGCTTACAAAATGCCAGTGGCTTATTATCTTTACAGTTTGCATGACAGGAATATTCATATTCAATTCCACTGACTAAGACAACAGGAATCCCTCCAGGTGCTAATGGTAGATAGCTTGGCTTGCTGCTTCAGTAATCTACTAATTATAGAATCCCTCAGGTAGAACAATGTCATTAATCTGATTAAATTATTTATATTGAGGGAAAGCTAAATCTTATTAGGCCCTTGGTATTTTGGATGGCGTACAATGGTATGAATGGCATCTTGGAATGGTTGGGGAGCATGAATGATTGCCACAGGAAATAGCCTGGCCACAGTGGTCCATGCACTGGTAACTTCAAGATTGGACTGCTGGGAAGAGAAACCCCACCTGCCAAGGGAAACCCCTTTCAGGGGGAGAGGAAGAGTGTGTGTCTGTGAGTGGAGAGAGTATGTGTGTATGTAGCTGTGTATGCTATGCATATGTGTACATATGTGTGGCCCTCAGCCTCCTATCTGGCACCAGATATGACCCTTTGGGCTGAAAAGGTTGTGCATGCCTGCCTTAAAGCATTAAGCAACTCAGGACCAGGTTTCCTTAGGAAGCGCTTGCTTGCTCCTATATAGGCCTGTCGGGGGGGTATAAAGCTCGGTCTTGCTTTCGGTGCCATCTGGGAGATTTGGTGGGTGAACATAAGGGATAGGACCTTTTCTGCGGTGGTGCCATGATTCTGGAGTGCTCTCCAAACTGAAACTCACCAGGCTCCCTCTTTGTGTATCTTTGGCCAGAAATTGAAGACATTTTTATTTTGATGGGCTAATGCTTTATTTCCGCAAGTTTTAATGTGTAATAACTTTTACTCTTGCTGCTTTTAGTTTTTAAAAGTTGCATTCATTTTGTTTTTTTGCTTTTTGAAGTTTTTGCTGTACTTGCATTTTTATTGACTGTACTACATAGTTTCATGCCTATACTGTACACTCCGCTGGATGTGGAATACAGTTGTCATTCCATTCATGGAGCGGCTTTTAATCCAGCAGACATCTCTGCTAACAGAAGAAGAGGGGGCAATTTTAGTTGATTCCCCCTGCTGCCCCCTGCCCCCCAAATCTGTTCCAGAGGGTTGGGAGAGACCCTCCAGAACAGGTTGGAAGGTGGCAGTGAGATGCAGACAGTGGGGAACGGACAGTGGGGAATCACCCCTCCTCCTCTGTTAGCAGAAGCATCTGCTGGATCAAAAGTCCCTCTGCAAGCAGAACATATTGCTAAAGACATAATACTAAAAAAATTAAGACCAAGTATGACAATTTCTTTAAAAGCATCAGAACCATGGAACCAGCCAGGAAGAAGTCGGACTGTTAAACACCAATGAGTGAAGGAGCGTGAAAGGAGGGTAGGGACATATTGCAGAGGAGCTAAATGAATTCTTTGCATCTTCACACTTATTTCAGGCACTGATAAACCGTTAAATAAATACAGAAAGCGGACCCTTGAAATTGGAATATTCTCCCAAACACTTTTGCCTCCAGCAAGGTGGCATCTGATGTTCTTTATAGGGTTCAACCTCAAATGCCTGTAGTCTTAGGTATCCAACTGTGTACTTTTTTGGTATACTAGTCTTTATTCTGCTTTCCACATAGGGATGAGGAGAAAGGTATCAATGTCACCAAAACTGCTATCAAATATAAAAAGTACACTCAATATATTTTACTCTTCCCTTCCCACACCCCCACCACACAGACAACTAATGTGTTTGTCCCAGAGAGCATTAAATCCTTGCCATTGCTTCCAAGAATAACGCTGTTTTCTCTCAACATTTCTGTCTCATTTCCTATATATGTATATTCCAGTGATCATGTTCTTCTAAGAGGCAAAATGATAAAGGAATAACAAGGAACTGAATGGTAGAAAAAACACTCTAGCATAGTCAGATCACTTCTGATCTGACATTCAGTTCTAGGAATCCAGACCACACACAATATGAAAGGCAAACACTATAGGCCCAGATTGCATGTTCAAACTGATCCCCATGCAAATTATTTCCAGTTAAAGTCTTCCAATGCTCACACAAATGTAGCCAGAAGAACTACACCACCACACGCATACAAGAAGGGGGTATCAGCAGACTTGGAATAACCCTGAGGTTTGCAGGAGTACAAAAAATGTAAGGAGGGGGGAAACCTACATGGCAGCAAACTTCCCAGAGCAGGTGAATGAAGACTAAGTGGCATGAAATGGTGAGACAGAGGGGCATGGAATGGGGTGGCATGGGAAGAAGTACAAAAAGACCCACAGAGATAAAAAGCATAAGAGAAAACCATCTCATTGTCTGGATAGGTCATTTCTTGGTTCACACTGAGAAACCATTTTTAACTGTTTGAGGGACAAAACTGCCCATAGAAATCACAAGTCCAAAGAAAACCCAAAACAGAGAGAGGGGAAAATTCAAATGGAAAGGGAAAACCTTGAAACAGCCCAATGAGGACTGAGCATGCTCAGTGGGCATGGAATGGTGGCTGCCTGATGGAGAAAAAAGAAGAATGGACTGGAGTGGCTGGAACCCTGAACAGAAGCACTCCATGTGGCCCCACTTCTATGTTCTGTTTTCAATCAGGAGGGTAGAGTGCCATTGCTTATGTAGCCCAAACACCAGCAGCAGCTCACAAGAGGGAGATATCAGCATTGCCATTGGGATGGTGAGCGGTGATCAAAGGAACCTGGCCGGTCTCTGGAGGAATGGCTGCTATAAGTGCTGGCCAAGTTGCACGCTGGCTTTGCCCACCAATCATTGTCAGTGAGCAGCAGTCAAAGGGATTTGGCCAGTGCCTGGAGGTGCTCCTCCAGGTGCTGGGTGAGTCCCAGGCTGGCTTTTACTCCTCCTACCCCAAGCTTGTTCTGGCCCTCTTTGCCTGAGTGGAGCACTCCTTGAGATCATGGCTGAGTCCTGAGCCAGCTTCTCTGATCAGGGAAGGAGAGGGAGGAGCCAAATCAACTTAGATGCAGCTTTGAGGCTGCCTGTGGCTCACTTGCTCTCTCGCCCCTCTCCTTTCTGAGGGGGCAGGTTTTCAGGGAAGGGCTTGGGGGATCAGCGAGGGCATGAAAGCTACCATTTGTACTTGCTGACCTCCAACCTAATTAAATCTATCCAGAGTAACTCCCAATGTGCAAGGCATGGGGACTCCAGAACTCTGTGAATGTCTTTCTGAATGATCATGGAGTCACTATCAGCCAGTCCAGAGCCCTGGTAGGAAAAGTGCTTCAAGAAGCACCACCATCACTGTTAAACCCATTAGCAGCCATGAAGGATTAGAACCTATATGCCCCAATGCTTGCATACAATACCCATTGTAAACTACCATCCCTACCCCAAAATAGCAAGCAACTGGGCTTCTGGACAACAGGAAGGATTTTTAAAACAAAGAGAAAGGGGGGGGGCGGGAGAAAGACAGAAGTGATGTCTAGAATGCATAACTTGTTGACAAGGAACGCCATATGTTTTTAGGTGTCTGTAGTTTATCTCTCTTTTTAAAAAACAAAGACAAACGTTCAACAAATCTTTGATCCAATATGGTTTAGGAAATGTTTGGGAAGCCCAATCTGAAAGTTTAGTGTGGTTTATGTCACATATGATCAAGACTATCTGGAATGATAGGAGTAAATATGACAGAAATTCTTCAATCTGTCTGAAAAGCTATCCTGAGGATAATTTAAGCCTCCGCAAGAAAGCATACATATGGCTCATTATAAAAATGTATTTCTATGTGACCTAGTCTAGCAATCAGTTCTGGCTGAAGCTGCTGGAGGTTTTTTCTTTTTTTTTTCTTTTTATATACCAAGCAAATGTTTTGTTCTGTTTCAGTGTAATTTCTTGTATGTTGAATATCCTGAGGGATTTCAGGACACAATTAGCCTTCAGGATAGAGCTAGAGATGGAAGAAGCAACATGATCAAGAATTCCTTCTCCATTTTGTCTGTTCTGAAGGTTTATGAAATAGTAATTCATGTTAGAGTGGAATGTGCCCATGTTTAATGATACTTCTGCTTAGATTCATACAGTAACTCCTGAGCAGTGGTGTAGTGGTACATTTTGAATTGCGGGTGTTCACCATTATAGCCCCCATAGTCACACCCCCAGAGAATCCAAAATGCAGGCAGCTATGTTGCTGTGTGTGTGTGTGGTGTATGTGTGTGTCCAGTGTGTGTGTACACACAAATGCACAAAAGAGCAGCAATATATAGCACAATATGTAATTCATTAGGATCAGCTGATGGTCATAGAATAGTGAGATAGCGAATGAGTTCGTGGAATTTTGGCTAGAGAGACCTGGCTGAGATTGCATGAGACAGGGAAAGATGGGACCAAAACATGTCTCCAGACATAAGGCATAAGATCACTAGCTCAAGATTTTCCAGGAGTTTCTTTTCCCAGCACCAGAGAGAAATATTTGATTTCAAAATCAGCTCTAGCAGATTTTTCTCTCCAGCAGGAGCAGGTCTTTCGTAAAGCTGATGGGTTTTAGTTGCCCATTCAAGACCGAGATGCTCCAAAATACTTTGCATTAAACCAATGATAGCTCACAACAATATATTATTGCTGGGGAAATCCATTCCGCACCTCCCCCAGCTACTGTGATGCAACAGAGTAGTCTGGGGTGGTAGAGGATGTCCTTGTCCCTGCTAATCAAAAAGTCCCAGTGCTTCGACCCTGTCAGCCCTGGCTCCACCACCATACCGCTGCCCTTGAAGAGAAAACTTAATATAAAAGAGGTTGGGTAGCCACATGGATCCATTTGACGGCACTAAAGATAGACAGCTGTGTTTTGTTCACATTTTACCTCAGGTTGTCTTTGTTATATGTGGAATTCCTTTATCTATACCTGGCAAATATTTTCAAAAATTTAATTCTCTGTTTCGTAATTTGGTGGGGGTGGATTCCTCCCTGCCCTGAATGTTCTTCAAAAGGATGCAACTTTCCATCAAGGAAGGTGGGTTTGGCCTTTTGGATCCTGCTTTATATCATCAGGCCTATTTGTTGACATACTAAATTTTGGTCTCTCCCTCTTAGATTAGATTTTCCACCTTGGTCAGTTCTGCAATCTTCTTGTCTGGATCCTCTTTCAAATGGATGGAATTAGGCTCTTGGCATATTAAAATGGATAGGATTCCTCCAGAGTTATGGCTGCTAGAGGCATGTGGCGAATAATATCACATCAATTACATTCTGATCCATTTTTGTATTCTATTGACTTTATGACAAAACCCAGACTTAAAAATTGGTAAGAAAATGTTTTTGTAGTGGACTTGGATGGATAAGTTGATTTTCACTTTGCATCAATTAGTGGGTGTTGATGGTGAGTTTTTGTCATTTTCGGATTTGCGTGCCAAATATGATTTGCCTGCTACTGCTGAATGGCAATACCTGCAATGGCAACATTTGTTAGAATCTAGGTTTGGGCCTGCTGCTTTTACAGCTTCAGACTCTCCTCTATTATTGGAAATACTTATTCAGGCTGATCAGTTATATTGAGCTATGATCCATGTTTACAAATACTTATTATTGGTGAATAAATATGATACACAGGGTCTTAAGCAGAAATGGAATAGGGAATTGGACTGTTGTCCTATTCTGTCTAATCAATGGATTATCACTTTAGGATATATATCTGAAGCTTCAGTGGATCTCAAGTTACATCTTATTCACAAAAACACTTGTTTTGGGTCACTTGGATGCCACAGGATCTCTATAATAAGGGTTTGATTAAGTCGACTAACTGCTGGAGGTGCAATACTGCTAATGATTCCTTTAATCATATGTTTTGGCAATGTCCAATAGTTGCCTCTTTTGGGCAGGAGTTTATAATACAGCCATGCCTTGGACTGAGAGCATAATTCGTTCCGGAAACATGCTTGTAATCCAAAACACTCTTATATCAAAACGAAACACCCCCCCCAAAAAATGTGTACAGAGATTTTTAATTTAAGCCATACTACAGTACTTGTATTGCAAGACATCGCTTGTATATCAAGTAAAAAATAAATAAATAAATATTTAAAAATGTGCTTGCCTTGCAAAATGCTCTCAAACCAAGTTACTTGCAATCCAAGGTATTACTGTATGGATAAACTTTGTTTTGGAATCTTCTTTAATATTTATTGATGCACACGTTCTTTTAAATTATCTACCTGCTTCCTGGAGGTTAACACGTGGTCGATGTAAATAGATTTTCCATGCCTTTTTGACAGCTAAAAGACTAACATTACAACACTGGAAGGATAAATGCTCACCTCCTATAATGCAATGGATTGAGGACCGAATGACACTTTTAACTTTTGAATGGATGGCATATAGATGCCACTCTTGAATGGATACATACATGGATATTTGGTCTGCCTTTGTTGAAGCTTATGTATAATTGATATATTCAAATCCATATATATGTTCTCCTTCTTTTCCTTTTTATGGTTTTATTTTGCTCAAACTTATAATAAAAAAGAAATTTTAAAATGTGCACTGTTCTTGTGCTGATGGACTTGCAGGTCAGCCCATTCAAATAGCAGCAAAAGCAGGGGCTGGGTACCAATTTGAGCCTTATTTATTTATTTATTTATTTATTACATTTATACCCCGCCTTTTTTCCTACAAGGAACTCAAGGCGGCTTACATAATAATCCTCCTCCTCTCCATTTTATCCTCACAACAACCCTGTGAGGTAGGTTAGGCTGAGAGGCAGTGACTGGCCCAAAGTCACCCAGTGAGTTTCATGACTGAGCAGGGACTAGAACCCGGATCTCCTGAGTCCCAGTCCAACACTCTACAACAACTGAAAACAATTCTGTCTAGCACGTTAATTTTTCTATTACCAGCAAGACTTGTGCTCATACCCAAAATGCAAATCCTGAACAGTATTACAATCAATCTACAAAACCATTAAATGCTAATAACACATCCTCAGAGAATTTTTAACATGAGAGAAAATTAGCCCTCCATAGAGATTTACGTGCTTTCCTACGTTGGTTGATGCATTAGGAAATAATGCAGATGGTAAAGTCCAAATGAAGTATATGCACCGATGGTAAGTAATAGTTAGTTTAGCATTCATATAGCATCCAGCACATGTACAACTATAATTCAGCATCTTACATATTGCATTCATTTTTTTCTGCCTGATTTTATGTGAATCACATGTGAAAGTAATACTGATATTAAACAAAGTTCTGAAAGTGAAACCGCTAATATAGTGAAGTGCATTTATCTAGGGGGAAACTGCTCCTTGTATTTCTAATTCTTTGCTGCTATGTCTTCCAAGAAAGTCAAGAGTACAATCTTTATAAATATGTTCATTAATCTTTGAAAAATATAACAATTCATCAACAGACTCATGCTTACATATTTAAAGAGTAGATGCCCACCCCAGGCGAAAAAATAGTTAGCGCCCCCCCCCTCTCCAAAGCAAAAAAAAAAAAACCCTGCGCCGCCACCACCAACCTACCTTCCCCCCCACACCCTGGCTGCGGCGGCGGCTGCTGCGGCGGCTGCTGCGACGAAGGTAGGTGACGGGGGGTGACGGGGGGGTTGGGGGGGTGGCGATGGCGGTGGGAGGGCAGCGGCGGGCGAGCGAGCGAGCGGGTGGGCGGAGGCGCGGAGGCGGCGGCGGCGGCTGCTGCGGCGGCTGCTGCGACGAAGGTAGGTGACGGGGGGTGACGGGGGGGTTGGGGGGGTGGCGATGGCGGTGGGAGGCGCAGCGGCGGGCGAGCGGGTGAGCGAGCGGGTGGGCGGAGGCGCGGCGGCGGCGGCAGGCAGGAGGGTGGGGAGGCGGAGGCCTGGCGGGGACGGCGCAGCGGCAGCGAAGAGGAGCGCAGCGTTTCGCGCCCTCTTCAGCCGCGTGCCCTCTTCAGCCGCGCGCCCTAGGCAACCGCCTAGTTGGCCTAGCAGTAGCGCCGGCCCTGTCAACATGACTTGGACTTCTTCTAATGAGTCCAGGTTGTTCTTCTTGTCATATCCTGAAAAAAAATGTTTTCAAATACTGGGTGTGATCTAGTAAAAGTGCAATGGTTTTAGAGTGTTCTGAATTCTCTCCCATTGACACCAGTGAAATCTAAAATCAGTAAGGGCACAGTCAAATGGGGCTGCCTTTAACTTTCCAAATTCAGAGGATTACGGGCATTCTATGCAGGGCGGGAGGAGCACAGAGGTGATACTCGCTTCCACACCTCTCCCGCCCTGCAAATCAGGTAGACAGCCGATTTTGGCCATCTAGTTGAGGCATTTCAGATGGGGAGAGGAGGCGGCTGGAGTGCCACCAAGAGACATCGTATCCTGGTGGGCCCATTCTCCTCCCCTCCCCACCACTCCCCCAGAATGCCCTCTTCACCTTGCAACCTCAGTCTTCACCTTGCAACCTCAAACCTTGTCAGTCTTGCAACCTCAGAGACACAGCCAACTTGGTCCTTTCTGTGGCAGCTGCAGGGAGGCAGATGGGATCTGAGCGAGATCCCCAGGTCCAAGGTCGGAGCTTTTTTCTGACCTCAGATCTGGCAATCCAAACAATCCTGTGGCCCTCTAGAAGCTGTTTAGAGGCCCTAGGATCACTCTAAACTAAAGCAACGTTTATGTCTAGGTTGGAGTGTCTTCTAGACAAACATTTAATCACATACAATCAAGGCTGACAACAACTGTGAATCGGCTCTCAGCCAAGCACTGAAAAATATAAGTCATGCTGGGAGATGTCAATAAGCAATGCATATCTGTAGTAACAAATGGAGGCCCACAACAAATGTTGCAGGCAGTGTATCCTGAGAACATAAGAAGAACCATGCTGGGTCAGACCAAGGGTGATTCTGTTCACACAGTAGCCAGCCAGCTGCCCACGGGAAAACCATAAGCAGGAAATGAGTGCAACAGCACCCGCCTCCCGCCCATGTTCCCCAGCAACTGATGTACATAGGCATACTGCTTCTGATACTGGAGGTAGCATATAAATAAATAAATGTAGCCAATCAGGACTAGTAGCTATTGATAGCCTTCTCCTTCATGAATTTGTCCAATCCTCTTTTAAATTTAAAGTCCTCCAAGCTGGTGACCATCACCATGCACACATATCCTATATGTGCATACACATGTGTGTGTTTGTGCTACCTGAATCTGCAGCTGAGAGGATTGAAAAAACAAAAGTTAGCATCAAAGACTTGAACCCTGGCTCTAATTTGGGCCATGTGCAAAATTTAATTTTTAATTTTTTTGTTTACCATTTAAACGTGCATCTAATCTGCATACAACAACTGAGTACTAGATTTAGTCTGGGAGGAGGTCTGACAGGCCAATTTCAGTAGACTGACTTCTGTTGCAACCTGAGGAATGGGGGAATCTTTGACTGGAAATCTAAATACGCCTCAGCATCA
Source organism: Shinisaurus crocodilurus (assembly GCA_021292165.1). Taxonomy (NCBI): domain Eukaryota; kingdom Metazoa; phylum Chordata; class Lepidosauria; order Squamata; family Shinisauridae; genus Shinisaurus; species Shinisaurus crocodilurus. The sequence goes on along the minus strand of CM037877.1, from coordinate 78,655,453 downwards.
CCTTTCACCTGCAACATTAATAGTGGGCTACATTGTGGGTTCCACACATGGAAGGATACTGCTGGCAGAACGAGACTTCCATGTCCTCTGCTCCCCTCCCCAGCTCCCCACACACACCTTGCCCCTCCCAATTTCCCAGAGAGTTGGGAATCCCTCCAGAGATTTGGAGGGCCCACTGTGGCGGGAGAAGAAGACATGGAAGTCCCTTGCCCATATGAATTAGTGTTAACTTTCAAATAAATAGAATATTAGTGGTTACAATACAGTGAACCAAACTAAATTCCCCATTATATATCCATTGGTTCTGCTAAAGCATGACCTCAGTAACAATTTTTCTGTATTTTTATTGCGTTTGGGGGCCAGAGAAAGGGAATCATAGAATCACAGAAGAGTAGAGTTGGAAGGGGCCTACAAGACCATCAAGTCCAACCCCCTGCTCAACGAAAGTTAAAGCATCCCTGACAGATGGCTGTGCAGCTGCATCTTGAATGCTTCCAGTGTGAGAGAGCCCACTTCCAGTGTGAGAGAGTAATTGGTTCTATTGTTGTATTGATTTAACAGTCAGGAAGTTTTTACTGATGTTCAGCCAGAATCTGGCTTCCTATAACTTGAGCACATTATTCTGTGTCCTGCACTCTGGGATGGGTGAGAAAAGATCCTGGCACTCCTCCGTGTGGCTACCTTTCAAGTACTTGAAGAGTGCTATCCTATCTCCCCTCAGTCTTCTCTTCTGAAGGTTAAACATGCTCAGTTCTTCAGTCTTTCCTCATAGGGCTTTGTTTTCAGTCCCCTGATCATCTTTGTTGCCCTCCTCTGAACCCTTTCCAGTTTGTCTGTATGCTTCTTACAGTGCACAGAACTGGACACAGTACTCAAGATGAAGCCTAACCAGTGCTGAGTAGAGGGGAACTAGTACTTCATGCAATTTGGAAGTTGTACTTCTATTAATGCAGCCCAAAATAGAATTTGCCTTTTTTGCAGCCACATCATATCGCTGGCTCATATTTAGTTTGTGATCTACAATTCCAAGACCCTTCTCACTTGTAGTATTGTTGAGCCAAGTATCCCCCATCCTGTAACTGTGCATATGGTATCTTTTTCCTAGGTGCAGAACTTGGCATTTATCCCTATTAAATTTCTGTTGTTTTCAGCCCAGCGCTCCAGCCTGTCGAGATCACTTTGAATTTTGTTTCTGTCTTCCAGGGTATTAGCTATTCCAACCAATTTTGTGTCATCTGCAGATTTGATAAGCATTCCCTGCACCTCCTCATCCAAGTCATTAATAAAAATGTTGAAGAGCACTGGGCCCAGGATTGTGAAAAGAAACACACTGTGTTGTGCATAAAGAATGCATGCTATGGGTTTTCACCTTTTCCAGAGATACAAGTTATTGGTCTGACAATAAGCCTCCCGGTCCTTGTAGTCTTCAGTGCAGGACTGACTTGTTTTTTTTAACAAGCTTGTACTTTGACATTTCAGCATTCATCCTTCATCCACAAAGAGTGTCCCCTACAGATAAGCCGGTGAAGGGAAAAAAATGGTTTGTGGTATTCTTCAGGATTACAGATTCAACCTGTAATATTGGCTGTTTTGGGACAGGGGTTTCTTCAAGCTTTATATCATGTCAGACTTGAAGAAACCGCTACAAATATATGTTGACTGAAATGGCAACAGCAACATGTATTCCAGTGACTGTGGTTGCCTCATAAAGTTCTCCTGCTCTTCCTAGGGCAGTTAGAATTACCATTTCAGTCCTAAAGATGCAAAGCATCTAGGGCAGGGGGAGATGAGAAATTATGTCATGGAATTGTTTTCCGGTGCTAAAACAATCATATTACTGGTACTATTTCATTTATTTATAAATCAGTTTTCTGCCCACAGGGCCATCAGAGCAATGCACAATTTAAAACAATACAATAAAATCACAACAGAATAAAAGTAGAAACAAAACCTTTTTAAAAAAACAAGCCAGAACAATGTTAAAATCCATTAAAAGTCTGGCAAAACAGTAAAGTTTTTACTGCCCATCTAAAATTCAGTGGGGACCGAGCCAACCTGTGTTTCCTTAGGAGGGAGGCCAAGCACCAACATGCTGCTACAGAAAAGGCCCTTTCATGCGTACCCATCAAACTAGTCCTTCTTGATGTTGAGACATACAACAATTTGTTTTTATAATGAGCTGCTGTCAGATATGTTTATGATGGGGGCCAAGTCTGATGTAGAAAAGTCAGGCAAGGTTAAGGACATTAATGAAATAGCAAAAGAGTATAACAGTAATTGAAGTTGACCACTAGGGACTCTGGATGAACGATCAGAACTATGCCAGAAATTAAGTGGGGGAGGCCTCTGTAGCGTTTGCTAACAGGGTGCTTGTTGTAAATCTTATTTGTTATGATAATTTTTTGTTTACAAAATATAAACTGAAGCAGTCCGGACATTGGAGAAATTATTTTATGTTTAAAGTAACATTGAGGAAGTATCCCTGAGGGAAGACAACGAAACGGGAATACAAACCGGTTTCCTGTAGGACTATAACCTCAAGTAACAACAATTACATATAACCTGGTGGTCTGTTTACCATTTGGTAAGAAGAAAAAAGAAATAAGAAAAAACAACGCTGGTTATAGGAAGGACTTTATTCTGGACAGCCAGGACTTTTGAAAAAATTGAAATAATTGTTTTGAGAAAAATTGTAAAATTGAAATAATTGAATATATACATTGTATTTAATGTTCATTGTAATGAATAGAAATTTGTAAAGTTTAAAGAACTATTGGATTTATTTTGATCACAGAGGCCTAGGCTTTTTGTAACTATAGTTATTACCGTGATCCTCCTTTGTTTTCACGAGACATACAACAAAGCAGGCGGGCTCATGCACACTCTGTTTTTAAGATTCTCTCCTGCTCTCAATTTCTGCTGTTGGTGCTGTTTTAATAAAGTTTTAAATTATTTTTAGAGTTTTCAAACTGGTTTAAAGTTTTAATTGATTATTTTACATTGTTGCATCTGTAAGTTACCATGGGGCCAATAAATTTACAAATAAATAAATAAAATACAGGAGGAGGTGCTCTCTATTACCTCAGGTGGAGCTATTACATCATCTCTGGACCTGCTTTATTTCCAGTTTAGGAAAGCATTTCAGTTAAGTACCATGTCCTTGGGTAGTTCCTAGCCCTGAGTTATAGCTGGTACTAACAAAATAGTGGTGCTCAAAGCCACTGACTGGGTTCAGACAACACGATAACCCACATTCAAGGGTTGCATGTTGGTAGTTGTTGAATTGTGAGTTGTTGAAATATGGGATATTGTGTTGTCTGAACTCAGCTGTGCTAACAAGCCATGGCTTATTAACCATAAACAACACATGAAGAGAACCCATGGTTTGTTGCTGGGTTGTGAACTGCGGGTTCTTTACCATGGTTTGTTATCTTGGCACAGTTCAGACAACACAATAACCCACATTTCAACAATAACCCACACTCAACCCATACTCAACCCTTGAGTGTGGATTATCATGTCATCTGAACCCTGTCACTAAGTTACTCCAAACCCCTTCCACCTATCTCTCCTTCTTCCACCAACTTACTCTGTAAGAAGACCTTGTAAAATATAATGCAAGTAAAAGTGTGCCTTTCAAAATAAAATCTAATATTACTCTACTGTAAAAGTGTTGAAACTATTAACATAAATGCCCAAACTAATGTACAATTAGATGTGCCTGAGTGTCTTTACAAAGAAGAGTAACCACAGCGTTGCAAAGTTTCAATCAGTTACTCTGAGTCTTACTGTTCTGAAGGATCTTTCCCCAACCTGAAATCTTCCACATGTTTTGGACTACAACTCCCAGGATTCCTGACAATTGGCCATACTGGCTGGGGCTAATAAAAGTTGAAGTCCAAAACATCTGGAGGGCACCAGACTGGGGAAGCCTGATCTAAAGAGCAAGTAAGACTTTAAAATGCACCAGGAAGGGTGCATGGTCATTTGGGGAACTCAGAGGGGGGGGGAGGTTTGGCCCCCAGGCAGACCAGATTTGGCCCATGAGCCTAAGGTTCAACGCACTTGCACCAGGGAAAAAGGAGAAGACAGAGAGTGAATTTGGGACATTGCTATCTACACACTGGACCAAAATTAAGAAATGTTATTTATTTATTTGTTAAATTTGTGGATCGCCCATCTGGCCGGCAAACCGGCCACTCTGGGCGATGTACAGCATGATAAAATACAAAATAAAATACATTTAAAACAGTTTAAAATTTTAAAACCTTAGCCCACCCCATATTCCCGCCTGAACAGCCATGTTTTTAGTGAGTGGCGGAAGCTCAGCAGAGAGGGGACATGGCAGAGGTCACTGGGGAGAGACTTCCATAAATTGGGGAGCGCCACAGAAAAGGCCCTCTTCCTAGTCCCCACCAGTCTAGCTGCTCTGGCTGAAGGGACAAGGAGAAGGCTATCTGTGGCAGATCTTGTTGAGCAGGCCTACTTGCTGTTGCTGGAGATGCTCCTTGAGATAAACTGGACTGGAGCTGTATAGGATTTTAAAGGTCAAAACCAACACCTTGAATTCGGCTTGGCAAGCAACTGGTAGCCAGTGCAGCTCCTTGAGCACTGGAGTGATGTGATCCCGCCGGCGGCTGCCTTTAACCAGGCGAGCCACCGCGTTCTGTACCAGTTGTAGCTTCCGAACCGTCTTCTAGGGTAACCCCACGTAGAGCGCATTACAGTAATCTAGGCAAGAGGAGACCAAGGCATGAACCACTGATGGGAGCAGATGATTAGGAAGATAGGGGCGCAGCTGCCGTATCAGATGGAGTTGATACAGCGCCGCCCGGCTCACAGCTGACACCTGCGTCTTCATGGACAGCTGGGAGTCTAAAATGACCCCCAAGCTGCAGACCTGGTCCTTCAGGGGCAAATGTACCCCATTCAGCACCAGGTCAACATCTCCTAACCTATATTATTATTGCTTACATTTCTATGCTGCCCAATGGCAAAGTTCTCTGGGTGTTTCATAATAAAATAAAACAACATAATAAAACATAATATAAAAACCTTTAAAAGTTTAAAACAGAATAAAACAAAAGTAAAAACCAGAGTAAAAGACAGTAGCAGTGGAAAGATCTAAAAACACAAAATAGAAGGACTAAAAGGCCTGGGAGAATAAAAAGGTCTTCATGTGGTGCTGAAAAGACCATAACATAGGTGCCAGGCCCCCTGGTAAGTAAGTAAGTAAGACCCACTGAAGACATTTGTACTTACTCCTGAGTAACTGTGCATAGGATTGCACTGTTTGTTTTAACTTAATTCAAGTTAGTTAAATTTTGTAAGATTATTCCAGTGTAAGTGTTTCTTTAAATCTAAATTGTGTGAATAGAACACAAAAAGTGCTTTAAACTGGGGCCTTTCCACAATAACAAACAACAACAAAGCTGTTCAGCCCTTCAAAGTTACTCCTTGTGCTTAAAAACCAGAGCTGTAGAGGAGTTGGAGCAAAATGCTGAAGGGGCTCAAAACTCCAATGTGTCTGTTTGTATTTTCCCCCCACCCAAAAGCTCCCCCTCCTCTGTATCTCCTTTTCTTCTTCTCCAACTGCCCTGAAAATGCCAGGACCAATCCTGACAATTTTAAAACAAAAAGAAAGAGATTGCCCTGCAAGCACTGACCCCCCTGCCACCCCGAAAAACACCAGATATCAACAATTAAGGGTTTAAGTAAGGTAAAAAAATATTACAAAAGCCACTAATAAAATATTATAAAATAATGTATAATATAATAATGCTAATAATTATAATATATAAGATTTTGTGTGTTTCCTCTAATAACTTTTGTACCTGACCATGCCCTTTGGTTGCCTGGGCATACCCTTGGCCACGCCCTCGTGTTCCCTTGGCCACACCCTCTTGATCACACCTTCATGTTGCTTAACCATACCTCTTACAAATTCACACGTGTGTCCCTATTTTCATCTGTGAAATGTTGGAGGGTATGCACTATGTCTACTTCACCACCAGAATTCTGAATCAGTGTGTTTTTTACTGCACTACTTGGTCCTTCGTGTGATGCATTTTCCTCTGCAGTTTAGCACAACAACACCAGGCAAAGTCAGGAAGATGCTATCTGGACAAGGCCTCATTGTTTCCAGTCCCATTGCCAGTTTTTATAGGACATAATTAATAACTGGAGACAGCCATGTTATAGAATTATGAAATGTCTTTAAGGAGATATTGCATGCACACACAGATGTTAATAAAATCCAAGAGGGAATACAACGTGTTACAATGATGGATGGTGCCATGCTTGCTTATACAGCAAATGCAAATGCTATATATACACTTTATATATAGCAGTATATATTGCAGTTGAAACACCAGTGTACACACCGAGACATTATTGGTTGTATAAAATGCCCTATTTCTTAGTAAATCTCAGGGTTAATCGGTTTTCTCCCTTCTCGGTTTTTAAAATCGTTTCTTTATTTAACTCATTATGTTGTTGTTGTTTGAAACATTGCCACTGTTTGCTAAGTTGGGACTTCTGAACAGAATATTTAAGTTTTAGTAAAGCTCTACTTCCCTACCCACTCTTCCCATGGCACCCCCACCCCCTGAGCCCTGAAAATGATACATAGATTCATAGATCATAGAGTTGGAAGGGGCCTACAAGGCCATCAAGTCCAACCCCCTGCTCAGTGCAGGAAACTAGAGGAGGGGTCTCCCATCCAAGTAATAACCAGGCCTGACCCTGCTTAGCTTTCCACGCTCAGACAAGCTGAGCCAGCGTAAGCCGCATGATTGTCAGGGGACCCTGTTGTGGATACAGGCGGCTGAGGGAGAAAAGTGTTTAATGAATGACAGTGATTGCAGTATATTAACACTAACTGTTCTATTAACTACAAACTGGAGAACAGTCCTAACAAATATACTAGTGCAGGCTTCTCTTTCATGTGCTTCAGTCCTTCTGCTTTTAGCTTCACTTTTCCATATAAGGCATTGTCTCAATCTCTGTTGAGGATCACATTTCATTACATTTCACTCCTTTGAGTTCTATGCTATACAAAACTCAGCAAATGAGCTAACAACAAATAGTAATATCAACTTCTGTTAACAACAAGACTGCCTCCCCCTATATATATACCCAGCTGACCATTAAGATCTTCAGAAGTGGCCTTGCTGATCATGTCACCATGTAATATCTTGAAAGTGGGTCTTCTCAGCGGTGGCACCCACCCTCTGGAAAACCCTCCTGCGGTTCAGGAGGCAGAAAATGTGGTACATTTCAAACATCTCCTGAAAGCACCCTTCTTCACTGAGGGCTTCTCTGGCTTGTAAATAACTGCAATTGATCATATGCTGCTCCATCTTACTGCTTTTTGTATTGTTTTGTATTGTTGTAGTTTTTAATAGTATTATTTTAAATATATTTGTTTTGTTGTTTTAGTTGAAATTGCTTTTAATCGTGTTTTAATATTGTCTTCAAATGTGATTTTAATATTGCATGTGAACTGCTTGGATATTTTAATATTGTGATATATGAATATTATTAATTAATTAATTAATTAATTATATTTATAGCCCTGCCCAATAACTAATGTTCTCTGCATGGATTACAAAGAGTTAAAAAAAAAACAACTAAAATACCATAGAACAGTTAAAAATATAAAATACAATAAAATATTTATAAGAATAAAATACAATATAATGCAAAACAATAAACAGCACAGGAATCAATAAAACAGCCATAAAAATCTAGAACTAAGTCTCTAAAATGCCTGGGAGAAAAGAAAGGTCTTTGCCTGGAACCAAAAAGATAACAGTGTAGGTGCTAGGTGAACCTCTTCAGGGAGTTCATTCCATAAGTGGAGTGCCACAACTGAAAAGGCCCTCTCTCCTGTAGCCACCCATCCTAGCAGCTTCCTTCAGCGGGGTCATCTGAAGGAGAGCCCTCCCAAGATGACCTAAGGATCTGAGCAGGTACATACGGGAGGAGACATTCCTTTAGATACTCTAAATAGTCCAAACCCATTTAACAGAGTGGTGGTCCCAACTGTGGAATGTGCACCCCAGTGAGGCCTGCCTGGCATCAACATTGTTATCTTTTCAGCAACAGGTCAAGACTTTCCTCTACTCTGAGGGGTTTGAAGACATATGATGAGTTTCTTATTCTGTACTGATGTTTTAGTTGTTTTCTAATGTTTTGGTATTTTAATTGAATTTTTAAAATCTATTTTATATGTTGCATGTTTTAATAATTTTGTTGTTAGCCACCTTGGGTCTTTTTAAAAGAGAAAGGCAGGCTAAGGGATGATGATGATGATGATGATGATGATGATGATGATGATGATGATGATAGAAAACACATCCCTATCTTGAGATGATGAGTAGACTATCAATCACCCCTAATAGCACCTGGGAATTCTTCTGTCCCACAACTGGTTGCTATTTCTATCTACATAATAATGACTGACATGCAGGTTCCCTGACCACTCTGCCTCTGGAAGCCACTTTCTCCACACTTGAAGTTGGGGAACAAATTTTCATAGATGGCAGGTGAACCTGGGTGTGTGTCAATGTTACAGGTTCAGTTGCTGGATATTGGGTCTTTGGACAAGCTTTCCTCTCCTGATTTCTCCTGTTTTGGAGGTCTCTAGGGGTTCCACAGAGGTTTAAACTGAGCCAATAGAGCTTCGGCTACTGGGTGCTATAGGAATGTAATAGATTTCATAGATTTCATAGATCACAGAGTTGGAAGGAGCCTACAAGGCTATCGAGTCCAACCCCCTGCTCAATGCAGGAAACTAGAGGAGGGGTCTCCCATCCAAGTAATAACCAGGCCTGACCCTGCTTAGCTTTCCACACTCAGACAAGCTGAGCCAGCGTAAGCCACAGGCCTGCAGAAATAAATGAACACTTCTCCTTAGAAATTGAAAAAAGGAAAGAAATTAACCACATATTAAAATCCATATTTTTAGCACCCATTTGCCTTCTCTTGCCATTATTTGTGAGTATAATTTTCTTTTCCTGTCATCTTCTCCTTATTTCATTTTTAATAATAATGAATATGGTTTGCCTTCCTACTGTTACTGTAAAAAAAAAAAGTTATTTTTCCTATGAGGCTACTGCTCATCTTTTAATCTTGGCTTTTTAATTTCTGAGGCATAAGGCAGATGGGAATGCTGTTAACTGTTGACCTCAGCCATTCTTGGAAGATTCCAAATGCTTGAGCTAAGCAGTTCTCAGCTTCAGCAAATGTGAGTGTTTGGAACGGGCACTTGTCACATTCATCTTACCTTGCAGTGGTTACAAAAGTATAATTGCAACAATAACAATTTAGCAAGCTGCCAAAGAAGGTTAAGGATAATGAAAAGTTAAACCTTTTCAACAATCTATTCTGAAAGGTTTACAATTAACTGAAACAATCATGCCTTGAAGCCAGTGGAAGAAGGCAAAGCAACAAAATTAGAAGATCCTTCCAAGATAAAACATGCAAAAGACAACTTCATGCCCAATTTGGAGAGGGTCTTTGTGCAAGAGTAGATGTGCCAGTTTTAAAAATATAATGTATGCAAACTGCATAGGACCCATGCTGACCCCATACTGATCCTAGTATGCAGTGATTGCAAATTGAACACATGGAGGGAGGAAATGGGTCAACTGATTTCATCCAGTGCAAGATCCTAGATGAAACATGTTAAATCAGATTATAACAAAATCCTAATATGTTTGGGCACTCTCTAAAATTAGTGGCTACTTAAACTGTTAGCATTATGATAAATGTTAAATTAAGAAATTTGATATTCGCATGTATGATGTGTGCATGTCTAAAAGCAACATACCAGGTAATTAATTTTCTTTATTCTGCTGGTCTCTGTACATTTATGTAAGGTTTTTTTTTCTTCAATGATTTGCACTATAAATCTTTGAATTATTGCTTGCTTAAAAAGCATTAAAAGATACCAAGCACAAGGAAGCAAAGGAAATATTTACACAAACGAATATAGCCACAGCCTGTGAGTCACATGTCCTTTCTGAAATGCCTATTGCATTGTGGACAATTGGTGTTTATGTATATGCTTAGATATGCACAACTTAGTTGAATCGCAGACAGTTTCTTTACAAAATAGAAGTATTACAGCCATGAGATTGTAGAAAAGAAGTGATTAAATAAATCCAGGCTAGAAGACCATTTATGGAGGGTAAGGGGGGAAAGTACATATTTGTAAAGTCTGAATATTGAAATGGAATATTTTTTTTCTACAAAAGATAACCTGCAGATAACTGTGGCTTGAACTCTGCTTGAAGATGAGAGGTTGGAAACATGATAATAATATGCAGGTTGTATCTATTTCATCAAACAATGGCACGTGGCAAGTCATAGCCCCTCCTCTTCCCTGGGATAATATTTCAAAACATTGTATCTCAAAGACAAATTTGCAAGGTCTATTTTCTCTTCCTAAAACTATGCAGGAATAGGGAAGCAAGATGCACAGTTCAAAGCAGCATGGTTAAATGCAATAATAAGATATTGAAATATTTGCAGCATACCTGTCTTTGAAAGTCTTGCCTCAGAACTCATAAAATCTAAAGGTTTGCTTACAGTTTCCATTTCTGGAATTGCAGGATTGTCCAAGTTCCAGCCTTTCTATTCCCAAGCATCATATGATATCCGGAGAGTCAAAGTCTATAACTCTCACAGTGCATCTGCCACTTAGGTTGGAGCTGGGATACACATTGTTTTTGACACAAAAATGGCATCTGTATGAAGGATTTTCCCCTACCCCACCACAATGCTTAGAAGCTCTTTCCCACATGACTCTGCTTCATCACGTAGTAGTGGGGAATCTGATGGCGGCTTCAATGGAAATAGCTATTTCGATAGTCTTCTTAAAGCTTAGAGCGGATTATGTCAGGAGGTGTTTCTGAATACTTTCATCCCTGATACCACTGATCAGTTCCTCAGAGCCATTCATAGGGTGACCCCAAACTTGCAGTGTTCTGTCAGCCTTTGGAGTGCAGCACCATAAGCCTTAAGTGTTTCCCCTTCCTGTTGGTTATGCTTGTGAAATCTAAATCTAGGATGGCCCATGTGGTTTCCCAGTCAGTGATATAGATGCTCCTGTATCCAGCATTCCCATGATTACAGTTCTATCCTTTACCTGGATACCTATACACTACAAACTATTGGATATGAAACTAAGAAACATCAGGATTGGTTTGATGAAAATGATAATGAGATTAAATATATAATTGACCAAAAAAGGAAAGCCTTCCAAATATGGCAAAATGATATTAACTGCGCTGCCAAGAAAAAAATCTACGCTAGTGCAAAGGCTGAGGTCCAAAGAAGAACAAGAGAACTTAAGAACGCTTGGTGGAAAAAGAAAGCTGAAGAAATTCAACAACTTGCAGAATCTCATGATGCACGGGGCTTTTTTAAGGCCACAAGGGCCATTTATGGACCAAAAACCTATAGTACAAACCCTTTACAATCAAAAGATGGCACCAAACTCTTAAAAGACAAAGAGTCTATTGCACTGCATTGGAAAGAGCATTATTATGACCTTTTAAATCATAAATCTAAGGTGGATAATGAGATTTTTTCGCAAATCCCGCAAAAACAAATTAGAGAGGAACTTGCAATACTCCCCACTTTGGATGAAGTAAAAAAAGCCACAAATCAAATGAAGAACAACAAAGCTAGTGGACCAGATGGGATTCCTGCTGAAATCTTTAAAGAAGGGCCCCCCGAACTTGTACAACATCTTCATAAACTCATCAAAAAAATCTGGATAAGAGAAGAGATCCCAGAAGACTTCAGGGATGCCATAATTATCACCCTCTTTAAGAAGGGTGATAGAACAGACTGTGGAAACTATCAGGGCATTTCTCTCTTAGCTACCGCAGGTAAAATATTTGCTAGGATTCTCGCAAACCATCTTCTATCTATTTCAGAAGAGATCCTCCCTGAAACTCAATATGGTTTCCGCCCCTCTAGAGGGACAATAGACATGATTTTTACTGCATGTCAGCTCCAAAAAAAATGCCAGGAGCAAAATCAACCCCTTTATATGGCATTTATTGATCTGGCTAAGGCCTTTGATACTGTAGACCGAACAGCTCTCTGGACTATCCTTATGAAAATTGGATGCCCCAATAAATTTGTGAATATCTTGCTGACTTCTCCATGACAACATGATGGCAACGGTTTTGGACAACAACGGCTCTCATGGTGCTCCATTTAAAGTGGGATCAGGTGTTAAACAGGGATGTGTTATCGCCCCAACATTATTTGCTATTTTCATCGCCATGCTTTTACATCTTGTTGAGGGGAAACTTCCCACTGGTGTGGGAATTATATATCAAACAGATGGAAAGCTTTTTAATCTCAGCAGGCTGAAAGCAAAAAGTAAGGTAATTACAACCTCCGTTGTGGAACTTCAGTATGCTGATAATAATGTGGTCTCCGCACATTCAGAGGATGATCTCCAAACTATCCTAAATGCTTTTGCAGAAGCATACGAAAAACTTGGTCTCTCACTTAACATCAAAAAAACCAAAGTGCTTCATCAGCAAGTGCAAGCTAACCCTTTGATGATGCCATCTATCCAGCTTGGCGGGACAATACTGGAAAATGTCGATCATTTTCTCTATCTTGGCAGCTATCTTTCTGTTACAGCTAACATCGACAGTGAAATCCAGCATCGTTTGAGCTCCGCAAGTGCCGCATTTTCTCGAATGAAACATAGTGTTCGAGGATCAGATATTTGTAAGAAGACCAAAACACTGGTTTATGAAGCCATTGTATTACCAACCTTATTGTATGCCTGCGAAACATGGACTATCTATAAACGTCACTTCCACCTCCTTGAAAGATTTCATCAACGTTGCCTCCGGAAAATCCTGTGAATTACTTGGGAAGATAGGCGAACAAATGTCAGTGTACTGGAAGAAGCAAAGACTACTAGCGTTGAAAAAATGGTCCGGTCAGTGGACCAGTCATGTTGTTCTAATGTCTGACTGCCGTCTCCCAAAGCAGTTACTTTATTCCCAACTCAAGGATGGAAAGCGGAATATCGGTGGTCAATATAAGAGGTTTAAAGATGTTCTTAAGGCTAATCTAAAAAAATGCAATATAAACATCAAAAACTGGGAAACTCTGGCCCATGAACGATCTAACTGGAGGTTGGCCTTTCACAAAGGTTCTATGGACTTTGAAGAAGCCTGAGTGCAAGGTGAAAGGGAGAAACGTGCTAAGCGAAAAGCACGTCAAACGAATCCTTTACAGGACCATCTTCCATCTGGTAACCTGTGTCCTCACTGTGGGAAGCTGTGTGGATCTAGAATTGGCCTCCACAGTCACTTACGGACCCATCGCTAGAGTCTACACAATTTTTCTTTAGAATTTCCTCCTTTTAAAATTTCCTTTTTGTAAATTTTTATCCTGGAAGACAATCTTACTCGGTCACGAGTGATCACCTGATGATGATGACACACGGAGTTTACCTCCTCTATTTGCTATCACAAAGCTAACAATATGTTTCTTTTGTACACCTTTTGTACGATCTCTTCTCCAGTCTTCTTTACTGCTTTTACACCCTGTACATGTTTATCTCCAGAGGTCTCTTTTTGTTCTGGGCACTGCTTTAAAATGACCTTTCTGACCATAGCAACCTCTTTCCCTCAATGGATGGGTTTCAGCTTTTTGGTAAGGTGTTACTTTTTCACCAGGATAAAAACTCTTTTCCATTTTTACAGGAAATTCTTCCTTTACCCGGTAACAAAATTTCTTATCACTCTCAAATGAAGTTCTACTACCACACCCCTCACAACTGAGAATCAGCTGGTCTGCAATTTCTGCAGCCTGCATCAGGGTTTCTGGTGCCCTGTCTTTTATCTTGACCTTTATTTCCCTAGGAATCTGAAAATAAAACTGATCCAGACCCACTAATTCAACAATCCCCCCCCCAAATATCCACTTTGGACCCTTTAACCCATTTCCACAACTTATTTACTACTTACCTACCTATTTATTTATTTATTACATTTTTATACCACCCAATAATCAAAGCTCTCTTTCTCTCAAAGCTCTCAAAACAGAGCTTTCAGTTTAACTGTGAATTCCACCATCTAGACCTAGATCCTCCTGGGCGAACCTGTTAAAAACCTTTCCTAAAGTATTCAGGCCCCAATGAGTCCACAAAATTTTAGCAATGAGTCCTGTGACTACAGCTATGTTTTGATCCTAAGCAACATTTAAGCCACTTCTACCCCCTTAGTAATGTCGTGTTTCACTTCCTCATGGACTATGATGTTCTTTAGGCCCTCTCTTGATGCTCATGACATCTGCTGCCCCCCTGCTAATGTAACCAGTGGTTAACTGTGTATGTATATTATATGTATACATTTTTTTCTCATCACGTCAACAGATGTTCATCCCCATGCAAGCTGTGATCCACTGATGAAGGCTTTTTGCCACATTGTGTGCATAGAGGACATTTGCTAGACAGCACACCCCTTATAGTCAAACCCACATTTTCCTTGGAGGCCTAAGCCTTCAGAACTTACCAGTCACTTAACCTTTAATAGTAAAATGTCTCCCATTCTAGCAGTAGGTGGGTTACATAAGTTTTAATTTTTTTAGAAAAAACAACAACAACTAGGCAGGGTTGTTGTTGTTATAATTATGATGATTAAAGATGACAGCATTCAAGGGCACTGTTTAAGGAAAACCTCTGCATTGGATAATTTCACACCAATTCAAGGCTATATGTGCAGATCCTTGATGCACACAAGCAATCCAGAGATATAATTTATCCTGAATTCACAAACAAAACAGTCAATGGTTCAGCAAGAATCAAACACAAGCAGACATCTTTCTAAACCCGCCCACCACACAGCTTATGGGATCTGTTTATTCATTCAACAAATATATGTTGAAAGATTAGGCAGGAGTTGGCTGCCGTTCAGCAAGATAAATGTAGAGTAGACTCATTTTCTGCCTCACTTAACGCTTAAGGATTTGTATTAAAGGGGGTAAGCGCAGGGAGGTGGGGAGGAATTCCAGCCACCTAGTTCTTTGGAGTGAGATTATTTTGCAAAGGACCTCACACAGAGGGTCCAATCAGCCCCCTTACATAGAATGAACAGATGATGATGATGATGATGATGATGATGATGATGATGATGATGATGATGATGATTTCCTGTAGAAAACTGATACAGAAAGAAAAGGGTGCTTGCTCTGACCAGTTCTCAGAAATAGCAGATGAGGCGGTAAACCTGTGTCTAAGCTGGGCCACTTCAGTCTGCAGGTGATTCATGTGACTGAACGCTCCCACACCCCTGGGGGAAAATATATATTCATATGTGTGGAAAAGTAGCATGTCGGGGAGATTAGGCTAGAACCTTTATCACTATCATCTAATTTTCTCGATGTGTGGGAATTTTCTTTCTTTACAGACACAATACTCAAATGGGAGCCTCAGGACTAAAACAGACATTACTTTAAATCTGTGCCTAGCAGCTGCATCTCACACCCCCACCCATTTTTACTCTAGAGTAGGTGCAGGGTCTCCAATTCAGATTGGGACTCTAGCATGGGGGGTAGGGGCTTTTAAGATCTGGATTGAATCCAATGGGGATGTTTGTTTGTTGTTTGGTTGTTTATTTGTTTGTTTTAAGCCACACACCCACACCCGTGGCGGGTGGAATTTGGGGCTGAAAATGGGAAGTGGGAAAGCTTAAATCCCCCTCCCAAATTGCCATGGTCCTGATCCAAACTGGGCACTTATACTAAAGTAAATAAGCCAATCACACATAGCTTTGCATTTAGTTTGGCCCAGAGGTAACAGTAACAGAGAGATGGAAAAAGAGTTTTATATTTAAAAAAGTCTTGAATTAAAAAAGAGAAACGGCTAGGCTGCCATGAAGCCTCACACCATGGCATGGCTGCTTCCACAAAGGACCTGCAAGCAAGAGAGCTTGAGTGAGAAACAGAAGGCCTTTAAGTGGAAAACACCATTTGCCCTGTCCAATGCCATGCCCTGGCAGAGAGTATGCATAACCTTTGCTCAGCTGTTGCTTGCTGACACCTTCTACAGGCTCTCTACAAACACCCATGTCTGATTATGCCAGCTGAAGAAGTGAACACTTAATGCCAGAAAGAATTCTTCTTTGAAAGGTGCAGCTGGCAAGAAGCTTTTGGTGTGCAGTCAGAGCAGTGGACTGTTAGTCTATGTTGACTTGTGTTCTCCACTTTTTGTTTTCATTTGGAAACAGGATATTTGCATGCAATTCTGCTGGACTCTCCTTAAAAGGGATATCAGAAAGTCAGAGGAAAGATATAGGAAGGGTCAACTAAAATGATCAGGATGACAGAACATCGATCTTAGGGAGAAAAGCTTCAATATTTGGGTATTTCTAGCTTAGAAAGAGAATCAGCCGGCAGGGGTGGGGAATAAAAGGGGATTATAGAATCATGCATGTTGTGAAGTGAGTGAATACAGAAAACATTTGTTCTCTCTCAACATAAGTAGCAGATATTGAGAGAGACAAAAAAGAAACTGAAGACAGAGGTACCACTGGTTGGAGGTTTCAGCCTGTTTTAGGCAGGGTTGCACTTCTTAAAAATCAAGTTCACAGCTTAAGGCTACTCCTGGATCCATCCCTGTTCCTGGATGGTGAGGCAGCAACAGTTCTAGGAATACCTTTAACCAGCTTTAGTTGGTACCCCAGTTGCATCCTTTCCTTGAGAAGCTGGACCTGGCCATGGTCATTCATGCTGTCTAGTCCCTTACATGTTCGATCACTGCAATGTGCTCTGAGCCTGAGTGGGGCTTCCTTTGAAGACAGTTCAGAAATTTCATTTGTTCCAGAATGTGGCTGCCAGATTATGAAGCAGAACGGACAGATCAGAACATATAACTCAGAGATCATGCCATCTTCATTGGGTATCAATTTGTTTCCAGGGCTCAATTCAAAGACCTTGTCTTGACCTTTAAAGCCCTAAATGGCTTGGGACTAGCAGAGTATCTCAAGAATTGCTCCACCCATATTATCATCTCCTGATTCCCTGCTGCATGTCCAACCCTTCATGAAAATGTGGCAGCCAGGCATGAGGGGCAGAGTCTTTTCTACAGTGGCACTGAGACAGTGGAGCAACCTTTCTAAGAAAACTTACCTGGTTCAATTGTTCCTTGCCCTTGGCAACTAAGACTTACCTTTTCCAGTTTTGGGGAGCAAGAAATTAAAGCTATGGACAGATAGTGGTCTATTTGACTGCTCCCGGTGAACAGCAATATTATAGAAATTATGCTTATCAGTTGGTTGGTTCCCATTGTTGACAGATTTCTTTCTTTCTTTCTTTTTCTTTTTTTACAGATTCAGGGACACCACAAGAACAGGTCAGAGTACTGATATATAGCCACAGCATGATACTCTGAACCAGCCAGAAAGAGCTGGGGTCCATCCTACAGCTCACAATTGGGGCCCAGTGAACTCAGAACCATAGAATGGTTGGGCGACAAGGCATGAAGTCGTGTCAGGTGTTGGCCATGCTTATGGAGAAGGTGGAAGATAGTTTGATGCTGCAAGTGTTGCTCCTGAACCTTGAGGACAATGTCTTGCTTTAATGGATCACTAATAGGCAATATAAGTTGCAGGCATTTGGAGCCCAGTCCAGATTGGGGCTGCAGTGAAGGGGAAGGGTTAAAGCCCCCATCCAGTACTAGGGCCTCAATCAAGATTGGGACACCACACTGGGACACTCTAGAGTAAAAAAAAGAAGGAAGGAAGGAAGGAAGGAAGGCAGACAGAGCTGCTATGTCTAGAAAATAATGGGCCAGTTTGCATAACACGACAGCCAATCGAGCAGTGGAAGCTGGTGGCCCCAATGCCAGTGGGTCAGTGTATCCACTCTGGGTTTCAGTCTGAACTTTTAAGGATCTATCCACGGTGCTGAACCCTATCCCCAAAATAGGTTCCGCACCATGGATAGCTCCTTTAAAGTTCAGACTGAAACCCGGAGTGAATACACCAGCCCACTGCCATTGGAGCCACCAGCTACTGCTGCCATCAAGGATTAATTTACTCATGAGGAGCTGAGGCGTGTGCTGGCTGCCTTTGTAAATATGCAATTCCCAACCCGGGGTGGTCGTGTAATGCAAACCCAGCCAACAGGGTTCACATGACACGACAACCCCTAGTCAGGCGTTGCATATTCATAATGTTGGTCAGCACATGCGGCAGCTTCCCAAGGGTAAATTAACCCTCGATGGGCTGTTATGTCATGTGAACCAGGTCAATGTGTGCTTTGGGTCTCCTAAGTCCGTTTATCTGACCCCTGGGACCCTTTCCAGATCAGATTCCAAATTCTGTACACACACACACACACCTCTAACTTTCATCTCTCCATCTGATGTGGGACAACCGGTGAACTCCTAGGTTTCCCTCAACACCTCATGTCAGCTTTGTCTGGTTGCTCTTATCTGCTGAGATCATTGCTCTTTGCCTCCACTCGTTGTTCCATCTTTCATTGAGATGCTGACCGCATGACTTTCTGTGTGGGGCTTTTCTTTGTCTGTTTCAGCTGTCAAAGGGAGCCCGAAGTGGAGTAGGTAACATACATGGAAATTAACAAGGTGAGACTTGTCAAGTGAAAAGCACCAAAAAGGGGGGGGGAGTGGCAAAAGTACAGTAGATGCACCAGGGGGGGGGGGCAATATCTTCCCTTCCCCCCACTTTTTGTAGTTCCTTTTTGGAGTGTTTACTACTGATCTCTGACAGTTGTAAAAAAATGCAGAAATATATATAAATTTAATGGATGGGAAGTAAAGGGTGGAGGGAATTCTACATAAATATAAGGTCTGGGGGATAAATGGAAGGGAAATTTGTGCACTTGCATTAACTGTTCCATTTATTTATTTATTTATTTATTACATTTATACCCCACCTTTTTTCCTGCAAGGAACCCAAGGCGGCTTACATAATCCTCCTCCTCCTCTCCATTTTATCCTCAGAACAACCCTGTGAGGTAGGTTAGGCTGAGACTCAGTGACTGGCCCAAAGTCACCCATTACCATTCAGCTCTCTTTTCAAGGTGTTTGTTTGTTTGTTTTGAACTGGTCAGAGATCTGCAGTAACCGCAGCAGTAAGTATTTTGTGATTTAGCTGGATTTGAATTCAGATGTCAAAACTCCAAGTACTACCTTCTGCCACAGTGTTCACCAGTTTGCGGTCTAATATGATCAGATATGCAAAGTAGGTCTGAGATGAGTCTAGATTCACTTTCCCCCCTAAAAGTAGTAATTTTGGGGAGAGGGAACCTCCCACTCCAAACGTTCTCTAATGATCTCAGGCAATCAGGGACCACATACTGAATGTGATGTTAAGCTACTACAAAGCTATCTGTTAACATCACTCAAAGGCAAATAAAGCCCATTTAGAGTGAAGGCAACACTCACTGCCCTGATCACATGGGTGATCCTAGCCAGTCAGGTTCATTCTACCAATCGGGTACCTTTCCAGTACCTTTTTAGCCCCTTGATACTGATCAAGCCCCTTGATGCTATTAGCAGAAACCCTAGCAAAACTCACCCTATTTCCTTCCATGGTTACATGGCATCTTATTTGATTCCTATGGTAAAGTACTACTCAGTCGGGAAATGACCATGTTATTCTCATACCAGTCATGACTGTAATTATCCCTTTCAATAGCCTTATTGCGTTCATTATACATTATTATTTTATAGCAAAAAGGTGCATAAGGGCCTGGCACAGTGTATCCTACAATTTAAGTGTTCAGACCTGGACTTAATTTAGAAAAGATAAACTAAAGTTTTAAAATGAGTTGCTGACTTTGAACTGTTTAATCTTAAACATCTGATTTTTGTTATAAAGGCTATGGGTTGACGCTCAAAAATTTAACCTACACTCTAAAATTATGCTAGGGGGAGGGGGAAGCCATAATGTGGCACTAATGAATTCACTGGAGACCATTTGCATTTGGAATCACACATAAAATGTGACCGTGTGTGTTAGGTTTTGGCAGACTGCAAGGTATTTTGCCGCTGTCAGTCATCCAGAACTTCCATGTATATCTAGTACCATCACATTTAACACAGCAGTAACCTAGGATAGTCTCCTTTTGAACACTTCCTAATGCCTAGCCCAGAAACAAACCCCAGTCTCAGCATAGGCCATAAACCAAGCTGACAAAGATAAGGGAAACTGATAGCATGTAGGTGTAACAAATCATCATTTAGAAAAATCACTTATGAATATGTGGCATTTGTTAGAGCAAAGTGCAACAACATAATAAAATAAAGAATGTTTCGTCTTTCGTAAGTTCAGGTGCAGATTCAGCTGAAAAGTTAATGAGACCCACTCAATAGTGATCTATGCCATCTTGCAGAACTCAGCTGTACGAGCTCAAACTGCTACATGTCGTGAGTGCTTTGCCAGCAGCATAACTGATAACAGATACACATTTGACAGCTCCAGTTGAAATATTTCAAACACAATTGTGGAAAGTGTAAATACAGAAAATTAGATTGATTTTTTATTTTGATTTCTTGGTACATGAGCAATCCCTATGGTGCTTTATGGAGACCTGATTCAGCAGAATGCAAGCAGCAGCATGAAGAATGTATTTATTGTGTCTCCAGCATACACCATCGGTCACTGCTTCTTTCTGTTTACATTGTAGTGGCCCTTGATGCTCTTGGACCAGTTTATTCAGCTGTGTCTACAAACAAGATGATGTGCCGTATTTCCTCTTAGGCTACATTTTAAACTTTCTGGGACCAGTCACATGTTTCTATACATCCTCAGTTGCACAGAAAGAAAAGGGGGGGAGTACTTTGGAACAGGGATGTTTTCTTCTGTGGCTCAGCCAGGTTAGACAAAATTACAATACTGATAAAAGTTGTTTCTGCATCTAAGAAGCAGCATCAAGGACACAGTATCAACTTTTGTATATGAATACACTGCATATAAAGCCTAAACGTCTTTGCTTTAATGGATCATCACGGTCTCTAAAATCAGCTAAGACTGATTGTAGATTTGTGTGTCTTCCGTGCACGCTGTAGGCTAGAGGTGGGGAAACTGTAGCCCTCCAGATGTTGCGAAACTCCAGCTCACATCAGCCCCAGCTGGCATGGCCAGTGGTCAGTAATGAGAGGTGTAGTCCAACAACATCTGGAGGGCCACAAGTTCCCCATCTCTACTGTAAGCACAGTGAACATACAGAGAGGCACTCTTATTGGTTGTCATCCAGCTTTACCAAGATCAGCCATTTCTAAAGGCAATCATTGCTAGAGGATTCAGTAGTCAAGAATTCACTGTGGATTTTAGTTGCATTTACAGTTTACATACTTGTAGAGTAGTAGCTAAAATAGGTGTGGAGCTGGGAAATCTGGGTTCATGATCAACTATGAAGCTAGTGTGGCCACTTACATATTGCCAAAAAGAGAGAAAATTCGAAAATTCATCACCAAAAAAGAGGACAAAAGAGGATAGATTTGTATAACATTTGAATGTGATGTGTGTGTGTGTGTGTGTGTGTGTACACATATACACAATTTAAATAGAAATAAAATACATCACCCCATAATGGAGAAGACTGTGAACAGGTGACCTGCATGCCTGGTCCATCTGCTGTCCAGGGGCTACGGTAATTCCTGATGAGCAACTTCATGGTCCCTACTCTCCTTTTTCAGGGATCATTAACTTTAAACCAGACTTGGCCCAGACAACCCTTCAAACAGAGGAAGACTTCAATTAGAGGACTGTCCTCTGTAAAGTAGGATACCTGGTCACCCTAGATGAAGCTGATTGTGTGGCCCTGGACACATCGCTCATTCCCACAGGTCAACTTCCTCCATAGAGGAGTTGTGAAACTAAAATGCTGCTTGGAGCTATATGACAGAAGAGCCTAATACAAATGTAGCAAATAAGGGCTGCAGACACTTTACCTTATTGTATTAAGTGTATAATTGTTGTGCTGAGCACCAGGAGGAGGAGCAAATTAGACAGTAAATGGACAAATGAAAGCATCTTAGTGCTGATTCATTCATAATATGCGAAAGCAGCCTCATCAGGAAAGAGCTCTCCTTTCGTTAAGTAAACCCTAACAGATCCATTAGGCTAGATTTATAACATTTGGTTACTGAACTTCACTTGAGATTTACGTGTATTTTTCAATATCTGATGAATATGACGACACCGTTGTCCAAAAACGAATGTGAGTATAGAACACAGGAAGCCGGCACTAATTTAAGGAATAAAGCATGGTGACAAATCGGTTGGCCCTATACAGATTTAGAGATTTTCTTTCCACTTGCCTCTTTCATTCAGGGATAAGGACCATTTAACACATTATGCAGAAGCCAATATGCGGACAACATGCACATAACAAGGAACTGCAGTCAGTCACAGCTCCCTGAATGTACCTGCATGATACACGTAGGAACATCGCTATCTGACTTATACCAAGTCAGACCATTGCTCCATCCAACCCAGTATTGTCAACACTGACTGGCAGCGGCTCGCCAGGGTCTCAGGCAGGAATTTTTTCTGCCCTACCTGGAGACATCGGGGGCTGAACCTGCGACCTCTGGCATGCAAAGCAAGAACTCTGCCACTGCGCCACAGCCCTTCCCAGTGTTGGCCACTTTCACATTCTACTGTGGTAAGGCACACACTTGCAGTATCTTTGGTGTTCTCCTAAAAATGTAATGTGTGAGGTGTCCCTTAGTCATTAGGCAAACAATGGCAGGAGATTTACTCTGATGTATGGAATTCACAGTTCATATATGCGTATTTTATGAATGTGCCTATGCCAGGGGTAGGAAAGCTGGTACTAGATTTTTTTTTATCTACCTCCCCCCAGACACACAATCCATGTTGGCCATGCTAACTGTGGCTGATGGGAGTTGTAGTCCAAAATATCTGGAGAGCACCAGGTTGCCCACCCCATGGTCTACTCTTTTTACAATAAGGAATATGTAGGGCAGAGGAGCAAATCCCATGCCATCCCCCCACTTCCTGCATTCTATTACAGGCCTGTGGCTCACGCTGGCTCAGCTTGTCTGAGTGTGAAAAGCTAAGCAGGGTCAGGCCTGGTTATTACTTGGATAGGAGACCCCTCCTCTAGTTTCCTGCATTGGGCAGGGGGTTGGACGCAGTGGCCTTGTAGGCCCCTTCCAACTCTATGATCTATGAATCTATTGGTATTAGCAACTTTCCCCCTGTCCAGTTCATTTCCGGTAAAATAATTGTGGGTGGAAAAAACTGCTTGAAGCCGCTGAGTATAGCAAGGTAAGAATATAAGCGAGTGGAGGAAGAAGTTCATTCCCCTCCCCTGCATGCTCCTTCTTGGGTGAAAAGAGTAGATGCCCTGCCCTCCTTCAGATGTGCATGAAACAGATTGGTGCATATATATGGCTACTCCACCATGTCTAGTTTGGCCCTGAGGCAAACCTTTCTTGGATCTATGATAGATCCAGGGACATAGGAAGCTGCCTTATACTGCATCAGACCAGTAGTCCAGTACTGTCAACAATGACTAGCAGCACGCCAGGGTTTCAGACACAATTCTCTCCTAGGCCCACCTGGAGATGCCATTTTTTGAACCAGGGAGTTCCTGCAGGCAAGGCAGGTGTTCCATCACTGAACTAGCCCTTCCCATTGAGCTCTGGCCCCTGACACAAATCCTTCTTGTAGAGCTGGATGTGGCTTTTTTCTTCTTTCTTCTTTTCTTTTTCTAACCTAATACACAGAGGTAAGAAAATGGTTCTAGGTTTCATTTCCACCTATGACAAGTCCCAGGCTGCGGCCTAGAGGGCTGCGAGGAGAGCAGCATGCCATGCGTGCCCAGTTGTAACCTTTGCACAAACCCATGTGAACTGAGGGCTTCCACATGTGGAACGGATCGCCCAGAGGCAATCATGTGAGAGAAATAACTGTGCCACATGTAGAAACCTGTTACTGCATGCAGAAGAGGCTCTCTGGATCATTGTCCAAGTGTTTATGGTAGAAGAAAAAGAATTGAGGCAGGCGGAGTGACAAGGGCTCTAAATGTGTGTGTGTGTGTGTGTGTGTGTGTGTGTGTGTGTGTGTATTGCTATGGGAGGCCCACACAAAACTGCTGTCTTTAATTTCTGTTTTCTTTCATTTTGCTTTTCATAACATGGGTTTCTTCAGACGAGTGCAGCAGTAAGCTCCCCCCACCCCCCAAGGAGCTGGAGACACAGTCAATAACTGGCATGTTTTATTTTTGATTGCATGTCTTGCTTGAGGCATCTTTTCAAGGCTTTGCACCAAGAACGTGGGAAATTGCTATGGATAAACCTCAGGACTTTAATGTAGTAGCACAGTGAGAAACACTTGTTATAAACACAGACTCTAGTACACTGCAGAAACAAAACAGCAGAAAACCATTTTCTTCATGGCAGATGGAGACAGTCACAAGCCCATTTTAACATTAAAATATCCCCAATACAAAAATCTTCAAGTTTTCCTCCTCACAAGCATGCACCCATGACAGTCAAAATATGACTAACTTTTAAAGTGAAGTCTATTTTATTTTCAAATTACTTATCGCTCACACAGGCAAAATAATAATAAAATCAATTACAAAGCATTTTCACTTGCTCTGGAGGACCTTGTCCTGTCAAGGTGAAGGTGAACTCCTTGGAATTCTGAGCAGCTTACAGTGCAATCCTATGTTTGTCTACACAGATGTACATCTCATTGAGCTCAATGAGGCTTACTCCAAGGTCATTGTCTGTGGACTGCAACCTTGGTACCTCTGCAGCCATTCTAAGTCAGTACAATGAGTAACACCCACTCCAGAGATCTTCTGGCTATGGCCAGGTTAATGAGAACCAGTCTGGCTTACTTGTTCTCACAGATGGCGCTAGAGCTACAGGTTGTCCAGTTGGGAAAATGTGGGGGGGGGGCACTCAAGTTTTTCTGCTTCACCTTTTGGCTATGGTACAATGGGAGTTACTCAGTGACTTGATTATATCTGAGAAAAGAATCACTTAAAAAGAAAAACAAAAGCAGTATCAATAAGGCATGGATACACAACACAACACAACACAACACAACACAACTCAAATCACTCTCTCTCTCTCTCTCTCTCTCTCTCTCTCTCTGTCTCATAATGATTCAAGAGGACTGTGCCACTACAGAAAAGCACTTTATGTGTATTTTACCCAATACAATGCCAAAGGCATCTCTCTCTCTCTCTCTCTCTCTCTCACACACACACACACACACACACACACAATTTGAAAAATTACTTAAATTTCATCACATTTTAACCCAGCATCAAATGTCTTTTCCTAGTTCTTGACCCTTTTTCTCTCTCTACCCTAGAACACATTCAGGATGCAGTTGACATGTAACTCTCTCTGTCTCTGTGTGTGTGTGTGTGTGTGTGTGTGTGTGTGTGTGTGTGTCCTTTCCATCTGATTCCAGGGAAGCTGATGATGTCCAGAACCAGTGCCGGTGGTAGTAGTGGGCTGGATGAGAACTTACAAACTAAAGCTTAATCCAGAGAAGACAGAGGTGCTCCTTGTTGTGGGGCAAGGGGTGGGGTGAGTGGGAGGGAGTTGGCTAGCTTCCTGTTGTGAGGTTTCAGCCTGTCCTTGGCAGGGTAGCAAGTGCAACTCCCTTGGAAGATAAGGCTTACAGATTGAGGATTTTCTACCTGAGCAGGATGCTCCGATAGTAGCCGTGGCCAAGGGAACCTTTACCCAGCTTAGGCTGGTATGCCAATTGCCGCACCTGTTTCTGGGGAGGTTGGACTTAGTCACAGTGACACATGTCTTCCTAATATCAAGACTGGACTACTGTAAAGCACTCTACATGGGACTGCCTTTGAAGAGTGTTCAGAAACTTCAGTTGGTCCAGAATGCAGCAGCGAGGGTGCTGACGGGAACATGACTGTGTGAGTATCTTGTACCCATTTTAGGATGTCTGTACTGGTTACCACTATGGTAACACAATATGAAGGGTTGGCTATTACCTATAAATCCCCAAATAACTTGGGTCCAAGGTATCTAAAGGGCTGTCTTCTCCCCTTTCATCCTGCCTGGATGCTAAGATCTGATGGAGAGGGCCTTCTTGTCCTGACAATGGCGGATGCTAGGTCAGGATGCATGAGAGGGCCTTTTCTGTGGCTGCCCCCTACCCACAGTTGTGGAACAAATCTTTTCCACAAGAGGTTTCTCCCCACCCACCTTTTTTTAAAATTATTATTTTAGTTTCTTCTGCCAGGTGAAGACAATTTTGTCCAGGCAGGCTTTCCATTGATCTGAGAATTTTAAGTTGTCTCTGCTTTAATTATCTGCTATGCTGTTTATGATGGAGGTTTGGCAATTAATTGTTCAAATGGTTGATTGTTTTATTGTGTTCTGAATGCTGTTAGCCTGCTTGAGTGCTACTTGGTAAGTGTAAAGGCAGGATAAACATTATTCAAATAATTCTTTTCACTCTCGTATGTACTCTTATCTCTGTTTTCTCCCTTTCTGTCCTTCCATCTCTTCATAATTTGTTTTCTGATTGCTACTTCTCCTCACTGAAATCAGCAACAAAACATAAGGGATTCACTTTCTCTGCCTAAAGGCATTTGCATCTATGATGAGGCTGCAAACCTGGGCTTCTGAGTGTACTTGACAGAGATGGGGCCTGTCACCCTAGAGATGTAACATTTCCAGAAATGTTGAAGCCATGAGGGGGGGGGGGGAGACCACATTTTTTCTCTTTCTCGCATCTCGGGGGGGGGGGATGGAAATTTGATGAAAACTTGCATCATAAGCAGTACTTACTGACCAAGCTTAAATTAATTTTACTGCTTTAAAAAAAATAAAAGGCATCTTTTATCATTTAGCATGTAAAATGGTACTATTTGGTGTATGTATGGAATTTACAGAGCACTCCTAGCCTAGGCACGTTTCCTCAGGAGTCTGTTTACAGGCTGAACTCTGAATCTGGAGGCTCTGAAAAACCCTAAGCCTTGCTAGGCTCACACTGGAAAGGGAAAGGGAGGAGTGCCATTTTTCTTTTTTCCTTTTCTCCCCCTGACCCCTTTTCATGCTACTTTCTTCCCATTGATGCCAATGGAAGGGAAATTAATCACGCCAGCTCCAGGGCTGGCATAGTTCTCCCCCTGTTCCGTGGGGCTGGGGGGGGGGCATGGGAGAGCCATGGCTTGTCCCAGCAGAGCCAGGGGACCCCTGCTTGTTGTGCCCTCCGATGTCCAATAAGCACTGGCCATGTGAACTGCTCTGCAGCCTCACATGGGAGGCTTGCGATGATGTCGGGTCTCTCCCTCCACCCTTGGGAGTGGGAGAGCTGAAAAATCCTCTAGCCCCCAGGAGACCCTCAGAGGGACCACGGGCCTCCAGCCTTGGAGTGAGCACGCATAGGGTCGCAGCCTCAGGAACATCAATGCCTTAAGTCTTGAATGAGCAAAATTGTAAATATACCCAATACTAGAGAGAGTGAAAGAGAGCTGCAGACAGACTGCTGCACCCAGTGCTACCTAAGGGCAAGTATCTTCGCTTTCGCTGTCCGAGAAGTAGGGGGGGGGGGAAATAACAGTAGAAAATAGAAACCACAGATCTTGTAGTAAACAAAAGAAAGTGTATTGTTTGGACAGGGACAGTTTCATACAAATTCTGTATGCTCCTTTCAAGACGGCAGCATATGCTAGGGCTGCTTCCAGATGGGGCTTTGCTTGTGCAATCACCCTACGTCATTCACAGAATTTTACGTTTAATTTGAATTTGTCTTGAATCTGTAACCCACCTGTGTGTTTTCAATGCTTCTTCTGCCTTTTTTATCCCCCCCCCCAAATTAAATTAAAATTTTAAAAATCAGCAAGGAGGAAAAGACAGAGTAGCTGCACAATGCCTTTTGACTGGTAGCACTAGGAGCCCTCCATTTGGAAACACCCTAGCTACAGAAATACATCATGGATTTGAGTGTTGTATATGTCTACATTATACCCCGAAACGATCATTCTCTAGTGATGGAGATTATCTTACACGAAAATCTTCAGGCTATATGTTTTGAAGGCTAGTCTTAAAATGCATTTCACTCATTCCAAAAGAGAAAGTATTCCAGAGGCGTATTTTTTTCAGTGTTCCACAAAATGTCCAATTTTTCTGCTGGAAAAACTGTGGGGGGGGAAGCCCTTGGGGGAAATGGGACCCCACCCCCACCCCACCTTTCTCTGCCTCCCCCTGCCCAGGCCTTTACATCTTTGGTTGCATCTCCTCGCTTTCTGTTGAGCATTTATACATGTGTTTCCAAACATGCATCTCATGCACACATTACCTCTTTAAAAGGTTACAAATACCGTATTCTGTTTAACACCAGCAATGTAACTCAGTGCTGGGGAGTGAGTGGCTCTCCAGACGTTGTAGGACTGTAACTCCCATAATTCCTCACCATTTGTTATTCTGGCTAGGACAGATGGGAGTTGCAGTCCAACAACATGCCTGTTTTATCTAAGAGTTGCATGGCTCTGTAAAGACACCAATTGTGACTCTTGTTGGTAGCAACATATGGTAAACTGTTTTTGTTTCCTTACATATTCGTAGGAAGACCACTAAGCCATGGTGGATACTTCTAGAAGAGAGTAACATTTCTGGCAATATCCAAGGTTACAATAATAGTGGTCTAGAAAAGGCCCAGGTGATGTATTTGCCTTCTTGAAGTCACATTACGGTTCTCTAAGTAAATCTACATTACAGTGCATTGTTTCACATGGGAAAAAAAGTGTACATTCTATAGATCCCCGCCCCCCATGAGTGGGATAGCTTCAGGAAGCTCGGACATCTGTTTTTCTCATCTGGAAACCCACTGAGAAACAGCAAGCATTCAGAAATGGTGTAGAGAACACAAAAATATCTTGAACAAGTGTTTTGTAAAGTTGAACAGAGAAGGACCTATTGACAGTGAATACAGACCACGCTTAGCAATCATAGCCATAACAACCATCTCTACACAATTAGCCATTTGGGATTGGGGAGGGATTCTTTGGAACAAAACCAAGGGAATGTTCACAGCATTCTGAAATGTACGGTAAACGAGAAATCTGACAAATTTTTAGACAAAAATATTATTAATCCTAGTAGGGTGGCTCATTTCACACACTTGAGTGTTGACTCATGGTTATTAATTGGCCCACAAGGTGACTATCACACCAATCTAGAAGTATCCCTGTAATATACAGCAGTGGTGTGGTCATTCCCAATGTTGGAAGTATCCATATTGGCTGACAGGCAAGCATCAGTACAAAAGGTTATAATTTCCAGATTAATACTTAAATCTATGTTAGCCCGTTCCCCACTTTGCCCTGCCGGAATGGCTTGGACAGGGAAGGGCTTTTGTGGAAGGAGGGAGGCGGGAAAATCAGGCACGTTACGGGGCATGCCCAGCACGCCTGTAGCATGATGGTGTGGAGCCAGGGCTTTAAAAGCCGGCTTTGCCCCAACACCCGGCCTCTTTTTCTTTCTAGCTCCCATCCTCCCTCCCTAGATCCAGTGTGGGATTAGCCAGTCACTCCTTTCAGGAGGGCTGTGTAGGAATTTTTACCTGGTCACGGATTGGCACGGTGTACAGGGTTTTTTTTTGGGGGGGGGGTTGCCTACTCTCTCTGCACTGGGCATAATTTGGCTTTAGAAGTGGGGCTATTTAACTAGGTGAATTGGCTCTGGCAGGGATGTGCAGGCATTGTCAGGAAATGGGTTTTGGTGGGCACTCACTGGCACCTTTATGGTGATTGGCATGTCCAGAGGCCCGTGAGTGACCCAGGTTACAGTTTGCCTTTGGGGACCAACCTGTCTCACCTACTCAGAATTGTGCAGCGCTGGGCAGGGGTGACACATGTGTAGCCTAGGCAAGTGGAGCAGGAATTCAGCCAGCCTCCTTGCCCTGGCGGAGTGGCTTGCCCTGAAAGCAGGCCAGTTGCCTGCACGAAATCATATTCCTGCACTTTTCACTTGCAGATCCTGGAGTGGTATGTTTTACCCATGTTAAATAAAATTAAGAGGCTCTAGTTCTACCTGAGCTTTGGTGTCTGTGTCTTTATTTCCTGCCTTCCCTCCCTCTCCGCAACAGCATTTTGTGATTTATTTTTAGCCCGACACAGCCTAGGCAGGGTATGAGTCTGAATGAAGGAATACAACACACAATGCCCTGGTCCTTTCCCCTGGACAAAGTGAAAGAGCAACTTGGGGAGGGTGATTACGAGCTGGAAAAAGAGAAGGATTAAGCAGCTTTTCCACATACACTCTGCATCCACAGAGCGTCTGGGCTGCTTTGGGTTAAAAACAAAAGCTGTGGAGGACAGAATCATGAAACTCTGTGTATTGCATAGTTGGAGACTGCAGCCCTATACCCATTTGCCCAGGAGTAATCCCCACTGGGCTCAATGGGTGGGTTCGCACATCATGCCTAGCCACCCTGCAAATAAGCCACGGTGGGTGGGTTGTCCACGGAACAACTCACGGTATGCCCGACAGACCATGAGGCTTGCCATGGCTTGTTCTCCCCCTTCTTCCCCCTCAGTCCTTCAGCTGGCTCCGGCATGTATCCCAGGGGACTTTGCGGCAGAACCCGTCTTGTCTTCTCATCCTGGCCTCCTCCCTGCTCCAATCGCTACTCTTGTTTGGTCCCAGCTACTTCTTTTTTAAAAAATTCCAGTGCCTCAAAAAATGTGCAGAGGTCATAATTATTATTATTTTTTAATTGGGTCAGTCTTTTGCAAGTGCAAACCTACAGCTGTCCAATATTAGTGGTCTGCCTGGTCAATTTCCTTGTATGTTTCAGCTGTCAAAGGGAGCAGCAAAGGGGAGTAGGTAACATGCAAGGAAATTGAGGAGATGAAGTTGCCTATTGTCTAATTTATGCACAATTGTGAAGGACCAGTGGAGAAATAACAGTAAGAGAAAAGAGGGACCTAGTAGTGCAAGTCAGAAGCACTAAAAATGGGGGGGGGGGGAGGGAAACCAAAGGAGTAAGTGCACCAAGAGTGTGTGTGTGTGGGGGGCAAAATATCTCCCCCTTGGCGATGTGATCCTCTTGGTTTTGTGTGTTGAACTGACACTTCTCAGTGTCTTCAACCTTTTCAACACTTCCCTGACACCCCAGCTACTCCAGAAAGGGGAAATATTAACTCCACCACCCACCCCTTTTTGCAACTCCTTTTAGGAGCAGTTACTGCTGCCGTTACTGCAGTTCCCTGTCAGTTTTAAAAAATTCCCTGAGAATGCAGCTGCATGGGATGGAGTGAATGGGGTGCCATTGGGGGTGGGGGGAGACAACTGCTGCTACAGGTTCCCAATTTGCTCCTGTTCTGCCACTTGCTATGGGTTATTTATTTATTTATTTATTTTGTAATTCTAACTGTTGGGAATATTTGCACAAATTTTAGTAAATTGTTTAGTAAATAATGGCTGGGAAGTAAATGGAGGGGAAATCTGTGCACCTGAAGTAATGGAGCAGTTAATGAAGGTGCACAAATTTCCCCTCCCAGTCATTACATTTGTGTACATTTCTGCATTTTATTTTATTTTTAAACTGTCAGGGAACTGCAGTAACCGCAGCAGTAACTGCTCCAAAAAGGAGCTGTGAAAGGTGGGGGGGGGAGTTAATATCTCCCCTTTCTGGAGGAGCTGGAGAGGTGTTGAAAAGGTGGGGGGCACTTTTCCACTTTCTGGCGTGCCTAAAGTCTTGAGATAGATTAATTTTTTTAAAAAAAAATCAAATAATGAACAAGAATTGCACAAATTTCTTGCGCTTAAAAATACAAACGGTGAACCAGTGACAGCCCCTCCAGTCTGCTGCTTGGGCACTTTGGAGTAGCTGTCACTGGGTATCACTTCAGAGATCTCAAAAAGCGACCTCCAGAAAAAATGGCGCGCGGGGGGGGGGGAGAGAAGCTGTGGCGAGCGAAAAAGGGCTTGCAATTGCAGCGGGAAACACCAAGCCAGTGACTGTCACTGGCAGTGGCCCGGGCAAGCTCAGCAAGAGTGGCAAGCGGTTTTTACACCGCTTCCCTGTACCCATGATGGGGTCAGTTGCCTAGGTTTGGTCGACACGACAGCCCATCATGGGTACAACCCCAAGAACAAGCCATGGGTTGCTAGGGTGGCTTGTTGTTCACAAACAAGCCATCCTGCAGGAAGCGGTCCAGGTTCGCATCACATGGCTTGTCACCCACGATAGGTTGTCATGTTGTGTGAACCCAGTCAGTGACTTGGTTCATAGGTCACAACAAGCCATGGGTTAATTAACCCTCAGGACCACTGCAGTGTGTGCTGGCTGCCATTTTGAATATGCAAGCACTGGCCAAGGGCTGCCATGGCTTGTGGTGTCATGCAAACCTGGATGACCCATGGTCTATTCTAGGCTTATGTGAGGGCTGTTTAGCCCTTGCACAACCCCTGCTGCTGAGGTTCTCATGACACGACAAGCCACAGCAACCGCTGGCCAGGGCTTGCATATTAAAAAAGGTAGCTGACACATAACGTGGCACCCCAAGGGTTAATTAACCTAGTGTGGCTTGTTGTGAAATGTGACCTGTCCCAGTGGAACTCACTTCTGAGTAGACATGTATAGGATTGTGCCAGGAGCTTAGCTCTGCTCAGGCATTCAGGATCCATGGATCCTGAATGCGCAAAGAGGCTTGCAAGAATAAGCCCCTCTAGATGTTGATGCATGTGTCAGCCACGTGCCCCAGGCAGACATATGATTGGCATCAGTCTGAAGGGGGATTATGCTCCAGAACATGTGAGTAAATGAGTTAGGTCTTTGAAATCTGGAGTGCATAAAAGAACTGGCTCTAGATCTCATGGGCAAGGATCTTCTACCGGGTATCTACAGGGCATTGTCAGAGCACTCGTGTATAATTAATATGCATACATGCCGTCCTGCCATGTAACTACAGATTAATCTGGCTGTAACTACAGATCAGGTAGTAAGAAATGTAAGGTGTTTAACTAAGGAGCCCAAGGATACCAAATCAATTGTCCATTTTTCAAAACAGACCAGGCCTGAGAAGGCGGGGTGATGGTGTTACACGTTTGTACTGGGCCCAGAGAAAATATGCTTGGGCAGTGCCTCAGCTCCTTGAAAGAAGGATGGCAGGATAAAACTTGTTTTTAGCAATTTGTGTCATTTTAAATTTGGTTTTTAATTTTTTTATGTTTTATTGTGTATTTTATATTGTATTTTTTAATTGTTGTAAACCACCCAGAGAGCTTCGGCTATTGGGCAGTATAGAAATAAAATTAATAATAATAATAATAATAATAATAATAATAATAATAATAATAATAGTGTAATCAATCCATCTATCTATCCATTGGAATCTGGAGAGTAGCTAGCCAGCTAATTGGGGGAGGTGGCAGAAGCTCAAGAGGCGATATTCCACATTCTGTATGTCTTGAAGGATGCATCTTCCCCCCAGCCCAATCTGAATATTGTCATATAAGTTCCCTCAAACCACATGAGATCGGATCCCAAAAGATGACGGAGCAAAGTAATCAAACTCCAGAAGTCCTCAGCCTACCTACCCTGACATCAAATTGCTGTGTCTTGGGTGCAACGGAAGGTGTGTTAAGATGAGATATAGTTCTGATCATTTGGTTATGGCTACACCTCCAAAAGGAAGTCCACAGCCCTCATAAGAAGCGTTGGGTAAGCAAGGGTTCAGGAGAAAAGAAGCAGCCTGCCCACCTCCCCAGCAGGGCAAAAGGCCATGACTGAAGGCTTGACTGGAAGAGTGAGTGAAGCCTAGAGCAGTGATGGCGAACCTATGGCACGCGTGCCACAGCTGGCACGCAGGGACCTCTCTGTGGGCACTCGAGCCATTGGTCGCCAGATCACGAAAAGACCATCCCCTTCTGCATTTAGCATTGGGTTTCCATAGTAACTCCTCTCCACTCGTTCCTCGCTGGCCTCCACAGGCAGGCACACTCCAACATCTCCATCCCCAGAAGCAGACTGCGCAGGCACCCAGCCCTCCTTCTAACTGAACAGACAGCTCAGAAGCACAGCGCCCGCGTGCCCGAATCTTTGCGTGCCCGGTGAAGAACCATGCCCTGAGACAGAGCGTGGCGGGATTAGCTAGTGCCCCCTCCTCTTTCCTGCCAAATTTAAGGCACTTTGAAATAAATAAGTTGGTTTTGTGTTGCAGTTTGGGCACTCGGGCTCAAAAAGTTTCGCCATCACTGGCCTAGAGGCATGCATAGGCAAATGAGTGGCAGGCTTGCATTGATTAAGACCTGAATATCGCCTAAAACACAGGAGGATTTCTCCTGAAAAGATATGGCTCATCCCCCCCCCCCCCGGGCGAATACCACCAGAAGCTTACTCCAAAAACAGTCCCATCAGCAGGAAGACCCAAACCTTTGCTTTCCTAAGTATACCCATTATGAGTCATCAAAACATAAAGAGTAAGGTCGTTAGCAGAGTTTGAAGACATCTGTGGGGCAAAGACCGCCCCACTGCTCTCATTTCTCCCAAAAGGCGGGAAAGAGACTATAAGAACCAAGAGGTTTTAGCAAGGGGGTCGGGAGAGAGCTGAGGGGGTCACCTGTCACTACCTGTCTGCTGTGATGAGGTTCCAGCTGTAGCCCCAGCGGAGGCGGGAGGGGTTTGAGCAGTAGCAGACAGGTAGTAGCCGGGACTTTGCTTTTCTATCCTTCTAGACGGGAATCTCTCCCCCCCCTCCTTTTTCTATTCAGGCTTATCAGGGCAAAAGGGACTATTTCTGCTCTCCAGAATACAGGTTGTGTTTGAACCATAGCATAAGGATATTTTGCTGCCTGACATCACTAGGTTTGCTTTACCAACAAGTAAGACACTGTACCTTCTCTGTATTTCTTCTTCAATAAAGCCAGCCTTTTGTTTCTAGAGTCTGTGTGTTTGTGTAGGTTTGTTTAAGTGTAAAAGGAGCAAAGCGCATATTCCCCCCTAACAGCGCAGGTTTTACCAGGGATGGGGACTCGGACTCGACTCGTGAGTCGGACTGAGTCCCCCCTCTGACTCGACTCGGACTCGAGTCCCAATATTTTTAATGGGACTCGAGACTCGACTTGGGACTCGAGACCAAGGACTCTTCAACATCCCTGGGCTGTGCCAGAAGGAGTGGAGAGGAGCGTGATTGCCGGCGAAGAGCGTATGGAAGCGAGGTGTGCCGCTGCTCGGCCACTATGGACGGCTACCAGGAGTGCAGCCCCAACAGTGTGTCAAGATTTATTTTGATTGATGTGTTGCGTACTTGGGAGAGGCAGAAGGACCTGAGATTACTTTGTGTGGCTGCTCTGAGTGTGTTTCTGGTTCCAGCAAGTTCATCACCAGTGGAGCGGGTGTTCAGTGAGGGTGGAATTGTGATGAGATCTCACCGTTCCAGAATGGGGGCCAAACATTTAGAAAAAATCATGTTCCTCAAATGCAACATGGATAAGTTTTAGGAAGTACAGCAAGTTTATTTTTTAAAATCATTTTTCTAAAATGCAACCTTTCAGACATTTTGGGTTTGGCTGCCTCTGCCTGCCTGTCTGGGGTTCCCAGCCTCCTCTGCCTGCCTGGTCTCTTCTTGACCAGTTCAACAGTTGAATTGTCCAAGACAAAGGCCTCTGCCTGCCTGCTTTGGGGTTCCCTGCCTCCTCTGCCTGCCTGGTTATTTTGGGTTTTTCTGCCTGGTCTGTTCTTGCCAAAATCATTTGCAGAGTTTTGAAATAAAAAGGCACACTTGTGCCTAGAATTTATTTAAACCACACATCTGAAGTAGCCTTATTTTGTTGGGAAAACCCCCCATTGATTTTAATAGGGACTCGTGGAGTCAGCTTTGGGAGTGACTCGTGACTCGTGACTCACAATTTTGGACCAAGGACTCGGACTCGAGACTCGGGTCCAAAGAGTCGTGACTCGACTTGTGACTCGAGACCAAGGACTCTTCAACATCCCTGGGTTTTACCCCAGCCAAAGATCCTAAACCTTTCGTAAGAGTGTGGGGTTAGAGGGAATCTAGCGTCCAGAATTATCTGTCGTAACAGGTGGATTGGATATAATAGAGGAAGCAGATTGACCAACACTAAAGGAAATCAATACCTTACTAAGACCTGCTTCGACACTGGCTAAAAGAATTTGCGAAAATGGAAATATGTCAACTCACACAGAAGGTGCAAACAGTGCCACAATGGCATGTGGACAGGCTGATTTCCAACAGTTATTTGACCTTATGCAATGTGTAACAGCCTCTCTTGTTCCTAACATAGACTTTGGACGAGACCAAAATGGCCTCGCCATAAGGGGAGGCAAATTGACTGTAAAAAACACAACTGACCTTGACATCTCAAATGCTGTGACCCAAGACATGTATATAATAAGTAAGCCTCTCGAAATAATATCTTGGAATGTAGCTGGTTGGTCTTGATGCCTTGCCTCCAGTCCTGATGTTCCTTTTTATCGCAGTAATTATGATATTATTTTACAAGAGACATGGTCAGCAGACGAGCTAGAATTAGACAGGTACTATTTTTATAAGTTACAGGCAATCCCCGGAAAAGGCCGAAGCAGACTAAAGGGTGGATTAGGTATATTTATTTCATCCTCTCTAAAGGTTCGGCCCAAACCCCTCTCCCGCACTTAGCGATGGCCTTATTGTTGCTTTGGGAGGACAAAAGTCTGATCATCATTAATGCCTACCTTCCACTAGTAACTAAGAAAGCACTTATTAAAGAAAATTGGTTGGCCTTTGATAATTATATAATGAATATTTTTTTTGAGCACCTGGTGGCAATATTCCACATTCTGTATGTCTTGAAGGATGCATCTTCCCCTCTAGCCCAATCTGAATATTGTCATATAAGTTTCAAGGTGCAAGGAATGGGGGTACACCTAAGATGAGCTGTCTTACGCTACCTGGAGGCTTTACATAGGGAAGGAAGTTTGCAGACATGTATTACAGGTCTGTAGAAATAATCTGTGGAGATAAGTATACATTTGTTAACAGAAGTTAGGAGTTAAGACCCACAGAAGATCTTGAATAGTCTGACCATGCAATCCTATATATGTTTAATCAGAAGCAAGTACTATTTAGTTCATTGGGGCTTACTTCCAGGTAAGTGGATAAAAGATTGCAGCCTAAATGTATTTTTTAGAGAGAGAGTTACTGTCTATTATATATATATAATTTAAAATCCCACAAAACTCTGGATCATGAAATTAAGTCAGTCAGCAGCATCCTGAACATGAATTCAGAAAAAGATGCTTTCATTTTATCATACAGATCCTGATAGGATGGGGGGGAAGAGGGGTGCCAATTTCTTGACTATGATGACGCCAAGATGTTGATAAAAATTATTTTAAAAATGTAATGTAAGCACAAGGATACTTCCGACGGTCCTTTCAAGACATTTTTTTTTTTGCTCAAGCCCCCCAAACAACTCACCTCTGCTATTTCCAAGATACAAGGCAAAGCCTCTCTCTGTAACACTTACATGCTTTCTAAAGCAGGATGGCTACCAGCCTAGCTAGGATAATAATTTGTACCTTCCTGCAACCACACATAATACAGCCTTTATTCAGTAAATAGCAAAGCCGTTTCACACCAAGCCAAAGGTCAGCTTTTGCTGTATTAATAGCTGCTCTGGGAGGGTCAGTGTTGTGCTATCCTACATTTTTTCCAGGGCCTGGAGATGCAATTTCCTACAATCTGCAGGCAATTTCCCACCAATTTTCTCAGGGAGCTAATAGGCTGTGACAGGAGATGGAGCTAGCAAGCAGCAGGCGGCTTCAGAAAAGACAAATTGCATCTCTGCCACCTAACTGGGCAATCTAGATCGACAGAGTTTATAGCTTTGTAGTGTTATTGGGCCCCATGCTAACACCAAATCACTCAAGCTGCTATCTGAATTTCATATTCTTCTTCCATCTGAATTTCCTATCACTACATATCACCCACAGTTACAAAATAGATTGTATATGATTAGTGGTTTAACTGCCTCTCAAATAGCTTCCTAGACATTGTTCAGATTCAAAATAGGGAAATGCATAGACTTGCGTTGAGATATCACAGTCGCCATTTGACTTTGGTATCTGTTCTCAGAGGAGGCAGCAAGTCATCCCAGGGAGTTGCAACCACGGGGCGGGGATAATTTTACTCAAGTTTAATGGTAAATGCCAAACTTTTTAAGACTCAGTGCACAAACACACGCTCTGAGAAGAAGAATTTCCAGTGAACCTTTTCTAGTGGGAGAGAAAATATAAAATTGCGCCATCAATTCAATCTTAAGGAGCTTAATTACTTCACTAATGAAAAATGTAAAGTCACTGTGAAAAGTGTCAAAACAGATTTTCATTCCACTTCTTCCGTTTTAAACCACATGCCTCTTAATATCCAGCTTCCTATTTGGTATTTTAATAAAGTGCTGCTTTTTTCAAAGCATGGAAAAGTTAGTGACTTGTACTCGGGCACCAATAAGAGGCAATATAGAATTACTATTGTAAATGTGGCTTTAAGAGAAAAAAAGCCAAGCACCTACACTTGCGAGAAGGTTTCTAGGAATCCTGTCTTGGAAGTTAAAGTGAAGTGAAATGACCAAGGAGAATGGAAATGTAGACCTGGACTAATTTTCAATTAGGTTCACCTGCAGTTTAAAGATCTTCAAATCAGCAAGATCCGGAACAGCACTTATTATATCAACACAATTTTTTGTGGTTTAATTGAAAATCCTTTGTAGGCAAGACTCTGGAGAGTGTACGCACAGTCGCCATCTTATATCCACCCAACCCATGAAGGGGTTGCAGGGTTGTGCCAGCCAGCCCCAGCCCCCACCACATTAACCAGCTGCCCATTTGGCCACAGTGAGGAGCTTTGTGCACAGACACATGTACATGCATAAATGTGAGTGGGGGATCTTGCCCTCTATACGCATACATCTGTACACACAGAGGACCCTTGACATGGCTGTGGAATACGCAGCTGGCGGAGGGCGTAGTCAGCATGTGTGTTGATGTGAATCTGGGACTGCACAGCATGACCCTCTCATGCATCCTTCCAATGTGCGAGGGGTTCGACTACACACGTTTACAATCCAGAGCTCTTGTGTGTACCCCACTGTGTACATGGATCCTCTCTGGAGCAGGCTTGCCCGCTCATTTCAATGGAAGAGGCAGCTTTGTTGCATATCCCTTTGCATAGATGCATGAAGCGGCCTATTCCATTAGAGTAAAGGGAAGTCCTTTCGGTCGGTGGGTGGGTGTAGGATGAGTTTCGGAATCAGGGGAACTAAGAGGCAAACTAAACATTACTTTTAATACATAGCATGAAGTTGTGTCTGCTCTTTTTCCTTACTCAAAGGTAAGTACAAGGGGACTGAGTCTGGGCTGGGACCCTAGTGTGTGTTGGGGGGAGGGGGGGGCTTTAACCCTTTTACCACTGTGGTGGTTCCAATCCAGATCAGTCCCCCCACCTGTGCATGTAATTTGCACTGCTGAAGAGGGATCCATCAAAATGAATGGATCCTTTTGGCAACGCAGGCACAAAGCTCCCAATCCAGATCAGGATTGGGTGCTCAGCAATTACTTTTGAGTAAGGAAAAAGGACATAGCTGCATGCTAATACATTCAGTTTGACCCTGGTTAACATCTCTTCTGATTACACACCCAGACAGAGTGCATTGGCAGCGGCTAACTTTTCTTGGATAGGAGCGAGTGACATTAGAGAGAAATATGCATTTGAAATGAACAAGTAAAATCTTAATGTGCAATTTCTTCAATAATACATGCAGTACATTTGCAAATACCAATCTGACATTAAGGTTACTGTCATATTAAGCGGAAATACATGGCTGATTCATTAGGTGCAAGTAATTGAATGACAGCATTAATATAGAATTTATAAATATTAAAATAGTGAATTAATTTTAAACCTAGTTTTGCAGTGAATACTTGGGCCAATAGATGATTTGGGTAATTCAGAAAAATTAAGGGGAAGCTTGGAAGTGATCCAAAATATCTTGATGCAGTTAACCACAAAATACCGTATATACTCGAATACAAGTCGAATTTTTCAGCACATTTTTTGTGCTGAAAAATGCCCCCCTCGACTTATAAGTGGGTCAGCGCTCCCCCAGGACCCCCGCTGCCACCGCCAGGCACCCCCCTCCACCCCCAGGACCCCTGCTGCCACCCCCAGACACCCCACCCCGTACCTGCACCCGCCGCCGCCGAAGCCCCTCCCCCGTCGAAGCCGCGCCGCGCCGCAGCCCCCCCATACCACCCCCATGCCACCCCCACGCTACCCCCAGACAACCCCAAGACACCCCTAAGACACCCCCGTCACCGTACCTGCTCCCGCCGCCGTAGCCCCACTTCGGAAGGGGAGGGGCGCGAGCGATCCTCTTCCCGCCCGAACCTGCGCCTTTCGCGGCCGGCCGGCTGGCCGGCCAAGCTGGCTGGCTGGCTGGCGGGGGCCAGCTCGGAGCGCGGTGCCATCGCGCTGGGGGAGGGCGCACGGAGGCCCCCTCTCCGCCGCTCTCCACCAGACACCAGATCCAGGGGGGCGCCTGAAGTTTCCCTCCCCCCCGCCGGTGCCTCTCTCTCTATTTTTCTTCCGGCGGGGGGCGGCGTTTGCTTTCCTCCCTTCCGCCGGACGGTCCGCCCGGGCGCTGCTTGAGCAGAAGGGAGGAAGGGAGGAAGGACGGACCGTCCGGCGGAAGGGAGGAAAGCAAACGCCGCCCCCCGCCGGAAGAAAAATAGAGAGAGAGGCACCGGCGGGGGGGAGGGAAACTTCAGGCGCCCCCCTGGATCTGGTGTCTGGTGGAGAGCGGCGGAGAGGGGGCCTCCGTGCGCCCTCCCCCAGCGCGATGGCACCGCGCTCCGAGCTGGCCCCCGCCAGCCAGCCAGCCAGCTCGGCCGGCCAGCCGGCCGGCCGCAAAAGGCGCAGGTTCGGGCGGGAAGAGGATCGCTCGCGCCCCTCCCCTTCCGAAGTGGGGCTACGGCGGCGGGAGCAGGTACGGTGACGGGGGGTGTCTTGGGGGTAGCGTGGGGGTGGCATGGGGGGGCTGCGGCACGGCTTCGGCGGGGGAGGGGCTGCGGCAGCGGCGGGTGTCGGTACGGGGGTGGGGGGTGTCTGGGGGTGGCGGCGGGAGTCTCCCCTCGTACATTTCCCACCCTAGACTTATACTGGGGGGCAATAAGTTTTCCCAGTTTTGGGGGGTGAAATTAGGGGCCCCGACTTATGTTAGGGCCGACTTAAAGTCGAGTATATACGGTAAGAGTTATTAGCTTATCATAATTGCAGCCAATTTTTAAAGTAACGGAGTGCTCCACTGTGGATTGCTGCAAGGAAGTGGAACAAAGCGTGTGAAATGAACAGATGGATTTGATTTTAAACAAATTAAGCCCACTCCCTGGGATGTAACAAGTGATTTTGTAGTTTTCCATGTTATGGGTTAACTTCCCACTGTGACCTTCTCAGGCTGCTTGCTAATTTTTCTTCTTGTCATTAAGCCCAATCCTTGAAGGAGTGCAGGGGCTTATTACTTTCAGTTGCAAAGCTCCTCTCTTCAGCCTAGATGTCTATAAGGACTGCTTCATTCAAGATAAAGTTTACATGCTGCAAAAGGAGCATGCTTGTTCATCCTCATTTGTTAAGTTACATAATTTCCTAGAAGGGAGTGATTTCGGTTTAAGTAATCCATCTAGCATGAACTGGCCCCAAGAGCGCATTGAAAGCTCAAATAAGCATTTAATTTGGTCATTAAGTTGTGAAATGATTTGTCATCTTGACAAAAATTATAGAGATAAAGATTATTAGACCCCTATCTAGGAAGGGCAATCTGCATGTGCAAGCAAACTTGTGTGTATGCATTTGGCTTACGCTGGCTCAGCTTGTCTGAGCGTGGAAAGCTAAGCAGGGTCAGGCCTGGTTATTACTTGGATGGGAGACCCCTCCTCTAGTTTCCTGCATTGAGCAGGGAGTTGGACTCGATAGCCTTGTTGTAGGCTCCTTCCAACTCTATGATCTATGAATCCATGAAATTTCCCAAATGACGTTAGAACTGCACTTGTCTATGGATGGGATACCTGCAGCTCCTAATGCTGGATCACTGCAACCATGCACCAAAGCTGCATGCATGGTACCCGTTGCTAGATACCCATGTACCCACACAGCTGTTATCTAATGGTCTATACCAGGCCCGGGGCAGGCAACCTGGTGCCCTCCAGATGTTTCAGACTACAACTCCCATTAGCCCCAGCCAGCAGGACCAATGGCCAGTGATTATGGGAACTGTAGTCCAAAACATCTGGAAGGTACATGTTGCCTACTCCCTGTCTACACTGATCATGGGTGGGGAGAATGTATATGTATATTAAACATAGTTTGCTAGAGGTGGCTGATGCTGTCCCAGATGATGGCATCAAGGTAGGTATATACTATATGTTTTTTAAAAAGCATGAGTAAACTAACCGCTGATTGAACTGTGCATGTAACTGTACCATGGCTGTTAATTTATTTATTTCCAGTATCTCTACCCCAGCTTTTTATAACTAATCAAAGCAGCTAACAATAATCAGTAAAATATACTAACAAAACAATAAAAATTACATCAGTAAAAACTAAAAGCCACCAAAAGGTCAGAAATAGCAGTAAATTAAAAGCAGCATCTAGAAAAAGCCTGCTGAACGAAAACAGTCTTTCCTGCCCTCACAGATGAGCAGCAACGGAGGCACATAGACCTCTTATAAGAGGCTTTTCCAAACTCTGGGCATCAGCAACAAAGAAGGCCCTCTTGCTTGTCCCTACCTGCTGTACATCAAACAGTAGAAAACTGTGCAAAATAGATCACAGTGCCTGGGCAGGTTTGTATGGTGAAAAGACTTTGTCGATACACTCTGGTCCCAGGCCATTTAAGGCTTTATAGGCCAAGACCAGTACCTTAATTAAATTGCACCGGGAAACAGTCAGGTAACCAATGTATGTATATACTAGATGCAAAATGCAGCCGCCTTTATACTACAAGGAAAATGGGGAAAGTTTGAGACTTAAACTGAAAATTACAGAGGAGGATTGACCTCCTGGAGTCAACTATTACTGGTTGCTGTAAATCTACTTCAGGAGGGTCAGATAGCATGCACACAAACTCATCTCAGAGCTTGATAGACAGAAGAGTCCTAATAGATCCCCCCACAGTGCAGGTTACGACAGACTGATAGCCCTGTGGCTGCATATGCTGAGCCTTGGAACAGTATCTTTCTGGGGGCTCAATACATCAAAATAAAAATAAAGTGCTGCTGAAATATAAGAGTAAGAATGTCTGGAATTCTGTGATCATTTAGAACTCCACAACTAGAAACTCCAATTCTGCTACTGAAATAAAGAATGCAAATGGAACACTGTGTATGTTTCCTTGAGGTGTCTAAGCAGAAGCAGTAGATGTCACTTACCATGTTATATTAGTTCCTGATTTCTGGAAGAGATTATAGGGTTGAATATGAATGTACACATCTACTTTTGTTTATCCAGACAGCCAGAACCATCACACTAACAAAACACAAGCCATTGACTCTTTTCTTAGCCTTTAAAGAAGGCTTAGCCTTAGCCTTTAGTTTGCAAAAACTTCCTGAAAAGCAAAGAAATGATTACGGTCCCATCAAGTTCAACAGTAGGGTCATGGGGGGAAAAACCCTGTCCCAATATATTAAGCAGTTTGAGGTACTGTAAGCTTGATACACGGCAGGATTTGTGAATTGTTTTTTAAAAAAGCATAAAGTTGGAGCCTTATGCCTCAGAAGCGGCACACCAAATGCACATGAAAATGCTCAGTCATCCATTTCCATATAGATGCACATCCGATACATATCTATAGGTATATAGATCGATAACAGTACTAATTTTAAAGG
This sequence comes from Shinisaurus crocodilurus, assembly GCA_021292165.1. Taxonomy (NCBI): domain Eukaryota; kingdom Metazoa; phylum Chordata; class Lepidosauria; order Squamata; family Shinisauridae; genus Shinisaurus; species Shinisaurus crocodilurus. Next base: position 78,611,519 of record CM037877.1, on the reverse strand, counting down.
CTGTTAAACTAGGCCATCAAGAATAGTTAACATTTTACATTCCAAATGCAAAGTTATATATATTAGGGCTATTACCATTCCATACTGCTATAAAATGGATTCAGTAGAATGAACATGTAAATTGAAAAGAAAACGAATATCTTTTCAGGCACTAGATGCAAGGAAGGAAATTTGTTCCCAAATGGGACGCTTTGTCTGTAGTTAAGCCAATGTTGCTCTCAGACTTGTTGCATTGGCTGCCAGGCAACATTCTTCTGCATCCATGCAGATAAGTTGGTCACTTTTGAGCAAGCAAATCAGAAAGAGGCAAATACCTAAAATACAAAACAAAAAAACCCTAAGGATTTCTTCACATTCTAATAATGTTAACCTATGAATTGAATGTACCACCTGTATAATGTATACAACAGCCTACACTAGTATTATACCTAAATTCTTCTTAAAACCTTTGACCCTAATTCTTTCCTTGAAAGCACTGTTAGCTTTGCAGCAATGTAGCCCCCCTCCCCCATGTAACTATGGAATGACTCAAAAGGAGCAACACACAGTATATTTCCTGTTTTCTGATGCAACATGAGAAGTGACCATAGGCTACAAACCACAGGTATGTCATAGATGCCACTCCTTAAACACCCATTTACAAATGTTTCTGTATAAATTGCTCTGCAACATTTAAATTTACATATTCCCTAAATGTAAGAAGTACTAGCTTTTCCATTTTCTGTAGTACAAATGTGAGTTCTGAATGCAAAATGTTTTCAGGAAACTACCGATCTCTAATAAAATAAGCTTGATATATGCTCAGCATATAAAAACCTTATCAAATGCTTCACAGATCCACTCTAGCTTATTAAAAGTTTTAAATTACAAAAGGATTTTTTAAAAGATCATTTATGGGGTGTTGGGGGGGGGAAGAGACCATTTGTTGATACTAAAGCCTTTACTGTAATAAACCAAATATATTTACAATTTATACAAATGTTTGATCTTCAACAAAAAATACAAAAACCTATATCCCGAGAGGCAAAACGAGGAGACAAGTTTATCCAAGATACCACTGTTCTACATAAGACAGAATGCAGGTGGAATTGCAGGTGTTGAAACATAATCCGACATATTCAAGCAATGAGCATGATTTTATGAGGTCAAAAAGGGGGGAAATCCAAAAGGCTGCAACAATCTTCAGCAGACTCTGCTTTTAAAATCCATCAAAACTATGCTACATTAATCCATCTTGCCTTCTTGCTTCACATTGGTCCAGTAGCTGGATGCCCAAAAAGTTGCTTTCTGTTTTAATATGTGTTGATTAGCATCATGTGAAGGTGTCGAAACCAAGTTCTTCTTTTCCTTTTAATTAAAAAAGGCAAAGTCTTTCTATGTCTACAAATTAAGTTTGGCCCAGTTCAACTTTTTACGTTTTCAACATAATTTGTCAGTAGATAACTTCATAGACAGTAGCTTTCTTGTCTCCAGAGCCAGTAACTATGTATTTATCATCAACGGAGATATCACAGCTAAGCACAGAAGATGACTCTTTGGACTAGAAGAGAAAGAACACAGCTATAATATGCGTTATGAGAAAACCCTTGTTTACACTCTCCCGCAACATACCACTTTCTTTGTTCACTTGGGTTAAGATAAAATAGAGCCAGTGTGGTAAAACATTTTCAGAGAATACAATGGGATAATCCCAGGTTGCTACCCTGATCTCCTTGGTGAAAGTGTGGGATACAAATATGAATGAGAATAGTAATATAATATGTCATTATTTCCTCACATCTCCGCTTCTACTACCAGCCCCAATCTCCAAATCCCTTTCATGAACAAACTTTCTTACCTGGAATATACTGGCACCATATGGGGTCCTCCAGGCATTTAAGAGGTTATCTTTTCCAGTACTTACAAACCATTTGCCTGAAATAAGACCATCAGTGAGAACACAGTAAAACATCTTATACCAACATGCAAACCTACGTATTGTTCATATTGCCTTGTATCTAAGGAAGCTTTTATCATGTGGCTAAATTGCTCCCCAGCAATTACTGGGGGGAGGGATTACTGGGGAGGGGGCAAGGAAGAGGGTGTGAAATATTGTCAGAGATCACTCTGCAGGAAAAGCAATACAATTTCCTACACCATTCAACATCTTCTCATTTTGACATGTGTTTGCTGCACAATCCCAGGGCATCAATCCCAGGGCATCTCCAGACCCTCCCGTTCTAGGACAAATCCATCTTTGTGACGTGACCTATATAAATGATTTAACTAAAAAGGCATAACAAGCTCAGCAAGCAATGGGCACCATTCAAAGCTCTTGATACTCTACATACTATAGCCTCACAGCCTAAGCAAACTATGTGCCACTAGCTGTCACGTAGGAATGCAGCTTTGATCGGATTGCCACATTATAGACATGAACTACCTCGGACAACTTTCCTGGGGGAGCTGGTAGGAGGTTGTTACTTCAGCTGCCAAAGAGCCTTGCTCTTGCTGAAGACATTCCACTCAGGTGGGATTGGTTTATAGATACGTGGGTGGCTTCTAGCCACTCTTCCTCCGACTTACCACAGTAAGCAAACTTGAGTGACAGAACACAGCTCTCATGCAGATGAAGCTGATATTTGTCTGGTTTATTTACATGCAGCACTTCCACATTACTGCTCTCCATTCCCACAGCCAGCCATTCACCAGTGGGACAATAGCCAAGGGAAAATATCTTAATAAGAGAGAGGGGGGGGAGAGAGAAGTGTTTACACTTTTTGCAGAATTAGCAAGAAAGGAAATGGAGAAATAGACTAAGGGATTTTGCATCACTTTTAAAACATGGGATGATGATATGAAGCCAAAAGGCAGCACTGAAATGTATTAAGTATGTAGGGTGTGCTAATTCCATGGTGTCACACATGGTTGTCACCTAGGTATGTTCCATGGCATTTATACTGCCTTTGCTTTTACCACTCCAGTCCAGGCCAAAACACCAACTTAGATCCATATATGCACTCAGTGTTTTAAATGCTATTTTATAGAAAATAGAATTTTCTAAAGAAAATGGCCCTACAAACAGGTGGTACCAATTACCTAATGGGTGCTTCACTGACAATAGTGATTTTGCTCCACAATAAATGCTGCGACTGAAAGCAGCTTGAGACTACACTAACAACTTAAGTGAATCATAAAAGTAGTTGTACTACTAAGAACGTTACTATTATCAGTGCTTTGACTTTACCCCAAAGTTAAAAAGTATACCCAGTACAAGATGAAGTTAAGAATTGCATTAATCAGTGCTTTAAAGATGCTGTAAAAAAAAACCCAAAGTATAAAACCAGATACCTGGGATGTGAAGTCATGCTGCTGTAGCTGTCTCCCTTCTCTCAAGTCCCAGGATCTTACAGTGTTATCCAGACCTCCCGTCCAGAGCTTGGTACCATCGTTAGAAATGTCAATACAGCTGGCTCCATCTGTGTGGCCCTGGAATTGCCTGATAAAACAAACCAGATTGAATAATGATTTCCTGCCTGAACTCAAGGTAAACATTGTTGTGTTGTTAGTTTTGGACTCTATATGTATGTCATCTTCTCTGCATCGGCCAATCTGCAGCAAGCAGTAACCCTGCCCCCTCCCCACCCTAAGGTAAAATATGCTCACTGTACACAAGCTATTTTGCAGGTGCCAACGCACATGAAATGTACCACAAATTGGCTAAATGAGAACTAACCACACGTTTGCACAGAACTGTAAAAAGGTAAGAAGAGTATTTGAGAAGCCATAATGTCATTCACTATGACGACACCTGGAAATAAAACTTAACAGATTACTATGCTAAACTCAAAGGACAAAGGACAAATTGCCTCAAACAGAGGCAGCCTGTTCTCTATAGGCCTTGCTTAAGCCTTGAATCAAGAACATAAAAAATACTTAAAAGATTCAGCTTCATAAACACATGCAGGAAAGGATCCAAAAACCGAAGCTTTCTGCTTGCACTGGCTGAGCCTGCAAAACGATGCCCTTGGTAGCAAACAGGTCATGAGCTGTCATCATTATTCAACAATGTTTCACGTTTTAAATCTCAGCGTTCGGAAATCCCTGCTCCCGGTAACAAAGAGTCAGCTCGAGCCTTCCCTAATCCCTAAACTGGAGTGTTCAGAGAGGCGCCTGCCTTTTTCCATCAGCAATTAGCTTGCGCTCCATGCCTTAAGAGCAAAAGGGGGAAGGGGAAGAAAATGGCTACCATGGGACAAGCTATGAATCAACATGGCACGTCTGGAGTCATTGGTCTGAAAATCCAGAGTGATCAGTTTGTGCACTCCTTTCATTTTCTGCTACTTTTACTGACACAAGTAAGGGTAAGAAGTGAACCACAACAAATTGGCAATCCATACTTATTGCTCATGAAACCTGGCAAGAACTCAACTGCTCCACAGTAATTAAGAGTATAACAAAAGGATAAGCAGAAGCCCTTGCTTCTACAAGCCCACTAGGGGAGGGGTTCTGAAATTATTTTCTCCCCTTTGCCAAGGTAAATGGCAGGTGAGCCAGTTTTTTCCCAAGCTTTCTCTATGTCAAATATACAGGTATTCTGTAGCTAAAGCCCCCTATCCAACTTTATAGTATTTTTAGGTCCTTGTCCAGGGCAGCTCCTCGAAAGAATTCATTTATCCATGCTCATCTCTCTTCTCTTGCATGAACTCACCCAACTGTGTGATTCATGCAATAGTCTCATAAGTGGCAGTGGATGCCAATACGAAGAAAGTTGATCATGGGACAGTACTTACTTACCTCATCCTACACACTTGGTGTAGTGTGTGTGCACATGCATGCGTTCTATCACGACTGAGCTGTAAGACTGTTAACACAACAGGGTCTGCAAGCAGAAAGAACTACAAAGCCACCACTGGAGGCCATTTCAGATATTTTTATCTGCTTGCATCTTAAAAGCCAAATCTGCAAGGTTCACATGTCCGACCATTCAGATATTATGGTTGTCAGTGTTGAATAAGGCTCTGTTTTCACTTCCTGTCTCTGTTCACAAAAATAACAAAGCAATCCTGAGGCTGCACCGGATACTGACAATTACTCACAAGAAATTTTATGAAACAGTTTGTAAAATGACTTCTTACTGCTATGGTTTATCTTTCTTTCCATAAACAAGTCTTACTGTTTCACTACAACACATGAAAAATGATGCTCCTAAGCATGAGGTACTGGGCCGAACACATCTTGTGTGCAACTCCCACCATGCCTGGTGGGTTACACACAACGGTGGTAAATAGTCAGTAATTTCAAGTGGACATAAGTGGTGGGTGGACAAAACACCAAAGACAACCATTGGTTCAGTAGTATATAAATAGGCCTGTATGTGTATTCTGCAAAGCTGTGATTGCATCACACAAGCAGAAACTAGAAATGGACACTGAATTCAGACAGTATCAGCGTTTTTCTTTAATGAAGTAACTTGGTGAGCATAGGCTTCAGCAAAAAAAATGCTTGATGAAATATTTAGGGAGTCCGCTGATTAGCATTTTCCTGAAGTCAAGATCTGGGGTTTGGATGTACCGGTATTTGGATTTTGGACTACCTTGATGTAGAGTTTTGATATTTCCTTAAAGTGCAGAGTTCACACAGCCCTTTTCCTAATTAAGATGACTCATTCAGCCTGCAAGTGTCCAGAAATGCTTAAGTGCCCAAACTTTGAAGCTTTAAATAGCCTCTTATTACCAAGGCAGGTGCAAAAGTCAGCTGTGCTCACTGAGATTTATTGCGGGCTGCTGCCAATTTTGTTGTGATGCATGAAAAGTTGGTCTTGTGGTCCACCAAACACTGTCACATTACAAAGCTATTTTAGGCAGTTAAAAGTCACTGCCTTGCCAAGACCGGCACATTCATTCTTTACTCTTGAAGGCTTGAAAGGAAATTACTTATGTGGGCATTATGTTAATCACACTCCCTACCTTGCAAACCTGGAAGTGTTAGAGAATGTCCGCAAAAAGAAAAGCCATTTCAGCTGCAATCCTATACACACTTACTTGCTGGTAAGTCCCACTGAATTCAATGGGATTTACTTCCGAGTAGGTATGCAGAGGATTGGGGGAGAAACCTGATCAGCTGCCAAAAATGCACCAGGAAAACCAGAACACAGAATTCATGCACTAATTTCTACTTTGTATATATCCTTTATTTAAGTGAAAGATTTAAGAGCTGCCTCATGCCTTTGCACCTTTGCTGCCAAAAGCTTTGGGATAGTCGGTAACATTTAGTATAACCAACTGAGTGTTTAACAACAACAACAACATCAACAACAACAACAGACTGGCCTGCTAAAACACAAGGTAATTGATGCCAGGAGACTGAAGCTGCAAACCACCAAGTTTAGGCTAGCAGGCTCTTACCTACAACAGAAATGGTCAGGCATTCTCAAAGACATCCAGCTAGACAATATGCCCTTGAATTCGCACCTGATCAAGTGGAATACAGCTTCTGAAAGAATTCAGAAGTGAAGTAGAAACAACAGAGCGAAAAGGTAGTTTGTGCTGAGACGTTAGCAGATGCTATCTGCATATATTAAATGGAATTAAATGAATTTTTAAAAGTTGATCACATTTAGGTGGAGCTGTATTATAGTACAATTCCGAAATTTTTAATTTTGTTAACTCAAAAAGCATCTACCACTTATGGTAAAGGAAATGTCTGTAAGACAGTACTCTGGTGTCCATCTTATTTAACTAGAATGGAGAAGGGGGAATTTAAAATTTTCAACATGTCCCATGAAAGAGGCAGTTTGATTGTATGACTATCAGGGGTGTGACTCAATAATGCAACTGGCAGTGCCAAAATAGATGAGGGGTTCATTGTGATGTGTGTGTTGCCCTTAGGAATATGGAACAGGAAGTGGCAAATGTCAACCAAGGAAGGCCAGGCAGAAGGAAGGGGTCACAGAGCAGCATGTTGAAGAAGGCAGAAGGGGCTATGTGCAGCAGAGTTAAGAAGGTGGCAGAGGAATTAAGCGGTCAGCTGGCGACACAAAAGGTAGGAGCCCAAACTGAAGGAGTCCATTAGAGGATGAAGTTACTAAAGAATAGCGTAAGAATGGATGGGGTATGTCAATGGAGGAGCAGCGCATTTATTATTATTATTATTATTATTATTATTATTATTATTATTATAATATTGCATTATATTTATACCCCGCCTTTTTTCCTGAAAGGAACCCAAGGCGGCTTACATAATCATCCTCCTCCTCTCCATTTTATCCTCACAACAACCCTGTGAGGTAGGTTAGGCTGAGAGTCAGTGACTGGCGCAAAGTCACCCAGTGAGTTTCATGGCCGAGCGGGGACTAGAACCCGGATCTCCCGAGTCCCAGCCCAACACTCTCACCACTATGCCACACTGGCTCTCATGATTCACATATGAAAGAAATAGGGGTTATTTATGCAAACATTTTGCCATAATTTCATTGTGACATTGTCAACTGTCCCTGGTGGAAGCTAACCCAATGGGAAATTCTTCAGTCTCTCATTATTTGCAGACATACCAAAGGATTTCTTGTTCTACTGTACACTTTCCCCCTGATGCATGCTATGCCAAAAGCAATTGAGGGCAGCCAGATAACCTGAAAATGGGCTATCAATATTCTGGCCACTCAGCATTTTCAGAGGTGTTTGCAAAACACACCTGCTGTGCTTCCTGGAAGGAAAGATGGCCAACAGCCAGTCATTATTATTATTATTTTTTTAAGACAGGTGTGTTCTTTATTTACATGTAGTCACAAATCAACACTGTCCGAAACAGAGCAAAGTCAGTGACTGTTGGAAACATGGTGGCCATTTCAAAATCCGGCCTGCACTTGCTCCCTGCCTCTGACCACTCATGTACAGCTGCCACCACATGCACGATTAAGCTTTTTGCATGCTGCAGCAAACATTTTTGAGCATTTGTGCTGGTTACCAAGCACCTTAATGCTAAGCATTCTAGCACATGGCCCGTTAGCCAAAATCCCACTTAATGATTACCCGAAAGTCAGCTAGTTCTGAAAGCTCAAAAAGGCTGGAACTGCTGTTTTTGGAGAGGGGGTAGAGGGAATCTTGTTCAGCATCTCTCTGGTTCCTGAGATTTCAGTAGGCATTATCCACGCCCTTTCAAATATACCTTCACAGTCATAAGGGCTAGCTAGAATCTTGTTATTAAACAAACTAACAAATATAAGATTCTCAGGAAGCTGAATTTTGCACCCATATCCAAATTGTGCAGGTTTTCTGAGCTCTCATGGAATTGCAGCATACACACAATTGTGCAAAGGGGGAATTGAAGATAGATGTATGCAGAGTCAGAGATGCTTCCAGTTCAGATAAGATAGCAGAAGAGGGAGAAGGCAATGAGTTGAATCAGCAAGGAAGGAGGCTTAGCACATGGACAGACCAAGAGCAGAGAGAGAGAAGGAAAGGAAACCTGTAGTAGTTGTTCTCCAAGCCTAGACAAAATGTATGGATCCCCTGGGCAAAGATCAGCCAGATTTGTCTCAATGGCCAGCTGTTCAGAACCATTGATTTAGGCAATCCAGCACTTACATGGAGTAAATTCTCTCTCTCTCTCTCTCTCTCACACACACAAACACACACACACTGTCTGAAGAGCAGCAACTAACCTGACCAGTGTTTGATTGTGCAGATCCCACACCGCTATGTTCCCATCACTACAGCAGGAGAAGCAGACCTTGGAATCAGGGCTGATTGCTAGAGCATAGCAGGCAGGAGCAGAAGACGTCAGCTCTGCTTTGATACGCGGAGTCGGAGCTGCCAGGTCCCAAATGGATAACGTGCTGGCTTCCCCACCGACGATCAGGGTGCATCCATCAGGGAGCAATTTACAAGATCGAATGTAGTTATCTCTGTTCTGTAGAAGTACAAACCACCCCAATAACATTAATACATTTTCTGCACTAATGGGCAATGACATGTTTCATGCCGCATCCAGGGACTGAACACAGTAAGTTCCAAAGAACACAAGTCACTGCCAATTCTGTCTCCTACTGCTAAGAAAATTCAAGTTAAGTTATTTCTTGGAAGTATGGCTCTCTATTTTGTTTTCAATGTGATGGACTGCAATTCTTCCATCTTACTGCAAACTAAGTTTATCAAAGAGGACCAGAGCCAAGAAAAGCCTGGGTGTGGTCCCCCCGCCCCCCAAGATGCAATGTGCTCTTAAAGGAGTCATTTTGACAATGCCAGCATGCCTTCACTGATCATGTAGGCTCTCTTTACAGATATTCCTATGTTTACATTTGAGAATACTTGTTGCTGAAAACTACGGGGGGGGGGGGGAAGAATGAAAAACATTCCAGGTCTCAGTTGTTACAGGTTCTAGTCCATAAATGTAGCTGTTGTCAAAATTCTCACTTTTAATAGCAACATTAGAGTGGTATAAATTCTGTAGCAGCCAAGAGGGTAAGACCAATAAAAGACTGTCTAGTGCTAGTAAAGAGAAAGCAATTATTTTGTATTTCTGTGTTACACTTAGAAGAGAGGAGTATTTTGTTATGGTAGGAGTTTTTTTTTCTTTTGTCCTCATGGGCAGCAATAAAGAACAGTATATCCTAAAGTTTACTGACTTGAAGCACTGCACTCAGAAGTGATGGAGCACATGTTTTGCATGCAGAAGGTACCAGGTTTGATCCCTGGCATCTCCAGATAGGGCTGGAAAGACCTTCTGCTTGAAATTCTGGAGAGCTGCTGCCAGTCAGTGTCGACAATACTGGGCTAGATGGACTCAGTATAAGGCATGTTCATATTTCCCTACATGCATATTTGGCATCTAGTATAGGGGTGTGGGCAGTAGAGAAAGACACAGCAATAGAGACCGTATGACTTGCCTTGTAATAATACTCCAGTAGATACTACCATCAAGATTACTGTTTTTATATGGTTTTATAATAATAATATAATAATAATAATAAAAAATTATTTCTTACCCGCCTCTCCACTCAGATCGAGGCGGGGAACAACCATAAATATAAAATACATAACTAGTTAAAACATAGTAAATATTATTAAAATATTCTTTAAAGCCTTTAAAAGTTTCCTAAAAACTCTTAAAATTCCACTGGGTAGGCCTGTCGGAAGAGGTCAGTCTTTATGGCTTCAGCACGTTAAACAGCAACTAGCTTTTACATCTCTGCCATCTCTTTTCATACAAACTTAAGACAGGTTACTTTGACACAATAGTGTGCCACATGGCTCTTTTAGAAGTAATGACTTCCTGTAACACATTTAGCATCATTATTTAAGTTCCTGAACTGTTTACAATCCAACTTAAAAAAACTTACAGCAAACAGTTCAACTAAAATAAAAAAGGAGCTATCCTTAACAGGGTGAGAAGTAAAACCTGGATTTGCTTTCCCATTGGTCATTTTGCCTTCTCTAAATTAAAAATAATAAGATTAGGAATTCCTAATTAGGGAATTGGGAAATGTTATTAATTCAGAAAAAACAAACTTGAAAGTTCTATTTTGCAACTTTCACATTCTTTCTGAAAGTTAAATTTAAATGCAAATATCTTACTTTGTTATATGCTGTGCTGAGCAAAGTTCTACCAAACTCTTGAGGGGTGCAAAGTTGAAAGGGCTGAGAAATTATCACCATAGATTTTGCAAAATCAAAATGGGGAAAAGCAGCAGCTATAAAAAAAATTTAAGTGAGGCATACAAGGCATGAAAACAGAAACCTGGTCCATCTGTCATTGCCTTGTAAAACCAGAGATAAAGTGCTAGACAGGGCCTTTTTGGTTGCAGAGCCCAAGCTCTGGAACTCCTTCCCATCACAAGGCCAGTCTGGCTCCTTCCCTTTAACCTTCAGTATGGTGTTCACTCTGTGACTGATTGTCTGGGTTCAGACAACGTGATAACCCACACTCAAGGGTTGAGTATGGGTTGAGTGTGGATTGTCATTGAACTGTGGGTTGTTGTTGAACCTGGTTATCTTGTTGTCTGAACCCAGCTGAGATAACAAACCATGGTGAACAACCCACAGTTCACAACCCAGCAACAAACCATGGATTCTTTTCATGGGTTGTTCGTGGTTAGCAAGCCATGGCTTGTTAGTGCAGCTGGGTTCAGACATGATAACCCACAGTTCAACAATAACCCACAGTTCAACCCTTGAGTGTTGTCTGAACCTAGTCATTGTGTTTTGTTTGTTGCCGCAGTGTTTAGTTTTTATTATTTATTGTTGTTTTAAACAACAGGGTATGGTCTGAAGGCACATGAGACTGCCACCATGCTGAAGCTAAGCAGATCTGGGTCTGGTCAGCACTAGAGGGGAGATGACCTGGGAACCTCATGTACCCACCTTGAGTTCCACAATAGAAGAAAGGTGGGATATAAATGTCATACACTTTTATTTTACAGTGCCTTTCGGGCCAAAATGTAGCCTATACATCAGCCCAGCCTTCCCCCATTTGGTTCCCTCCGATGCATTTGACTATGTTGCTGAGGGATGCTAGGAGTTGTAGTCCAACAGATCTGGATGGCCGTGGTTGGGGAAGGCTGCATTAGCTAACTGGCTAGCTAAATTCAACTGGACCTAATTTTCAATGTGGGATTCTACCGGAACATCTCCTTATGTGGAAGTGTCATATTCACATACCAGACAGTCCAGCTGTGAAACAGGACTCTTGTTGCCAGGTTGACTTATATCCCAGACTTTGACGCACCCCTTCCCACCAGTGTATACATGTCTGGTTGGGTTGCTGATGGTAACTGCACACACCACTTCCCCGTGGTTCAAGGTATTGATCTGGCGAGCGTGCCGAGGTATTCCTGGTCCAATGAGAGCATCTGGGGGGAAAGGAACTGGTTGCATCTGACCATCTGCAGTGACATGAAAGGAGTATGCTCTGTTTGAGAGGAAAAGGGAAAAAAAACACAAGTCACATGGTTGCCCTATTTCAGATACTAAATCGTCACGGTAGGCCAGTTCATGCATGACAAGCGGCAATGTGGAGTAGCTGTTCCCATTTGAAGAATGCCAATGGTGGGGGACACTGACATGGGAAATAACCCTGTGGATGGAGTTCTGAGTTGTATTTGCCCTTTGCATACAAGTGAGATAAACACACAATTTATTTTCAAATTCACATCTACTATTTCCTGGTGAACACAGAAGCACACATACATTTATTTGGGGAAATGTCCTTGTGATCTTCCAATGACGGACATGGATAATTTTTCATGAGGAGATGGCTAGAAGAATCCATTTACATGAAAGCAAATTCTTAAAAATTACTTATCATGCCCCAGCAGACTTTCCCCCACAGCCCCTTGGCCATCCGGGGATTCACAGCTGATGACGAAGCGTGCTGGTAAAACTTGAGGCATGGATATTCAAGGGCAAACACAAGGAGCTGGCTCCAAAGGTAGTGGAATACAAAAGTGCACACAGCAACAGAGCCCAAAAAGGTGTGATCATAAAAATGCCACCATTTGGCATTTTGGGTGGCATTGTAATGTCACACCTTTTTTGGCTCTGGTGCTGTGTGCACTTTTGTATTCCATGGATATTCAAGGGACAGAAGGAGGCAATCAGTGCGATCATAGATTTCACAGATCATAGAGTTGAAAGGGGCCTACAAGGTTATCGGGTCCAACCCCCTGCTCAATGCAGGAAACTAGAGGAGGGGTCTCCCATCCAAGTAATAACCAGGCCTGACCCTGCTTAGCTTTCCACACTCAGACAAGCTGAGCCACTTGATCAGAAGCCCCAAATACATCAGATATGAACCAAAGAAAGAAACGGGAGGAGAGACAAAAATAAAGCTCTCTCCCTATCTCTCCTCTCCATCCATGTTGTATTTTCATTTACAGCTATGTAAGAACATAAGAGTAATGCTGGATCAGCCTAAAGGTCCACCTAGTCCATCATTCTGTTCAGACAGTGGCCAACCAGCAGCCCATGGGAAACCCGCAAGCAGGACATGAGTGCAACAGCATCCTCCTACCCCATGTTCCCCAGCAATTGGTGTTTGTAGGCATACTGCCTCTGATACTGGAGATCGCATATAGCCATCAAGACTAGCCATTGATGGCTTTATCCTCCATGAATTTGTCCAATCCCCTTTTAAAACTATCCAAAGTGGTGGTCATCACTACATCTAGTGGATGTGAATTCCATAGTTTAACTATGGGCTGTATGAAGAAGTACTTCCTTTTATCTGTCCTGAAGCTCCCATCAATCAGCTTCATGGGATGACCCTGGGTTCTAGTATTATGAGAGAGTTTCTCATTTGTTAGATCAGTGTTCTCCAACCTTGGGTCCCCAGATGTTTTTGGCCTACAACTCCCAGCATACAACTGGCTGGGGCATGCTGGGAGTTGTAGGCCAAAAACATCTGGGGACCCAAGGTTGGAGAACACTGTGTTGGATCCTCTGTAGGGCTTAAAATATTGATTATGTAATTTAGTTAGTCTGCTCTCCCAACAACTTCAGCCAGCATGGTCAGTGGTCAGGGATGATGGCAGTTATAGCCCAACAAGATCTGGAGGGCCATAGGCTCCCCACCTCTGAACCAGACAGAAAGATGGGAATGAACCTGACGTTTTAGAAGGAATTGCTTTGGAAAGAAAAAGATAATAGACATTATGTGCAAAAGCAGTGGTGCAGCTAGGTCTGAACTTCGGGGGCAAGGTCCAGGGCCCCGGAACCCCCCAAGTGACCACCCAGAGAAGGACAGATGATGAGGCATTGAGGCAGCAGAAACAAACTCCCATTTTATTCCTGTAGTCATGTTGGTGCTATGATTTATGTGAGTTTAAAATGCAAAACTGTACATCCTCAGCTGCTGCTGCTGCTGCTGCTGATGATGATTATTATTATTCAATCAGGACAGACAAACAGTTTTCTTGCTCTATCATATCAGGAATGTAGAAGCAATTGTAAAGCATGGAATGGTGGCTAGCAGGGCAGGAAGAGAAATGTTAGTTATGTGCTTCAAAACTGAAGTCATACACATGGCACCTGTTATGCACATGGTCCCATAAGATCCAGGGTCTAAAATTACCTAGCTGCACAACTGAGCAAAAGCAGTCTGGGATCTCCTGCAAAAAGCAACAACAACGATGACGATGACAACAACAACAACAACAAATCACTTGGGATGCTGAAAGGATATAAGATTTTTAGGTCAGCTTACAATTGTTCAAAACCTGTTGGGAGAGCAGACTAGCCTGATCCGATGCATGTTTACTGAGTTCAGTGGGATTCCGCCCACCCCCCATTGCCAAATGTGCACATGATCGCATATTTTATGTACTTGGGGGTACATAAATTGGCAGGCGGTAATAGCAGTATTACACAACTGTATTTATGGAAAGAAGCTTATAGTATCTTTGAATGTTAATTATATACATAAATACAGGAGACATGATGCCTATACTTCTAATATTTATACAGATCATTAATGCCCAAAGTCACTTCCAGGATTTTAAACACAGGAAGCCTTTAACAAGAACTAGATTATTTTTTAAATAGTCGTGGGCCTTGAATTCTGTTAGCTTGTTGTCAGGTGGTGGAGAAGAAACAGGAAACAGGTTGTCCAGAGGGAGTTCTTTCAACAGCAACAGAATGGAAAACAAGAATGTGTTCCTAGGAGGCTGATTAATTTTTTTTTAGAGAACAGCAGCTAGTTCTATTCTAATTGATGCCTGTGTGTACTGAAATGCTACTTTGCTAGAAAGTCAGGACTAGTACACATGGCTTTTTTTGTTTTGTTTTGGCAAATAAACACACAAAACGCAACCCACACGTTGCTCCACATGTGAAATAATATAACAACTAGTCAGCTGAAACACAGGGGGAGTTTCAGTTATTTGTTTTGGAAGGGAGGGGAAATCTCCCCATCCCCTCTAACAAGAGGAGGATACACAGCTAGGATGCTGCATCCCATTTACAAAATAAATTCAATATGACATCCCGATTTGTGTGCCTCAAAGAAACTAGCTTTCAAACGGAAGCCGAAAACTCTCCTGCTGTCAATATGAATCTGCAGCAGACGGTGCATTATCTGAACTCCTACACCAGAAATTTTCAATAGACTTATCTATCACAGATAAGGATATGCCATCAGAAAGTTGCTATGGGTAACTGAAGGCATCCCGCTGCCTTGGGGTGATCAGGCGTAGCGTCAGCCTAGTTTCAAAGGCAAATAATGAAAGGAGATCAACTCAGCACCTAGGATTTTCAAAGTTTATCTTGTCTATTTATATAGTACACACAGGCTAAGATGGAAGCAGCTTCCAGCAAGCATAGTGTGTGTGTGTGTGTGTGTGTGTGTGTGTGTGTGTGTGTAAGAAAAGAACTAGGTAGTGATGGAGAAAAGATTATTTTTTTAAGACAAGAAAACAAGGAGCAGGGAACAGCAGCCATGGGGGAAGGCACATAGAACTTTTCAGGACAGTGTGGTCTTTAAATCCTGATACTCGTTCCATTTTTTTGAATCCTGACTTTTCACAAGCACACATTTTTGTTTAAGATGACCACACAGGCCAAAAAATGGCTATTTTAAAATAATGAAAATAGCAAAAAGTAAAAACCCTTAAGAGGCTATCAAAATCCACATCCCATGTCAGATACTACATTGCACTCTAGCCCACAATGCCATAGGACACCCAGTGCTGCCGGCCCATGCCATGTGCCATGCATATGACAAATACAGAATTCTGTTGTCAAGCTTCCAGGCTTAGTGTATGCCAGGACTCGGAGAATCTGACAAATCTCTTAACTGTACCATACTCATGGGAGGAAAAAAAAAAGGCATTAAGTGCAGAAACTCAGCATCTTCAGAATTCATGCCTGGTTAAACCTCAGGAGTTAGAAGGGAGTCTGAGCAGGCCTCCTAGAAGGCATGGCTTCTGTTGCCCCATAGGTTTTGGGGCCTCCTCAAGAGCAGCAGAAGCAGAATTATGTAAATAACCAGAGATACATATATGTTTATCAGCATGGATTTACATAGGTTGCAGAATTAAACTTTTCTTGGTGCAACATTTCGGCTACCTTGGCCCAGAATCTGAATTTTGGTCCAGAATATACACAACCTTAAGAACGAAGCGTGCAGGATAAACCTATTACCTAAAGAGATGCCTAATATTGCCTCACTTTTTAAACAGGTCTTAAACTCTATAATAGGGAGCTTGCTTTGCAGTAACATTACATAATACAGGCCTGTGGCTTACGCTGGCTCAGCTTGTCTGAGCGTGGAAAGCTAAGCAGGGTCAGGCCTAGTTATTACTTGGATGGGAGACCCCTCCTCTAGTTTCCTGCATTGAGCAGGGGGTTGGACTCGATGGCCTTGTAGGCTCCTTCCAACTCTATGATCTATGAAATCTATTATGTTCTGGTACAATAACAAAGGAGTAAGGTATAGTGTGCCGACATCCACTGAAGCAAAAAAATTATGATCTTCAGATCATGCTAAAATTAGAAGTGGGAATTTCTCCCAATATCTTTGCAGGAGACGTTTTCAGCTTGAATACAAATCAAAACAAGAACATACTTTATTTATTCCACCAGAATACTACATTCCAGTCCTCTTCAGCCTTCTGGTGAGGCAAAATTCTAGGAAGGGAGGAACATGTCTTGCCAATAAATTCTCACCACTGCCAACTAAATGGCATGTACTACCGGTAGTTATAAAAAATAGTATGAATGTGCTGTGTACCATAGTGGTGAATTTATTTTGAAAAAAATTATCAGTAGAAGACTGTAACCTTCCTGGAAAAGCTCAATGTGTCTTTCCCCCTTGGGACTCTCATCTATTGACATAAGGTAAACAAAGTGTGCTCTGGCTGATTTAGACTTCACTATGATGTCAGAAGTTACTTACGGCTTTCCGCCAGGGATTCCAGCCAGATTTGGAGGGATTCCGGGTACTCTCATATGAGGAGGAGGATCAAACCCAACCTGATAATGAACAAAGAGATAAATCTCAAAACTTGCTGATCAGTCAGAAAAAGCACTCTCTCCACCTCAGCTCTCTCCCTGGCTGCATTAGAACAGATAAATGAACATTTGTATAAAGCATATTTAAAAAGCACTTAAAGACCGGGTATTGTCACTAAACCAGTGTATTTATGTTTACATTTGCAGACTGCTCACAGATCAAATATATCTTATTTCACATCTCATGTAAATGTAACAATGAGTGCCTTGTTTAAAACCCCAATTAACATGATGAACCTGTGGCCCAGTTAATAATTTGCCAAGGCATGTAGGCATTGAAGTCTATGCATACACTTCCATTTTGTGCAAATTATGCCTACAGGATGTACATGCATACAGATGCAGAAACTTTGGTCCCAAGTTACACATGATAGTCTATGTGAGGGTTGGGGGAAAGCATATAAAAGCTCTAGGAATCCAAACACAGGTAGACCCTATATGCTGGGAAGAGAGGGAGAAAGGAGCAACATGTGTTACTAAGTACTCTTCAGACACAATCCCAAAAATGGACACTGAATAATATTTATGGAACTTCTACTAGTTTCATTATGCAGAAGTTTCCAGTGGCTTGTGCCCAACGTGATACTGTTCTATCTGAGATAAAGGTGCCATTTCCATATGTGTGTGTGTATATGCATATCAGAGGTGGCAACTTGTGGCCCTCCAAATGTTTTGACCTTCAACTCCCATCATCCCTCACTACTGGCTGTACTGATGGGAGTTGTAGGCCAAAACATCTGGAGGGTCGCAAGTTGCCTACCCCTGACTCTGATACAAATACAAAGGTAGAGACTAGACAAAAGTTTACAGCCTGTTTTTTGGAGCCCTTGAAAAACAACATAGTTGGCCTTGTTCTGTTGTAACGCTAAACCACAATCAGTGTTATGAGGATGAGGTACAGATGTATGGATGGTTAGGGTTAGCTTGCACTTCCATTTTAGATTAACTGCAGCTTGGCATGTCATCTGAACCTGGACAAACGGTGGTTAATCTTCGCTTGTTTCAGCTAACCATACTTAAGATTGACGACAGTGTAGGATTCAGACCACACTCTGAAATTAAATCTCAAGCAGAAGCTTCTGATTTCCCCCTCACGGCTGTGTTGGAGAAGAGGGGAGATGTAAAGATCAAGCCCAAGGCATACAAAACATTATGCACATAATGTAAAACCATGGTTAACTAGCATTCCATCTGAATGCAGCCACAAGTAGAGATATGATGGTCTGGGGAAAGACTGGAAAAATTCGGGGGAAAAATACTTCCCCCCGGTTTTTTCCCAGAAATTTTTTTTTGGGGGGGGGGAATGGGTTTTTTTCAGGTTTTGTTTTTGTTTTGTTTTCTAATGGGGGAAAACTGGGGTGGGGGGTGTTTCCAAATGTTTCTGTTTTTTCCCCGGGCCTTCACATCTCTACATAAACCTCACCAGATTACGTACTACATTTTCATGTCAAAGCAGTCAAGCCTCTGTTGTTATATCCTAGGAGCCTGATAACGCTCAACAAAACACACCGGTTTCTCTCAGTGAAACATAACTCCCTCCAGTTCATATTGCAAGCCTACCATAGGGGATCGCCCATAGGCGACCACAGCAGCTGCAGCTGCGGCAGCACTCATTTGGGGGGACATGTTGTGTAGACTGGCGTAGGCGGCTCCCGGGCTGGTCAGCTCCCCATTCATGCCAGCATGAGGTACCATTCCAAATGGAGCAGGGTACGGCCCAGGCACAGCGAGAGGCGTTCTCAAGCCAGCAGCTGCAGTACAAGGAGATAACGTATTTATGCTTAGGGAAAGTATCTTTGCAGCTCTCCACACAAACCAAAGAGCCACATTTCTAGCTGTAGTCCAGAGTGTGCTTAGCAGCAGTGTAAGCTAGCACGGTGATATACATATCCATGCAGCCCAGAAGAGAGGGCCCTGGGCGGCTGAGCCTCCCCGCTACCCCACCAATGATCAGGCAGCAGAGAATGCTGCTGCAGTCAAGGCTGACTGATGGATAAAGGGAATGGAGAGGTGCAGCCCTTCCTTCTCTCTCTGACGCAAATAACATGGGTTAGCTTTATCAAACAACAAATTAAAATTTATATTTAAATTCCATAAGTGTTCTATAACTTTTATTTTGATCAATTCCTCTTTCTCAGATTTTTTTTTTGTTCTTGAAGTATACATATGACTGTGATAAACTCATTTTAACAATACAAATTGTGGAATCTTTTAACTTTATCCGTTGCCCATTAAATAAGCAGGTGTTTAAAAACACCCATGAAAATTAGGTAACATTCATCACACCCTGATTACCTTGAGCTCGAAACACCCACCCTAAAAACACTTCTGGGGTTCATGTACATATCCTTCCTTTGCATTACTTTTCATGATTGGCCAAGATTTATACATTTTATGTCAAAACCGACTACAACTAACACTCAACAGTCCAAGGTATCATTTTGCATTTGTCATGATGTACATTTCAGCAAATATTAACTGTCACCATCTCAAACACAGGATAATGGAATCTGAAAGAACTAGCACTCAGAATAATGATGAGAAACTCTAGAGAGGTTTTTTTTAACTGGTTGTATTATCTGAGAAGGGAACAGACCGCACAGATAACAAACACGTCAGAAAGAAACAGGTATACAAGACGTCTGCTAAGAATGGGAGCTTTTAACTCATCAAGACGTCTAGATAAATAGGTACATGATAACCACACCAAAAGTATACGAGCAATAATTAATCAAAGGGCAACAAAAGACATTTGCGTTACCAGCTTGATTGACCAGAGGGTCCATTGTTGGAGGTTTGCCAAGGCCTGGACGAAGCCCTGGCGTAGCGCTTGTTCCTGGAGTTGGCACATCACTTCGTGGAGTTGGTGTGCTGGATTTCAGAACTGGCGTGCTGGCTTTTTCATGCTGGTATCATTAAACAAATTAAATGAGTATTGTTTTTAATCCAGGCCATATTACACAATTTATCACAACAGCAGCTGGAATATTATTACTTGCTACCTACTCTCCCTGGCCAATTTTCCTAAAATCCAAGCAACATTAACACTATTAACCTTCTCCATTTCTGCCAAACAGGCAAGATATATAAAACACATTAATTGTATCCTTTATTGGCAAGAGCTGGTATTGATTAGATAATTGTTCTTTAACATTTTATCAGCTACTTTAATTTAAAGACAACAGCTACAATTACTCCAATACAAAGTGCTCTGTGGGCCAAGCTGATAATATAGGATCGAGCTACCTGTCAATTTAAAGTTATATGTGGTCATTCTGCGCACACACGCACGCACACACACAGACGAGATTCACCTACTCTGATGTAAACACACCAGATAAACGTACCTATTAAAAAACCATACACGGAGGAGTGCACATTCACATGATTGCATGTACACTTAGTGATGTAGTCTTGTAAAACCACACAAACACTTGCTCACGCAAGTGCATACATGCAAGTGCATCACATCACACGTGCATACACGTTCTCCCTCAACCAAATGTATACAGCATCCACTTGATCACACATACAGGCTTTGGTCCCCCCTTCCCTCCTACAGCAAGTATCTATGAACTGGAGCAGAGGAGAAATCCTTTGCACATACCCTCATGGGAGCTTTCCATGTGACTTTAGTGCCAAATACGGTATTTTACAGTTTAAGTCTTGTAGCGTGTGGGAGAACTTTGTACATCTTTCCATCAGGTGGACTTGTAAAATTATATCTGCTTAGAGTCAAAGGACAGATTTCTGTTTTGCTCTTTGTACACATGCAAGGCTATTATAGCAAGATTAAAGCTGGAATCTTGTGCATGCTTATTGGAAAATAAGTCCCACTGAACAGGGTGGGACTTACTTCAAGTAAACATGCAAACAATTGGTCTGTATGTGTTCAGAAACAGGAGCAAGAAATTATACTGAGCAAAACAGTGTTTTCCATTGGATAAGAAGTAGATATCCATATACTTTGGTTGGCAGAGTGTCAAAGAACCATGAATGTCAGAACTAAACTATTTCAGTTCAATGTACTTCTTACATTCATGGTTCTTTATGCCTCCAATTACTTGGCCATAAAATAGGAATCATCCATTCATATAAGCTCCCAACAATGATCTTGACAATATAAGATGGCATCTTCTGGATTCTAGCACCTGTAATGTGTGTCCTAATAATGTCAAATATTAAATATCACAAATTAATCCAAAGGCCAGAGATTTAAAAGTGACCAATGTGTGATTGAAAGTGTGGTGTGTGTTTTTTGAAAGCTATAGCCTAGAATGCTTCAGTTATCTGTTTTGACTTTAAACAAATTGATTTTACAGTATTGCAATGACATCTCAGTGAAATCAAAGGGCAACATACTTATTGATCTTGACAGAGCTGGATTTAAACAATTGTTTAATTAGAAGGCAATTAATTCATTGCTTGCATTTATTACATTTTCTTAGGTATGGGAGGGGGCAGTTTCCTATACTCAATAGACACTCACCTTCCTGAGTATAAAGCAACCACTTGAAGACTACAGTTTACATTTTGCATTAGTCCTGCAGACTAAATATTGTCACTGGGACCAGAAGGTCTGAACATATAACACAATTTCTGGCCCGCTTGCACTGGCTGCCAATATGCTTCCGAGCCGAATTCAAGGTGCTCGTTTTAATCTATAATAGCCCTACACACCTTAGGACCACAATACTTGATGGAATGCCTCTCCCAACTGCAATCTACCTGGACACTGCGCTCAACATCTGGGGCCCTCCTCCGACTGCCCCCTCCAAGGGAGGCTTGTTTGGTGGCAACGAGGAGGAGGGCCTTCTCAGTGGTGGCCCCCCAATTATGGAATAAGCTCCCCACTGAGGCCCGCCTGGCACCAACTTTACTATCTTTTTGGCGCCAGGTTAAGACTTCCCTCTATGCCAAGGCATTCAATATTTAACAGCTCAAAATAGCACAAGGGGAGTGGGTGGTTATGTCAGCTGCAGGCTTAGTTTATTAACTTGTTCAGTATTTGCCATTTTAAACTGGGTTTTTTAATTTGGTGTTAAACTTTTGTAATGACATTGTATGTTTTTATTGTTTGTATTTTATGAATATTATTGTTTTTATGAATTGTTGTAAACCGCCCAGAGAGCTTCGGCTATGGGGTGGTATAGAAATAATAATAATAATAATAATAACAACAAAACAACAACAACAACAACAAGAGGAGGAGGAAGAAGTATTGTGGGCATGCAATTAGCACATTTTGATCTCCACTCAGTTACATTATTGAGGCACGTGCATGAGCAGCACACAGCCATCCACAAGAAACAACTGCAAATAAAATCAAAACTGAAACAGTTTTGTTTGTGATTTTATTAATTCCCTCTGATTAACGTACTGTAGTTCTTCCATTTAACTCCACACACACATGCCTCCACCCAAGTCCTGAAATGGTCAATTCACACAGGGGGCAGTAATAAACGATGATGACTTTTAGTCATCAAAATATAGGACACCAAACAAACCATATAGGGGGAAATACTCACCAAACCGATTTCTTTGGATTTCATGGAAGTGGAACTCCCCGATGAGGCAGTGGATGCCGGGCTGCTAGAGGCATCTTTCTTCAAGAGGCGATTTTTGTCTATGCCATTCTCACGTGGTGAATGAGCAGGACTTGCTCGTGGAGATGAAGGGTCCTGAGTGAATTTGACCAGAGCAGGGGGTGGGTGGGACAACAACGGCATGTGCTGTTATTGACTTATGAATAGTACAATGGAAGAAGAAGAAGGAGAAGGAGAAAGAGAAGAAGGAGAAGCAGCAGCAGTTTTGGAATTTGAGAGACATTTACCACATGGCCCAGGAGATAGTGAAAAAAAAAAGATTTGGTTTGCATGGTAAATTGGGCCATGGTTTGCATGGTAAACTGGACCATTTAAAACCACCAAGAAAAATAGTTACCAAATTTCAGATCAATTTCCCACAATTAACATGAAAAATCTAATGATTTATATATTGTTAGGGACTAAATTTTAAAAAGGCAACTTCTAAGAAGTGTGGGACAATGCAACAGTAACAATGTAGAGTTTTCCATTCTCTATAAATTTGATCATGCCTTGTTTTCTATGCATTGTTTTTATTCTTTGTCTGTTTTTATCTTTTTTGTTCACTGCTCCGAAATCTGCTTAGATATGGAGTGGTGTACAATTACTTAAATAAATAAGAATGGATAAATGGTTCAACGTCTATATGGATTTGTGGGTTTATTTTCTTTTTGTACGTGTGTTTATTTGAAAAATAAATAAATAAAAATTAAAAATAAATAAATAAATGGTTCAACGTCAGTGCAATCCATGACAGCAAATGGGGCCTCGCCACCCGCACCGTTCTCTAATGTTTCCAAAATATAGCTTATTGATCTTGGGCATGATAAATTATTTAAGAAAACAAACCCCATCATCATGGGCATGATGAAGTATTTAAGAAAACAAACCCCATCCTTGCACTGTTTATTGAATCATAAAAACAACCAGAGAATCCAGAGAATTCCATGGTGTTTTGTCTTCCTTCTCTTGCTTTTAGCCAACCCAGCCCTCCCAAAAAATCAATTCTGACACAGCGTACACACTGATTAAGTACCACCAAACCATCTGTGCATTGTGGTGAAAGTATGCTGGCTTCTGCAACCTATGGCACACAGGAAATAAGTACTACCATACACCACTCTACTGTCTGGCTCTCCCAATCCAAGAGAGCCATTAAAAGGGTGGATTAATGCAGATATTCTGCTGGAGGTATATAAGAGTAATCCATAACTTTCAAGGACAGGATCCAGAGCCATAACCACCTACCCCCCCTCCCCACCCGCCATCTCCAAGTATATTAATACAAATGCAAAACAATTTACCTCATTAGACACATCCACAACTAAGTTGTCATCACTTTTGTCCCCGTCACTGTCCTAGATTTAAAAACAATGTTTATTTCGGTCAGTACTTTTGACTGTAAGCTGTCTATTCACTGTAGTTACAAAAACCAAACAAAATTCTGATCAGGTACATTGCACACGCCAGTTATTGACCATTTCCATCAGAGTCTACTTTCTTGCCTTTTCTAAACAAGTGTTCTTCCTGCTTCAGAATACTTATATTAAAAATATGGAATGTGAGATATTTTATAATACAGACAGACAGACAGACAGACAGACACACACACACACACACACACACGATATAGCAAACTCTAGGAATATTTAAGTAAATGTGCCACTTCGGCAAAGCATTCTCCTGTGTGATTATCTAGACATTAATTGCACCATATGGTGTCAATCAGGGCTTGGCAAATTAATTCATGCAATATATACATCTTCTATTACTCCCTCCCCATTTCTCAGGTTCTTAGGAAATAGCTACAAAGTAAATAACTGCAGGTGCAGCTGGAAATCTAGCAAAACCTTTGAACAATTACGGTACTTAAGTTTTGAGAAGTGGGACAGGGCTGTCCAGATGATACTCATCCCGGAATCTTTTTATGTGACAGTATTATGCATGCATGGTTCTCAAACCCCTGTGCCTCCTCCCCTGTAATTTAGCACTTGACAAATAATTTATATTATTAATACTTATGATCTACTGTTCCTACTCAGGTTGCGTTACTGACACTACCATACATGAAGTAGAAGTGAGGCTGTTCTTAGTATTCACACTTACATGTACATGACCACATGAAGCCTAACTGTGCAATTTCTCCGCTCGTACACAGTGTCTGAAAATGAGTTAATCACCTTTGACAGATTTACTTACATAGTGGCTCGAATCCTTATCGTCCACTTTTCTTTTTTTCATGTCATTGGAATAGTCAGGCCCGTTCCTACGTTTATCTGTGCTCCGCAGGCTGTCTGGGACCAAGAGTGAATTGCTCTGCAAATAAAAATACAAAGTCATCAACGTTTACCTTGAGGATCCGTTTGTACCCTTTCCCCTAAGCCAGAAATTGATATATGATACTCTTGCAGTCATTTCTAGAAAGCATATAATTGTTATTCATAGTTTATTCATCATCTTTCTACCAAGTACTCATGGCAATACAACCAAGTTTCAACACTTAAAGACATTAAAAGCAGATTCTGATTCCCACAAAGCCACTGTCTTAGAAAGACACATAAAGTACAGTGGAGTTTGTGAAAGTCAACTTAATCAAAAGCTGTTTATTGTATAGATTCTTATTCAGTTGGTTTTTTATTGGGAAGAAATGGGGGGGGGGGGACAGGACAATTTACTCATGAAAAAAATTCAACCAAGCAGAAAGTATTTGTGTTTCTGAAAAATAATTACAGTATGCCTTAAACTTCTGTTAATTTACCATCTGTATTAAGCTTTGCTTTACTGATTGTTAATATGTTACTGCCTCTTTATTTATTTATTTATTTATTTATTATATAAATTATAATAAATTTATTTATTATAAACTATTTAATTTAATCACCCATCTGGCCGGTCACCCGGCCACCCTGTCTTTAAGTAATAATCAAGTGGAACTCTGGGAAAAGGAGGAAAGAGGCAGACTTCAGTGCAGCTGAGCTGGTGTTTTGAGTGGCTGTAGTACTGTATTCTACTTTGGCCTCTGCTGGAGTGGCGCCGGATCAATAAAAATTGGATTTGTTTGCATCTTCCTGTACCAGAGTGTAAAATTTACACAGCCACTTAAAAGTGTCAAAATTGGTATGCATATCAGATCCTAAGATAATAAAACTTAAGCATTAGTCTATGTGTATCTTTACAGAATTATAAATGGAAGATTCACAAATAAGCAGGGCTGGCCTGAGACAGAGCAGCACGCAAAGTCAAGGTACATAGTTCTCAAGGCCATTCAACTTATTTTGGCATCTGAAGAAGAAAATTGCACAAGCACCTCTCCACTTTCCTGGCAGTTAAAATACAATAATCATAAATTAAATAACTAACAATTTGCTGCCCTTTCATGACACCCACAATCAGCTGCCTGAGTCAGCCACCTCACTCTGCCTAATGGCAGGGCCGGTGGTGAAAATAATTATAAAGCAAAACAACTGTACTGCTTCAACTAAAACAACAGGCAATAGTTGGTCTCAGCCAATTTTCTGCTTTCACATTTTTTAAAAAGTTACAGCATAAAACTCATAATGTAAAAGGAAGGCCAAAAGACAAGAGCAAGGGCTAATCTTGTCCACAGTCTACAGCCTACTTTCTTTTAGATAATGCTAAGTACAAACTGTTGACCCAAACGGGAAGAGATGCATTTTAGATATTTCTGGGTCACATGATAATTTGACATGCCTCCAATTCTCATCTTCCCTCCAGCTAAAGCATTATACATGTCACAATGGGCTCTTTTAAGTTCAGGATTAGCATATGTAAGAAGGGCAATTTGTTCAATGGTGTGTTAATGCCATGAACAATGCTGAATGAAGGGTTCTGGGGGGGGGGAGGGGGCTCTTTTCACAAAGACCTGACAAGTCTCATTTCTAAAAGTCATCTTTACAAGAGAGCAAAATGCCAACACACTTTTAAAAAAAATTATGCAAAAATGCACCACCACCCTACTTCAAAGAACATATTTATGCATATTCAAATTTACTTATACCTGGAAGCAAAACAAAAAGGTAATAATAGGATTCAAGTGATGTGCTCCCCCCACCCCACAGGAACTGAGACCAACTAGCCTAGGAGCTTTGTTATCTTTATACACTAATTCTTAACCACAAGGAGGGGGGGGGCAGGGTGGTGTGTGTGTGTGTGTGTGTGTGTGTGTGTAATAAGACAAACAAGAGCACCGAAAACAATCTGAATTTTCTTCATGACTCCAGGAAGCAAGCAAACTCCAACCTCTTTTATTTCAGACTATTCAAGCTCAACACACACTGGGGATCTTATATAAAGCATACGGGAGGGTCTAATGAAATCAAGTAAAAAAAGCAGCTCATAGTCATGTCTTTACCACAGTATTTTGTGGCTCAAAAGGTAGGTTTGTTGGTTCACTGAACTCATTAGCCTGAGACAGAGGCTGGATTAAAAACAAAAAACAAGAATCTAGCTGAATGAAGGAAACTAGGAAGACAGCAGGGGAGAATCTGGGAACAAATATTAATTTCACATATCGAAATGGCTTTTAACACACACACACTTTACAGGGTGTGTGTGTGTGTGTGTGTGTGTGTGTGTGCGCACGCGCACGCTTGAGATTGAGTGAGTGAGAGACCTAAGTTTGAAAAAAGATCTATGCACCAAGAACACTCTTAAAATACATTCTTTAGACTCATTCTAAAGAAATGCTAACAAATCTTAAACATATATGACCTCTTCTACAGTGATTTGCAAAACCAAAGTACTGTGACAAGGAAAAGCGGAAAAGAAGACCAAAGGTGAAGAAACAGATATAATCACAGTCCATATAGTGTAAATAGGCCAACTCAAAGATCACAAAAAATGTGCAAGCTTTCAAGATCTCCAGATCTTGATGAAGACATCAGGGAAGATGCTACAAAAAGTAGATGGGGGTGTGTGGATAAAAGAGCAGGGAAGACTGACTGAATATTATAGTCAGGGTGTTTAATAATAACTTTAATATTTTCAATGAGGTTTAATCCACCACTCCATCAAGCCCATGGGTTGTTTTAGGGTTGTATGTGGTTTGTTAACCACACCAACAACCCACCCTGGCTGCGTTCACATGGCATGACAAGTTGTGGTGTGCCCATGCTGTGGCTTGCATTTTAACAATTGCGGCTGGCATGCAACAAGCCCCATGAGTAAATTAACCTACGGTGGCTTGTCATTACATGCGAACTAGTTCATTGCCTGCTGAAAATGTCATCCAATTCTGCCAAAACATAAAAAGATAGCTATTCATTGACTTCGCCATTATACTCAACAGGAAAACATCTGAAGCTTTGGAAAATGAACAGAATCGAGGCTCCCACTTTGGAACCAACCTGAAGACAATGTCTATCAAAGGCTCGGAGCTGAATTGGTTCCCTATCGAAGGCTCCAAAGCAGGTTCCAAGCCGAATCTTTTTTCTGTGCACACCCCTATTGAAAGACACATATTATCTCACATAGAAACCAGAACTTATAATGGCAACTCTACAGGCCAGCCTACCTTTCATTTGGTGAAGTAACTGTCCCTTCCTAAAAGCCACTAACATTCATGCTAGAATTTAGTCTTGATGTGGAAATATGGAACTCTGAAAACGACTTAAAAACAGGGCCATTTCCCAAAGACTTGTCATCTGATACAGCTTTGATTTTTTTAAAATTGAATTATAATATATAAGCTCTCTGAAATGGTTGGTGCTTGCTATTGAGCTAGGTGCTTGTGCTTAGCATATATATTTTTTAAAAGCACATCAAATTTTTCACTTTTACAAATTACAATTGGTAGTGCTTAGGACTGTTTAAAATCAATTTAGGGCGCAATCCTATGCATGTTTAGGCAGGAAAAAAAGTCCTACAACTCACAGCATGCCCCAGGCTGCCTGGGGCATGCTGGGAGTTGTAGGACTTTTTTTGTGTCTAAACATGTACAGGATTGCACCCTTAGTTTTGGTTACAAGACCATCCTCATATTCAACATTTACAGCAGCATGTATGTTGCAACAGGGCTGGAATAATTCCCTGTCCAATATGACATTGCCAAAAAAGAAGAACTGTAAAACTTATTTTTAAATTTTGCTTCTTTCTAGCAGTGTCATTAGTTTCATGCAAGTGTTGCATAAGGTACATATGCATGACCTGGTAGGGCCTTTTCAGTGGTGGTGCCGCTATTGTGGAATATTCTGCCCAGGAATATTTGACTGACACAATTTATCTTCCCAGTGTAATTTTTTTTAAAGTGTTTTATTTTCTCTGAGCATTTAATGGATTTGCTGTTCTATCATCACTGCTTCTTTTTAATCTAAATTTTATAGCTTGATATTTGGAGAACATATTTGGACTTTTATTGATAATTGGGAAGGGCCTTGGCTTAGTGCAGCTTTCCCCAATCTGGTGCCCTCCAGATGTGTCAGACTACAACTCCCAGCATCCCCAGCCAGCATGGGAATTGTAGTGTGACACATCTGGAAGGCACAAGGTTGGAAAAGGCTGGCGTAGTGGTAGAGCATGTGCTTTGCATAGAGAAGGTCCTGGGTTCAATCCAGGACCTAGACCTTAGCATGTCTAGGTACAGCTAAGAGAGATTCCTGCACAGAGGGCTGCTAGCAGTCTGTGTATGCCAGTCTTCCCCAACCTGGGGCTCTCCAGATGCTTTGGATGGCTACTCCTATTATTCCTAACCACTGGCCATGCTGAAGGGAGCTGTAGTCCAAAACGCCTGGAGGACACCAACTTAGGGAAGGCGAGTGTAGACAATATTGAGCTAGATGATCTGACTCCTAAGTGATTTTTACTATTTGTAAGCTGAGAATGACTGAGAATCAGAAAGGCAGGATATAAAGGCTTCAAATATAGCCTGATCATTGACAACCATTCTTACAGCTACCACACACCTGGATGACTGTTGTATGTATATGTTTGTATCTTGTGTGGATTAAGTTCTGTGCACACTTCTATAAATGGTTCAAAATTATAGATTTCGAGCCATTAGCAAGAGGTACAAATCTACAAGTGGCAGTCGTTCCACAAGACTAAGAGCAAGCAGTAGATATGCATTAGTTTTGAGTGGCTGCCGTGCTCTTGAAACTCTACTTCACTTTTCGGGGGAAGCAGCTTTCCCAATAGCTTTGAATTTCAGTGTTAAAGACTGAAAATGCTATGAAGGCAGCTTTTTGGGGGTGAGTTTTAGGTATTCTGAAGAGTTGAGTCACAGGCAGGTAATGAGAATAGAGGCAGGCAGAAGAACAATAAATTAGAACAAAATTTGGAAGAGTGGATGAGAGAAGCTTTTATACAGAGAACTGAGATAGCAAGAGGGCTAAATGGTATGGAACCTCTCTGGAAAACATCACCCAATTCTAAGTTTTGAGCTTAGGTTGTGGGATTTCAATCTTGCCAGTGTCATGGATACACAACATATTGTGAGGCTCAACAGGAAGTGACAATAACTTTGGAGTTTAACAAAGCCAAACAATGCAGAAGAGTTTATGAGAAGCAGACTATCAATCAATTTACACAGCAGTGATTTGAACATCCTGAGCATAATCTAGGTTCTTAGCTAACAATGGGAGGAAAAACAAAAACAAATGCAATAATCACTTCTTAAACGCTTAGGGGCAATATTAATCCACGAAGAAAGGATGTGCGTTTGGGAAAAGGTTTGTGGATTTTGATAGTGGTATGACTTATCTTCCAGGCAGGCAAGCAAAGATCTTCAGTTCTACTCAAGATGCTATCAGCTTGCAAAATGCGGAAGTGACTAATGACATAAACAAAAGAAAACTGGGATACTGAAAAACTGTTTCATTTAGGTACTATATGCATCTCCTGCTAGAATTACTTGCAGGATTTAAGAGCTCAGAGAGAAGATTCTCCAAATCTATGTTTACATCCACACTGTGGTGTAACTGTTGAGAAAGTCGTGGTCAAGGTAAGGAGTTAGTTAGAAGTTTGAATTTTAAAATGTTTGGTTCAAAATTCAGATGCGGTGGTGGAAGTTGCCAAAAGGTGTGTGAGTGTGTTGGGCGGCGGGAGACGCAGTTACTGCTGGGAAGCAGGAGGTAGAACCACTTTCAGATGCTGGCAGATGCTAGTACATCTAGGAAATTATGTGGGAAAATGCTATCTCCCACTTTGTGGTAACCATTTTCCTCACAGAATACCCTGCAACAACACTATTTCTGAGCATTCGGGGTTGTGGGGAAGGGAAATTGTAGTTGCCAGAAAGAGCTCCACTGTGGATAAGTGTGCCCACCCCCAAACCCCAATTGCAAAAATGGGGGAGGGCACAATTTGGCTTAGCCCTAGACCCCTTAGTTTCACCATGACACAACAGTTAAAAACACAAATGGTAATCATACAGATTTACCCCTAGAGTGGGTTACTTTCCAAACCAGTGCTGTGCTTCCGCTAGAAATAATATTGCAATACAGGGGACCCACAACTCATGGAGCCCTGCCCAGACCAAAAGATCCCCTCCCCCCCATTAGCAGCAACACTACAGTTACAAATATTGTTTGGTTTGATTGTGATATTATTGTATTTGTTTTTGTATGCTTCTGATTAGAAAGAAAAACAGGGTTCAAATGTTAAATGAAATGAATAGGCCACTGTCTGTGGTTCCAAAGCAGTGAGAACATCTTATATCCTGATCTTTAACATGTGCACTAGTGTATATTGTTTTAATTCTGCTGTGCGGTGCCCTGTGCACTTTAGAAAAGCACCACTAGCAATGGCCTAATATGTGATGACCGCAAGTCCTAGTACTAATCTCCATGACATCATATTTAGAACCAAAATTACTACTAAGTGAAAGCACAATGTGTAGTTTATGAACTACAGAAGCATAATAAGTTCCTTTACTTGAGAGCCAGTGTGGCGTAGTGGTGAGAGTATTGGACTGGGCCTCGGGAGATTCGGGTTCAAGTCCCCGCTCGGCCATGAAACTCACTGGGTGACCTTGGGCCAGTCGCTGACTCTCAGCCTAATCTACCTCACAGGGTTGTTGTGAGGATAAAATGGAGGAGGAGAATTATGTAAGCCGCCTTGGGTTCCTTGCAGGAAAAAAGGTGGGGTCTAAATATAATGAATAAATAAAAATACTTACGATTTTATAACTGTTTCATAGTTAATACACTGCTGAAGCAAGGTGTGTGTGTGTGTGTGTGTGTGTGGTGGTGGTGGGCGGGTATGAGCTCCAGCAGGTGATGGATTTGACATGTTGATCAGTATCACTAATTTTCCCCTACAGTTATGCTCTACTTTGAAGAGTACCAATATTTCATAGTGTAAATTAATGTGATTGTATGGCTGTCAAATAATTGTTATTGACTTGCTAAGAGAAACCTGAAACCAGTTTGTTTTGCTTGATTTCAGTAGACTAGACACTTTAATTGAGGATAATCCCCACTTTCATGGTCAGAACCCAGTTTATCAAGGATTAAGAAATGAAGCCTACATTATTTATCCAGATTGGCCTAAGTGAGTAAATCAATTTTATCAGTAATTCTCTCCTCCATCCTCTTGCTGTTGTTATTCAAAGATTTCCTTCTGTGATAATTCAAGATGGGGTGCTCCATGTATCTTCTCCTACAGTCATTCTACTGTGCTGAAGGGAATTTCCACTCATTTCAATGGGTCTTACATGTTAAGAAGTTCCTGTTACAAAGAGGAATGTATCATTTGTACAAATGTATCATTTGATTACATTTACATCATTCCATCCCCAAGAAGGTCAGAGGTTGACTTCAGCCATTTAAACCTGTCAGGTATGTTAAGGTGAGAATGTGTGTGATAGACTTGCCCAAAGCCTTCCAGTGAACTTCATAACTGAGAGAGAATTTGAACATGGGATTTCTACACCCAAACCCAGCACTCTGGCTGTGGTACTATACTGGCACTCAAACAAGCCTCATGCAGCTCCTCCACCAATAATGCAAGAAGCTGAAATTGTGGGGAAACCAAAAAGGGAAATCTACTCAAGAGAAAGCATTCCCACTACACTGTATCAGTAGATTTATTCAACTACCGTATGTTCTCTCCTCCATATTTCCCTTGGGATCTTTGTTAGCCTAAAGGCCCAAGAAAAGGCTTTGAAGGTATGGAGGAGAATCAAACTTTGAGTGTATGCAATTATAACACAATTATAATTAAGCTAACGATTAAACTAAAAAGGAAAATATATGCAAATGAATGAATCCAAAGATGGCAAATGTATCTGAATCACTAAATTTCACCTTTGATATAAAATCCTAGTTCCTCTTTTTCAAAAGAGAGATCAGACTTTCAGATTAATATTTTTATAAGATTTGAAGCCACTCAGTTGTTGCTAGTATTTGATTATTTTTTAAAAGGAATACTAATGAATGAATAAAAGTCATACTGTTGCTTACTTGCAAGTTATTTGTATATGTACAAAGAACTACACGTTATTACCTTTTGTGCTATAATTTCCCCCCAGTGATACGGAACTTATCACTGTGGGAAAAGGGGCGTGGGTGTAGCTATCATATTAGACCTATTCATATATCAGTGTCAGTCCCCAATTTGTCATTATTTCATGAGAAAACGAGGGCAACAGGAGTACTTCAAACCAAAACATACGGTATACTGCTTGGCAAACTCTGCTCCTCATGATCAGATTTTTTTTTTTAACCTGCCTCCCCCCCACTCTTGCATGCCACACACAACAGCTGGGTTTGCATGATCATTGGGAAAAGGAGCCACCGGTGGCTTCTTTTCTCTGCCCCCACACATGCAGGGCAATTGCCTAATTAGCTGCACAGTGCACGGCTTGCCTTGTTGTCCAAACCTGGCAAGGTGCACGGCAGGGGTGGCTTTGAAACCATCCCAGAACCCATGGCTTGTTGTGGGGTTCTGGGGTGGTTTCAAAGCCACCTCCAGCAACGCACCTCGTTGGGTTCAGACATGGCAAGCTGCACGCCGCGAGGCTAATTAGGCAAATTGTGCGGCATGTGCCTGGCATGGGCAGGGAAAAGAAGCCACCATGTCTCCTTTCCCCAGTGATCATGTGAGTAGAAGCACCATTTATCAGGCACTTTTTCCAGAGAGAAGAAATAACCAGACAAGACAAGTCAAAGTTTCACATGCCATCTGCGTAAAAGATGCATTTTACAGTAATCAAGTGTATGCATTCTGTAAAACACAATGGTCATCATTAGCAATAACAAGCTAAGGGAGATGGTTGTCATTTTTACAAACCATCCAAATGGCTGGATGGTCTGAAATCCATCTTACAACAAAGAACACTGAAAAAGAGAATTACTGCTTATGTCTAATATCACAAGGAGCCACCTTATTACAAGTATCTTACCCCCAAGCGATGCAGTTCACAGTGACAGTCTTAGAAAAGCTCTTATCCTTCTTTAAGACACAAGGGTATTATCAGATTAAACAGGCTTCTGTTCTAATATTTTCAAGCTAAAGTTTGTTTTGTGTTTGTTTTCAAAACCAGGACCAAGAACTCTAATGGTGCTTTAGGTACCATCAGCACCACATCCTATTCCATGATGTTCTCCGTATTAGGACAGGCAGGCATTTAGGGTACTAACTACCACCATCCTTTTCTAAGGAGCTACAATAACCTACAAGAGCCCAAACATAACCAATTTACTCCAATAGATGTTAAGGTCATGCCTATTTTAACTGACAGTGTTAATTGCTTGTTTAACTAATAAACTAAAATATTCATGAACATTTTATCCAAGAACGGGGGAGAAGCTTGACATTTAGCAATGTGTATTATTTGTCATTTCCTTAATACGTAATCTTCTATTATTTATCCAGATTGGCCTAAGTGAGTAAATCAATTTTATCAGTAATTCTCTCCTCCATCCTCTTGCTGTTGTTATTCAAAGATTTCCTTCTGTGATAATTCAAGGTGGGGTGCTCCGTGTATCTTCTCCTACAGTTATTCTACTGTGTCGAAGGGAATTTCCACTTATTTCAATGGGTCTTACATGTTAAGAAGTTCCTGTTACAAAGAGGAATGTATCATTTGTACAAATGTATCATTTGATTACATTTACATCATTCCATCCCCAAGAAGGTCAGAGGTTGACTTCAGCCATTTAAACCTGTCAGGTATGTTAAGGTGAGAATGTGTGTGATAGACTTGCCCAAAGCCTTCCAGTGAACTTCATAACTGAGAGAGAATTTGAACATGGGATTTCTACACCCAGACCCAGCACTCTAGCTGTGGTACTATACTGGCACTCAAACAAGCCTCATGCAGCTTGTTCTAAACCTAAAACGTGTTGCTACATATGCAGCATTACATTTTCAAGAGCGGATAAAAATTTCTCTGCAGTATACCAGCTATATGCCACTAGAGTTTGGTTTGCTGCTGTGCTCTGTTCTTCATACACCATGAAAATGTCCCTTATGAAGTTAAGAAGATGGGTTTGAGATGCATATTTAGGCCCAAGTGCACACAAACTAGGCAGTGGGGTCCAATGATGGTTGTCCCCCATGTAGTAAGCCATTTGCATGCCTTCATCCAAATCCAGATTGAGAATTTATTCAGTGGCATGGCAATTTATTTGCGGGGGGTGGAAATCTGCCGTTGAATCAGGAAAATTTCTCCCAGTGAAACTTCTACCAACACATGCAGAAATTTAGAGCAGTCTCCATAGTGACAGCCATTCCGTTTTCACTGGAACTCAGTTGTACAGGGTAGTCCCATTATTAACCCTGTGCCTTTGTTCTTGGAAAGTCACACAATTCAGGCAGGCAGATTGGCAATACAGCCGCATTCCCAAGTGTATTACTTTACAGCTAGCGCCCTTTGTCAATTCCAGCATGTGTTTCCTTGGGGCCCATTCCCCACTCCATATGAAGGAAGGCAGCTGACATTGCAGTGCCTCGCATGTTTATGAGTAGAGCTGGGCTGTACAGGTGTAACCGCCTCATTGCCAGCTTTCTCAGATCATACTATCCAAAGCCTGGCAGTTTTAAGAAATGTTATCTGCTAACATTTCTAACTCGCATGACTTTAGTTTAAAAATAAAATAAAATGTGGGCGGGGCGTGATGAAGTTAAGTCTTGTAAATACAGTTTTCAAAGATCACCTCACTTTTTTTTCCATGGAGCATGAGCTTGATATTTATTAATTTTGGGGGCCAAGCGGGTGGGGAACACAGGCAGGACAGGCTTCCAGTTAGTTCTACTGACTTCTGAGAAATCAAAGTAAGTCGGCATACATCAATTTCACTTCTGTTCCATAGAGCCTGCTTAACAGATCTGATTGTACTGATGGTACTTGATTGTGGTAGTTTCCTGTGGCCTTATATGTAACAGTCCAATAGAGTCAAAATTCTTCACAGTGCATGATTAATATGTGCATGCTTCACGTGTGGATTCATTTTGGAACATTCAGATCAAATTGGACCATCTCACTCAATACTGCTAATGTATGGTTGCACACCCACCCCCCAAAAATAAAACCACAAAGTTGTTTTTATAGATTTCATAGATCATAGAGTTGGAAGGAGCCTACAAGGCTATAGAGTCCAACCCCCTGCTCAATGCAGGAAACTAGAGGAGGGGTCTCCCATCCAAGTAATAACCAGGCCTGACCCTGCTTAGCTTTCCACACCCAGACAAGCCGAGACAGCGTGAGCCACAGGCCTGTATATGTCTATCGAGTATTTATAATGACCAGTCCTATTTTTAAAAAGGGACACATTTATAGGCTATTTTTGTAAAAGAGATTGGAGCTAATCTTTCAAACTGGTATTTTGCACTTTTTTTTAATCATCCCCACCCTGCCTTTTGTACCATCTAACACAGGGGTAGGTAACCTGGGGCCCGTGGGCACCTGTGTTAGATGGTCTGACACCTTCCTGGATGCCTGCCAAAGTGCCCCACCCCTCCTACTTTTTTAAAAAAATAGTAATTTCTTACTAGCAGCTGGAATTGCTTCAAAGCAAAGTGAGGCGGGCCTCTAGCTGCTCCCATATGCTTTCCCCAAGAATGCCACTAGGCCACATGTGGGGCTCAGAGACATTCTTAGGAAATGAAGATGGCAGTTGGCTGCAGGCAGATGCTTTCATCTGCAGCATGTCCATTTTGTGGCAATGCCCAGGACAGTTTCTCAAATTGCCAAAAAGATTACCTACCCCTGATCTAGTGGCTAGATTCTAGCCTGATGGAGATTGGAAAACTGAAAAGCTTGCACACTCTTTTGGATTTTTTCCCCTCATGGGTCAGTGCAGAGCTACCACTCTGGAAGCAGTGAGCAACTAAAATTTTTCCAGAAGTTTTGGTTGTACTAAATGTATTAGAATACTAAGCATAATAATTTTAAAAAATAGCCTTCTTGGTTTCTTACCTGAGTTGCCTTTCTCAAGTTACATCTTGACAATGCACCCCACCCCCCGCGCTACCTGGAAAGTGTGCGGGGCATCATCTTCATCACATCCTGGGCTTGGTAGACAGTGGCAGTGTTGCATTTTTTTAAATTTTCCTCTCTGCCATGTTTCCCACTTCTGTCCCAAGCTGTGCACATACTAGATACAGAGACAACTCCACTGGCACAGCAGTAGTGTATCTCCGGCCCTGGCATAACTGCAATATAGGATTGCTCTGCTCATTCCCTCCAATATTCCAGGTTTCTCCAACTACCTAGATCTCTAGGTCTGAGAGAGAGCAGCGGCTTATATCCAGATCTAATCTTAAGAGTAGAGCCACTGAAATGAAAGAGACTTAAGTTAATCATGATTGATTTCAATGGGCCTACTCTAAATATGACCAGGCCTGGATATAACCCATCCATGCTAGTAGACCCCAGTGCTTGCATTATCTATATAATGTTCTCTTGACACAGAAACGGAAAAAAATTGCTGTAATTTTGTCTTAAGGCCAAAACAGACATTACTTTAAAACTGTGTCTAGCAGCTATGTCGCCCCCCTACCCATTTTTACTCTAGAGCACTGTTCTCCAACCTTGGGTCCCCAGATGTTTTTGGTGTAGCTGGCTGGGGCATGCTGGGAGTTGTAGGCCAAAAACATCTGGGGACCCAAGGTTGGAGAACACTACTCTAGAGCGAGTGCAGGCAGCCCAATCCAGATTGGGACCCATGTGTGTGGGGGGGGGAGGGGGGTTAGAGATCTGGATCAGCACCCTTGTGTCTATTCTGTAGTAAAAATGGAAAGAAGATGCAGCTTCTAGACATAGATTTAACATAATGTCTGTTATGGCCATCACTATATGCAAACAGGCAACCTTGAGATCTGCTAGTTGCCCAGGTCTATCTTTATCCATGGCTATGGATAACAAGGTCCCCATGTGGAATGAAACCAGCCAGGCATCTAAATCTAAATCAAAAGGACTTTTAAATCTGCTCTATCACTTGGAATGAGAGTAGCTGGTGGTTAGCCTTCTCCATTCCTCTTGACGTAGGGGAGATGACAAAACACTCCCTGGGCACTTGGTCAAACCCGATGACACAGAGATAGTGCCTAATACACAACTCTCCCTGAAGTGATGCATTTCCACTCCAGAGAGAAGTTTGTCAGTCTCCTTCCCGAAAGGACCTGTGGGAAGGTGGCAATGCTTGTGCCTTGCCACCCTCCCCTTACAATAGTTGCTAGAGTAGGCCTATTTACCCTTGTTAACTTTTCTCCATGTGTAGGGTTGGACACTTCTGGAGATAACATGATTTGCAAAAAGGTGTGATGTCCCCGATTGCTAGTTCCGTTAGAAGCTTATCAAGAGGGCCCCCAAACAGGTAGGAAGTAGGTGAGGCAGAGCAAGGGTTCAAGGTCTGAGCCAGAGAGGCCTGGGCTCTCACATCCCTTGACATAGTACAGGCCGAGAGCCCAGCTAAGTCTAAAGCCAGCACCCACCATTTAGGCAGACACTAGAGAGATTAAGTATAGGCTTAACCTTTTTACTGCCCTGAACATGATCACTAAGCTCATCATCCAGTCTGGGCAAAGCTCATCCACTGTAGCTGAGGCATCAACATTTCTCTTAAGATTTGTTTTTCTAACTTACAGCCAGTGGGGTCTTTAGCATCTCCAGCAGCAAGGCAGGTTGTATCCTTAGACATGGCTGCAGTATCTACCATGGGAGAAGAAAGCAAGCCTTGGGGTAAAGTTTGAGAATGGCTTTGTTTAGCAGGCTCCTAACGCTCATTTTTGAGAGTCTGTTCAAAGACAGCACGAATTCATTCCCAGAGGTGCTTGGCATATAGTTGACTTGATGTAGGAGCACAAAGCAGCATCTGGTGCTGTTGTAGTCAACCCTAATGTTTTGATAACTTTGGTCAGCATCCTGCCTAATGTGGAAAAAGGGAACTATGGGGCCTGGGGACTTCCTCCATGGGGCAATCCAAACCAGGCAACTACCTAACTATCCTTCCTTCATAGAGGAATAGGATGTTAGTGATGCCCGATCTAGTGGAGGACGTGCTGGTGCTTTACCCATACACAAAACAGGTGAAGGAGAGATCAGTTAGAAAGCGTACACATTACCTTTCTTCTTACAAGGATGGGAGCAGTGATGGAGGTCCCCAGTCTCTGAATCCTCATAATAAGATAAAAATTCTCTAGAAACCAAACTCCCAGCCCCCAGTCCCAGAGCTAATCAATCTCTATGGGGCAGGATTGGCAGCAGAGTGAACGGAGGGAGGATGTCCCACATTGGTTGGTATTGGCTCTGCTGGGAGTAGAGGTTTTGTCCTGATAAGATAATGAACCAGGCACACATGGGATGTGAGACTCTTAGGGAATAAAAACTTCCAAACCTCATCTCTGGCAGCATCAGCAGAATGAGTGTATGTATACTTTAATTTTTATATACATATAAAAATCTACAATTAGCCTAGGAACTTCATGTATTTATTATTTCAATATTGATAAGCCACCTTTCTGGACCAAGCCCACCCAAACTGACAAGTCATTTCTAGCCAGCCAGAAATGACTCATCACTCATGAATTACTGATTACTCATTTACTCATTAGGTAGTTCAATAGGCCAGGGCCTGGAATTGTTCTTACTGTCCACAGGAATACTTTACTGACAAGTAAATCGGGAAAACCCATGCCTTCTTTCATTTTTTTTTCTTTCAGGAACAGGCCTAAAAGGCATGATGGCAAGAAGAGAAAAAACAGCATACAAGAAGCAGAATAAAATGGCTGCTGTGGGGATAAATACATTACACCTTGAAGCAATTTTCAGGGGCCAGCTTGGAGGAACCACAATTCATGCTTCAATGTATTCTAAATGAAAGGTCTACAAGCCAGAAATTACTGGGGAGAGCTCCCTGGGGATATGATGTTCCCTGAAAAGTAGTGTGTCCCCTGCCACAATAGTTTGTCACCTTCCGCAGGAGTGGGTGGGGCACTGCTAAAGGCAGCCTTTCTTCTTTCTACAAGTCTGCCTGAGCTGGGAACATAACCCGTAAAGGGCGATCTCAGTGGTGGCCCCTGCCCTATGGAATTCCTTCCCAAGAGCTGTACAATTGGTTCCATCTGTGGCCAATTTTGAGAGGTCTTTAGAAACATACTTGTTCCCTCTGGCTTTTAATTAAAGATGGTTTTGTATGTTAAATATTTGATTTTTCTTTTATTGCAACTGAATTATTTTAACTCTGTTTAAAATTAAGGTGCTTTTGGTATTGTACTGTTTTAACATTGTAAGCCACCTTGGTAAGACCATGGACTTGAAAGGCAGCTAAAAATATGTATTAAGTAATAAATATGGAGCATCTGCAGACTTAAACTAGTGAACCATATTTTCTCTAAGATGGTAGATCTGAGCAGACATTTATATTCCAAGTGCACAGCATTAGCCTAGAAAACATTTCCCCCTAAGATTGTAGGTTGTTGTTTTTTTAAAGTGACATGTAGCTAGGGGCAGTTGTATATTAGGCTTTTCCGGAAGCTGTGTCAAAGTGACATGGAAACATTACTTAACATACAAGTCAGATAAACCTAGAAGCTTGGATTATGTTCCTCACAGCATATAAAATTAACTTTATTAGAGAATATTCAGTATACATTCTTTAATTAACCCAAGCTCCTTTATTTTTTCCTCATGTTTGTGAGCCTAAGTCTTGTTTCATTCATTTGGTGGTATATTTTTAATAGTAAAGCAAGTTTAGAGCATTACATGTCCATTCTAATGTAATTTAAAAAAAAAAAAGCCTGCAAGAATTAGGAAACAATCCTAATTCTGTGGCAGTGCTCCCATATTTACCTGGGAGTATGCCCCATTGAATTCAAAGGGACTTACTTCTGAATAGATGTTCATAGGTTTGCACTTTTAATGTACTTGATATATTGGGTTGAATCCAAAATGTGCCCTTCCATATGCAGAACGCATTTTCAACTCACTGAGGAGGAGTTTTACTCTTTGTGCTAGAGTATTGCAGGAGAGAAGAAACTAAAACCAAATATTCTTCTGCTTGCACAAACTCTTGCAGAAGTATGAAACTTCTATACAATAACCTCTTAGAACACAATGCAAACTCTTCCACTAGCACTTCTGCAAACATGTGGTAACAGCACTAGAAAATATTTTCATTCTACTCACAGCTCTTAAGATCCAACCTCATTGTACACACTCACACACACACACACACACACCAAAAGATGGGGAAAAAACAAACTAAATACCCAAGTGCATTCGCAATTGGTCAACATGTACTACAGCTATTTTCTTTCGCGGATGCAGAACGCAAAAGCAGAAATCTACAGTTCTTGTTAAGCCTGGCTGATGACACTTCATAACAAAGACACTTTTATAAACTAGCGAATGTGTTTGATGAGTGTAGAATGAGGATTTATTCCCTCCCTCCTCCCAACCGTAATTGGTGTCAACATTATTTATGACATGGGCTTGAATCCTAAGTGTGCTTTTTGCAAACAGAAGAGTTCCTTCCATGAATAGAAAGTTTTGGATCCAGAATAGGTTCTTGCTGGTGGAAAGCGGGGGAGGCAAAGTTTGCTGATACTTCCTCCCCCTTCGGCCTCCCCAAACTGTTCCGGAGGGTCTCCCAACCTTCCTGAGATTTTCTGGGGTCACAGAAAGGGAAATAAGCAAAAGTCACCACACACACCTCGGCTTCCACCAGTGGGAATGAACTCAGGATCCAAGCCACAGGGCTGGATCCAGAGATCTGCCTGGGAAGGAGGTTGGGCAGAAGCTGACTTTCCCACCCCTTTCACTCCCTGCCAGCCCCAGAGACTCCCCCAAATACTACAAGGTTTGGCAAACAGTGATGGGTAGGGTAGGCTGTGGAATGAGGGCACATTGGGAAAAATCAGGTGAAGGCACCTTCTGTGATGTTACAAAAAGCTTTAGATGGCCTCAACAACATATGGGAAGTTTAAAGGGAATGTAACTAAAGGTTATCTTGCAGCTTTTGCAGATAACCCAAGTGTCTAGATATCAAGAGTGCTAGAGAAAAGTCATAAGAATTATCATTAGAATTTGCACTCCCAAGCGCTTGATGGGCTTTTGAGGTTTCTGCACTATAGTATGGGATCAACTGAAGAATTATGAGGGGACTGAGAAATAAAACCAGTTTCTCATGTGAAATCCAATTACAAGGGGCATCCCAAAATCAAATTAAAAGCAATATAAATATTGTAATGGTACAGATTGTACTTCTGCCATAAACATGTTGTCGAAATTGGCACAGAATGGGCCAAAGAATCATGACACATAAATGAACAATTTTGTTTTATGAATCAAGTTAATGTGACCAGGCAACACCAAAGATGAATATGCCATATATTCCTATTTCAGAAGTGTTGTTTGTTCTTTAAATCAGTGGAACTCTTAAACAAAAAAAAGACAGATCACAACCTAAGGAAAACAAGAAATCCTCCTTCCTAGTTTTTAACATTAATAACACATTTGGAATGAAAAAAGGGGAATGTATATTAGATGGGAAACATCTTAAGACATCTGTATATGAGGACAAAGTTAGAACAGCTTCAAATCCCTGATGACTGGTAATGTGCAAGTTTTTTCTCTCACCTGCTTTCTAAGTACACACATATGTAATGCAATTAATGGAGGCTTGAGCAGTTACTATCTGAAACCAGATTAGTTTGCAGGGATTTTATCATAGCAGCTACAAAGGCTGCTCAACATAAATATTATTTTAATGTTAACTCTTCCAACAAAGCACTACAGTATTCAACTAGGAGGCACCATGCCCACTATCTAAACTAGGAGAGAAGCGGCAAGTAAGCCTACGGGGAAGAAAATGTGAATATCTGGACTATCAACTACTGTAGTAATTGAAAATGTTAACATTAGCAGGAATATTGGTACTTACTGTGCCCGGATCTCTGTCTGTTCCCGTAGTAACCAAGAAATGCACAGACATGCCCGTTCAGACACAGAGGCAAGAACAGAAATAAAAAAGGGGGGAAAAATTAGAACACAAGCCGCGAACAGTTTTAAAATGGCTTTTATTTATATAAGTCATTGCACATTCCTAATACAGTGATTTCCTGAAAATTACATTTTGTAAACATGATTTACAGTTTAACCATACACAAAGCCTAGTTCTTTCCATGACAGAATAAATTACTTTTTTCTTCAAAAATTATTCAAGTGCAATTTTGCCCAATATTTAAAGGTGTCCTAAACAAACCTAGAAAACAGATGCAATGCTTGAAACCTTTCATTTCAACACATTCACCTCAAACGTTTGCCCACCTTTCCCCCTCCCACCCCTCTTTCCATTAAAGATTACTTTATGTAATAAAAAAAGAAAAGAAAGAAAAGAAAGAAAGAAAAAGAAAGGAAGGAAGGAAGCAAATTACCCACTTATTCTGTTTTACAATTTCTTCACAATATTGTGCAGGCCACTGAGGTTACAACTAAGCATCTGTCAGGATTCAAAATTCCCTGCATTTCATAAAAGCGGGAGACCCCTTAGCGATCTCCAGACTCAAATACTGAAAACTTCCAAGCTGAATTTTGCTTCAGTGGTATCATAAAATGCAGGACGCTATTCTTAACGTTTGGCAATCAGTTTGTTCTTGGCTTTCGTTCTACATAGCTCAATTTCTTTAGAGAGGCCCGCAACTTGCAGCAATGTGCAAATATTCATTTGACAAGGGGTCCTAATCAGGCTTCCCATGCCTCTCACCTCTGTGGTGGTCTGGATCGTGGTGCTTCTTGTCATCTTTTATTGCCAAGTGAGACTGCCCACCCAGAGCACTTGAGAGAGCAAGAAGGCCCGCGCTGCTCCCAAGCGGAGGAATTCCGGGCGGCTGCAGTCCTGATGGGTGCGGGGTTAGAGGCACTGGAGGTCCATGGCCATGGGAGAGGTGCTGAGCCTGCAACTGCTGTTGCTGTTATTCGCGGAGGCATTTCCAGGCAGAAGGCCGCCCACGTGGCAGATGGTTGGAAGGAACGGAGGAAGGGAAGGAAAGAAGGAGGACTGGTTAGCCAACTGAACTCAGCGCAACTTCCTGTTTCAAACGCCCTAGCTTGTTTCAAACTGCTCCAGCTAATCACCCCATACTAGGTTACACAACTGCTAGAATATTTCCTCGGCTATTGATCCTCTTTTGTATTACAGAACTAAGCCGTGTAATTTAATCTACAGCCCGGCTAACAGGAGATTTGTGCAGTCTAGACTCTTAAAGACAGCTGGCACCAGTCCAAATCCACCTCTTTATTAACAAAATTAGTGCAGACAGAAATAACGTTGGAACTCATCTCCCCACCCCAAAATGCTTATTTTCACAACTGCTTTGAGTAAAGATAAACATGACGACTGAGAGGGACCAATCTAAGATAAGGGTCCTCTCTAGCTTCCACTAGGGGTATTTCCCATAAAGCTTTCCTTCCAAGCAATTAGCATTTATAAATACTGCCTCATAATAAACTTGTTGCCCCTATTCCACCATTCCCCTCTTAAACGTACGCCTGACATTAAAACTGAAAGAACACACAGATGGCTGATCTGAATGAAAAGTTCACTTTGATTACAAAACACTACATTTGAAATTTACTTCACAATTTCAAATCTTACAGAGAGCCAAAGCACAAGTTACTTTAAAGGCGTACTTGGCAGCTTTTAAAAATTCTAAAGTAAGTACAGGGCCCCCAATCCAGATCTGGACTCCCACCCTTTGTCCCTGCTGTGGTCCCAATCTGGATTGCCCATTCCATCTGTAATTTTCATTGCCCGAAAGTGACCCACTGAAACAAATGCTTTCTGCAGCCATCACTTCAGCCAAGCTGCGCCTC
Organism: Shinisaurus crocodilurus; assembly: GCA_021292165.1. Classification (NCBI taxonomy): domain Eukaryota; kingdom Metazoa; phylum Chordata; class Lepidosauria; order Squamata; family Shinisauridae; genus Shinisaurus; species Shinisaurus crocodilurus. Next base: position 78,566,679 of record CM037877.1, on the reverse strand, counting down.
TCGGGAGATGAGATTCATAGCCCCACTTTTTGTCACTTAATAATTGCTTGTCTCTCCACTTTCAAAAAGCACTGTAGTAGCAAGATCTAGCAGTAACCACTCCATCAGGCGGCAGCAGAGGGAGGTGATGCAGGGCCACTCTTACGGGCTCTGCTGAGAGACCAGCTGCATTTGTCTCTTCCTCTCCTGCAATTTTTTCCATTTCAGCTGGTCATTATAAGAACTTTGAAACTGGTGCCTGAGTTTGCTTGTTTTCTTCTTCCATCCCCACTGATTTTTCCTTTTCTGTCACATCCTTTCAGATTTTAGGTGTGAGGGTAGGAACTGTCTGGTTTGTGGCTGCTCTTAAGTAAGCTTTTCAGCTGAAAAGCAGGGTAAAAATGCTTTCAATATACAACCAAGTATGTTGGCAGTAGTGTATCAGGATTTTAGGCACACTCGTTAGCACTTATTTTATTTTACTATATCACCTGTAAAAAACAAAAAAAAACCTCCAACTCTGAACCCATAGAAATGAAGTGAATTGAAAGACAAAAATTATTTTTATTCACTAAACAAAAAATGTACTTTGCCATCAAAAGAGACTTTGTGCTCTTTGTGTAACAAGACTGGGTGGGAGCCTGCACACAAATAAGTGTTCGATTTTTACAAGATAGGTATTTGTGGTAAAGCTTTTTTGTACATTGGGAGATTTCTTTGTAGAAATAGTGACTTATTCGGCTCCCTGCCCTGCCTTCTTATCAACTGTAGTATCAACAAAATTGGAATTCTGGTTTTTGAACCTTTGTGCACATGAAGAAGCCAAATAGCATTTTAAATTCACAGAAAACTAAAAATTTACCTGTGTATTTGAAATGTACTTCATCATACAAGGATAAGGATAGACTAGTTTTCTTCTATTGGCACAGAGGCCATGTTCAGATGGTCATATCTCAGTTTAATAAGCGGAGATATGAATAAGCCTTTCTTCTGCACATGAAGCCCCTTTACACAAGGAAGCAGACAAACCCAGAAGTCTTCCAATTACAGTTGCCCATTTCATCTGAACCAGGACAATCCGCTCCAGAGCAAGCCAGCATATGAGGCCATGGTCTGAAGTTGGCTTCATATCCTGGCTTGTTCCAAAGCCATTACACTTAATTGGAAGACTTCAGGTTTGTTTGCTGGAAGTGAAGGGCCAGAAGATTCATGGCCAGAAGATTCATAATCAACTGTGACATGATCATCCAGTCTTTGAGACTTCATATGTACACTCCAAGTCCAGAGATACTTGTGTACAAAAACATTAAATGCAGCTAGTTCCATAAAAAATAAAGATCATATAGAGCAATGCAGATGCTTCCATGCATTCATTCCCAGGTGAAGAGATGTCTTATGCATCCTGTGCAATGGTCCCTGGGTTGCACTGGCATGCCCATGCACACAAAATCTTGTGGACTTTCCTCCACATCTGCATGGGTTCTTCAGCTTTGGCTACATGCAACAGCATCCTATATCAACCTAAAAGTATGCAGAGCCAGCCGTATACCACCAGCAGGAGAAGCATTTGAAAAATTAAACCATACCTAAAAGTACTTTCAACTTTTGTTCAGACTATTATTGTGATTAATTTAAGAAGCCTTGACACATGCTGATGGAGTTACACTACCTTCAGGAGTGGAGGACCTGGTGCAAACTAATTGCTTGCACCACTGAAATAAAGAAATGGCTCAAAATGGCTGAGAACATAGCCAGTTATGTGAATGTCTGAGACAAAACAAGGCCTCAAGTTTTTTTAATCTTCTCCAACCCCAAAGCTCACCTCGTTATACTTTGCTTAACTAGCACACTGAGGGAATGCTCAACTTATGCAAGGTGTATTACTTCTAAGCTTTTTATTAAAAACAACAATAACTAGAACTCTTTTAATTAAGAGAAAACGTGTAGGAAGCTGCCTTATACAAGATCAGATGATTTGTCCATCTAGCTCAGTATTATCTACTGTGGCCAGGAGCAACGCTTTAGGATCTCAAGCAGAGAGCATTCTTCCCATCTTCCCATCACCTACTTCCTAATCCTTTTTACTCTTAAGATGCCAGGGACTGAACCTGGGACCTTCTGCATACAAAGCATGTTCTCTACCAATGAGCTACATCTCCCCAGCATTCCACATTAAAAACTAGGTGGTTTTTCTCAGTATCAAGGATGTTAACAGGCGATGTTCTTCCTCACCTATTTAATCTTGAAAATTGACACTGTGCCTGGGGCAAAATACACCATTAAAAGAGTAAAACAGGAAGATGCCAATAATGAAAGAGGGATGGAGCAATGCCTTTAATGAGGTGCAAGCTAATGGCCTGGTTCGCACGTAATGAGAAGCCAGCATGGGTGAATTTCCCTGTGGCACTTATCGTTGTGGTGGCGGCCTCCATTTTGACTATCCAAGGTGCAGCAGAGCGCACCATAGCTTCTTGTTTCATGTGAAACTGGTGAGGGTGGGTTGGGGTGGCTGACAAGCCACCTGCAGCCCTAAAGGAGCCCATAGGTTCTGGGTGGCTTGTCAACAGGGCCGGCGCTACCGCTAGGCCGCCTAGGGCGCGTAGCGGAAGAGGGCGCAGAACGCTGCGCTCCTCTTCGCTGCCGGCGTGCTCCTGCCCTGCCCTGCCCGCCCGCCCGCCTCACCGAGAAAGCCAGGTCAGTGCGGGGGATTGCGCCCGGAGTAGTGGTGGGGCCGAGCCTGGGCGCCTCCCCCCCACCTTGCCTCGCCTACGCGCCGCTTCCCCCCACCTCGCCTCGCCTCTGCGCCGCCTCCCCCCCGCGCCACCTCCCCCCCACCTCGCCTCGCTTCGCTTCGCCTCCGCGCCACCTCCCTCCCCCCGACACCTACCTTCTCCGCGCTGTTTCCGGAGCCCCGCCCGCGCTCTGTTTTGGCAGGAGGAACCAGGGCAACAGGGCTTAAACAGCCCTTTTGCTCTGGTTTCACCCGGCCAAAAACAGAGTGCGGGGGTCCCTTTTCAGAGGAGGCGTGGGAAGGTAGGTGGGGGGCGGCAGCGGCAGAGTGCAGGGGGGTGTCTGGTGGAGGCGGCTGCGGCAGCGGCGGGAGGTTGCAGAGCAGGGCTGCTTTCCGGAGCCCCCCCACACGGCACGAGAGGGGGGGTGCTAAATATAATTTAGCCTAGGGCGCCAAACTGCCCTGCACCGGTCCTGCTTGTCAACCACCCCAACAACCCACCCTGATGGGTTTACATGTAATTAGAAGCTGTGGTGACAGCAGCTTGGAGTGCCAACCTGGCATCCACGGGTGCCGTAACCCACTGTGGCTAATAGGCCACAGTGGGCTGTGATGATCGTGTGAACCAGATCTGTGTGTAAAAGTCAGGAAGTGGAGTGCAACTGTGACAGATCATGACACACAATATAGAATACTTCAGTTCCTTGCATGATCATTTTACTTTTTTTGCAATGCTTGTTTATGTATACCTTTACACAGGGGCTGCAACATTTTAATGCAACTAACCTGAGTAATCAATTGAAAATTTTAAATCATCATCAACAACAAATCCATACCCCAATTAATCAGGCACCTTAAAAAAAAAAACCTGCAGAAGATGGCAAGCACTATCTTAAGATGCAACTGCCCCTTTTCTCACACAAAGAAAGAAATACCTCCAAGATGAAGCCTGCTATGATATATGCATCGATAATCTAAAAACAAAAATATGCTTCTTGAATCAGAGCTATTTTTTTAACCACATTTTTTACCATATGCAAATGTAATCAACCAACCAAGATTCATGTGATTTCTTTAAACGGGTGATAGTCTATGATCTATGAAATCTTACTTTATATACAACTTCAGACCAGTTGGGTTTGAGTGGGGGGACTGATTAATGGGTTGGCAAGGAAGTGGGGTGGAGAATTCTTCCACACATTCCACACCCTTCTCTCTACCACTAAGGCCGTTGTTACAAGTAAAGCATGAGGTGCTTTTCCAGACATCGGCCAACTCCCTGTTATCCTGAACTGACCACAGCATTCAGGCCCAGAGAAGGAGCCAAGGCAATTCAAATAAGCTAGGCAATGTGTGAATAATATCTCCCTTTGCCAGTGAACTTGCAAGTTTAATTTAGTCAGCTGACCTTTACGACACTTCAGAGTTCACCAGCTACCAGCAGTATTAATGAAATCCAGAGTTTTAACCAGGATGACTGGAGAAATGCATCAACATGCTTCAAAGTCTACCCTACTAAAACCAAGACAGGGAACACATACACTGTACTCTTAGTGCATCTGTCTCTGTGACTGTGGCCACTGACAGACAGCAGACACTGCCTAAAGTGGGTCAAGTTCTTTTGGCTGGAATCAAGAAATGGTAACAAAGTTAAATGCCCGTAACGGATGTAATTTAATGTTTGCTTTTCATTGCTTTGGAATGTTTTCTAGTATAGGCCAGGGCTTAATACTGAAGGGATTTTTAAAAAGTTATTAAAGTTCACTTCTGTGGGAAAAGGATGGGAAAAACAGGAAAACTGAGGAGGAAATCTGCACTTTGTATATACAGTGTATTTCGTTTAGCAAGCCAGATTTACAACATTTACAGTAAGCAATACATGTGAACTTTCATTTCTGGGTATGTGTTGGAACAGAGAAGAGAAACATAGCTACCATAGGTTTGAAAGCAAATTAAGAAAGCTTGGGAATAAAGGTTGTATGGAAATGCCAGAGTAGATGTTTGTCAGGCTTTTTAGCTGCCTACACAAATTTCTTTTATTTCTGTATTTTGGTCCGAAATCTGCCTGATAAAAGAAAATCTGGCTAGGTGCCTGTTCCTGTACTCACATCACCCATTATCAGGCAGCTAACCTGAGCTTTATTTGTGATACCAAAAATGTAGCTTCATATTTAAGGGGGAAAGGATGGGAGGAAGAGTGAAGTATAATATTTTTTTTAGAAACACATCCCAGTCTCGGGAATTTAACATACTTCAGAAATTTGATTCCCCCTAAGACTACTTGTTCAATATCTTGTTCTGGATCTTAGCCAATAGAAGATTCAAAATATTTATTCATTTATTTATTCTATTTTTAATCTGCCCAATAACCAATATACGTTCAGCATTAAGCTTTTTGTTCCTTATATCCTCTAACAGGCAGCTGATGTTATTTTATCTTCCCATGCCCCTCATCCTAAAAACAAAACAAAACCCTAAGGTATCATTTGACACTAAATACAGAGTGCATCTGATGATTAAAAAACAACAACATGCAAGGCAAGAGCAGTTGTTGCATTACATTTTTGCATTCACTTCTTTGCGCCCATATTTCTATTTTACAGCAAAACATGCACCCTAGTTATTTATAGGCTTTCTAAAGATTAACTACATACTCATAATAAACCCTCAAGAGGTTAACCTCATCCTCTTAAGCTTTACACACTACAATCTCAGAGATAGCTGGCAACCACAGCCAAGAAGAGGAAAAATAATCCAGCATCTTGCTAATCCTTTAGTCAATCATCTCATGCAATGATGGAAAGCCCTTTGGAGGCCGACAACTCAATCTGTCTCACAAGTACTGTCAATCCAAGAGATACATTTCACAGAACCATTAACAGCACACCTCAGAAGGGTGAGGGGGAACCTGACACCTCTCAAGTATTAAATTCTTTCTGAGAAAGCTAAACTAAAATACCCTCACGGCTGCCTCTTTCTTGTGGATGCTGTATGTTACACTTTTAGATAGGTTCATCAAGGATTTAAAAAAAAACAAAACACAATTCTGCCAATCTGCACCAATTTTATGAGGCAATTTTATTTACTACCAGTGTGGTCTAATTACAACTGTCACTCAAATTTCCCAGCATGCACAACTTTTAATTTTCCAGCCTGTTGCTTAACTATCTTCATCCTCCTTCAAATTCTACCAAAATAATCCACTTAAACCCTTCATACCATAATCTAGGTGCTCTCCACTCCAAGGAGAAAAATATACTGCCATGCTTTTAAACATTGAAAAGCAGGGTACTATTACTATTTCTTTTATTAGTTTGAAAGACACTGCAGTTTAAGAGCATGGCCCCTCCATTGTTCTTTACACTAAGTTGGGTCTCTGAACAATACTGACAGCTGCTATCAAACTGGGCTGCGTTTACTTTCAGTGCAGCTGCTGCTTGTAGGAACAGACAGGCTCCTGATGCCTCCTCCCCTCTGGGGAGACAGGCTGACACAGTGCATGTTCAATGAAGAGGAGCAAAGGTCCACTGAATTGTCAGCCCAATTTTATGCTACTCCAATTTTCCAGAGTGCACACAATCCCTTTCAAACAAATCAAGCATATGTCAGAGCATGAAACTTATTGTGCAGCATAGGATAATTATTGATGTATACAAATGTGCAAAGGGAGAGATGATCTCTTATTGGACCAACTTGGTGGAAATGTAAAAAAAAAGAAAAGAAGAAAAAGTAGTAGTAGTAGTAGTGAGGTTTGCAGTACACACAACTGTTCTTCAGGCTATAACAGAATTGTCAGATCAGCTGTGCAAGAAGTTCAGATTGGGGAAAAGGCTAGACTGGGCTAGATAGGAGCGCATGTAGCATTTATGAGCACTCACTGAAAACTGGAGGATATTTCTGCAGGCAGAAACATGTCAATACCTCAAGTACTATTAAGGCTGCCATCCTATGCTCACTTACTAGGGAGTAGGTCACACTGAATTCATTGGAACTTTCTTCTGAGTAAACATGCACAGAATTGCACTGTGCCTGAGGCAAAACTGCATCCGCTGAAAGTTTTTTTTTTTTTTAAATGAAAATGTTTCAAGGTTAGATTAAAATGAAATCAGCACATTATACTAATGGATGGTAGCTTGATCCTATACAAAAATTGCTATTAAAAAAAAAGAAAGCAGGGACATCACACAGTGTGCAACTTGCATTCAATTGAATGGAGGTTGTAAAAGAATGGGCCTGGAGGATTTGTTTTCTTGGGTCAGAGTTGCACACTCCCAAGGAATAAGGGGCACTTTGTAGCCACTAGAAGGCCCAGCCAGACATTCCACAAAAGCTTCAGGGTCCAGTGTCAAAGTTTTCAGTTAATTTTAAATGCTATTTTCACTGTCTGATGCCTGCTGAAAGGCTCAATAAGTGTATCTGAGATATTTTTAAAATATAGTTGTTAACCAGAGGTGTTTGTTAAATCAATTAACACACACAGAAACAGACCAGGTGAACTTTGGAGCTGAACTTTCAAGTTAAGAATTTATTAGACAAGTAAGGGTCATGAAGACAGCAGACATACAGAAGTTTAATTATTATTTTTTAAGTAACTGATTGGATGGGAGAAGGGGGAGAAATAAGGTTCTGGTTGAGAGGGGGGTATGTTTATGCAAAGCTAATCTGTCAAGTGTAATAAAGCAGCTTGAATGAAATTTAAGCTGAAAATCCACTGACACTCCCCTTTGCAGGGAGGAATAGCTATTAAAAGGAAATGAAGGTCACCCTCCCAGTTTATTTCACCTAATTGACTGCCAATAGCTTACCACAGGCAAAGCGACAGCAGATCTACAATTGAGAAACTGATAAAAGGAGAGTTTTCAAGCTGAGGCTCATTCTTTTAATCCTCCCTCGCTCTTATGTTTTTTTCCATCTCCAGTTGGGATGTAATTTTAAGCACAGATGGATTAACTGGTCCCATTGTCTGTAGTCGAAGTTGGACTATGGCACTGTTAATCCATACAGCAGCATGTCTAATTATCATTACAAAGTGTCTGAGGGAACTATAAAGACCAGCAGGGCATCTTCTCACAAGCAATTAACATAAATTGATAAATGAATAATTTGAATCTGCTCAAGGCACTTGCATATGAATAAAATCAGAAGGAGGACCACTTCTTTTTCAGCTCATTTTGCTTACTGTGGAAGGGCAAGAAACATGAGTGATATTTCTCAAGCATGGTAACAAGAGTTGGGAAATGACTTTAGGCAGTGTATGGAATGCATGACTCATGAAGTTCAATAACACAGGACAAGTTAGTTACTCACAATTGACAATCACTCCCAAGCATACACTATGGCAGTGCTTGCACATCATGCTACACCATAGACTAGTGTGCCAGGAATGAGCCAGAGTGAACCTTGGGTTTGCACACTGCCCCTCCCCTCTCCTCCTCCTGTGTGGTCAGGAGGAATTTGGAAGCATTTGCTTCAACTTTTGCTTAAATGCAGCTTGTCACATTGCCTAGACCCAGAACTGTGGTCAACTTTAATTATGGTTAGTTTAAACAAGCCAACTTGGGTAACTATGATTTGAAACTAATCAATTAATGTTAACCACAGTTTGTCACTCTGATTGAACGGACAAACTATGGTTAAGCAAAAGCAGAAGCAAACACTTCCAAACTCTTCCTCACTTCCAAGCTCTTCCTCACATCCACTCCTCCCAACTCAGAAAAACAAGCAAATGTGCTCAATTGCTTTGGAGAGTTGAGGTGTATCCCGCCACCCCACGCAAAAAAAGAGAGAGAGTCGGATTATCGAAGGACTCAAGTGCCACAATTATAGTCTGTTAATCCCAGGGATTGTATTTCAGTTTTGGTCACCTTTGCTTTTGCAACCAACTAACTCCCAAACTCCAAGTGACAAAACAGCAATACTACAAATCTAAAAATAATAATACCCCGAATAGGCAATATCATTTTAGAAACTATGCTTTCAGTAATTCTACCAATCGTAGAAATGTGCAGGTGCCAAGGTAAATAATGCTTAAGAACTAGCATTAAATATCAAAGCAGTTGTTATATATCAAACATTAACACATCAAAACTACCAAAGCAATAAGAAAGGAAAGCTGGTTATACACACTGTAGGAGGTAGACCTGGAAGGCCACGTACCCCGATGATGGCATTCAGCTCAGCCATGGTCACTTGTTTGGCACGTTCTACTGCTTGAGCCACTTGCTGTTGATGCTGGAAAGACAAACATGTCATTTCCATTACTGAAACAACCATCAAGAGTGCAATCCTACACATGTTTAGACAGACATAAGTCCTAAAACTCCGAACATTCCCCAGCCAATCATGCGTGGTTGGCTGGGGAATGTTCGGAGTTGTAGGACTTTTGTCCATCTAAACATGCATAAGATTGTGCCCTAACTGACCTAAGTAGGAGAGAAAGTTGTTTTATCATGGGGCAGGAATTTTTCCAAGCAGCATTCTGTTTGGGAAATGGGCAGGATGTGACTTGTCTTTCAACAGGAGCAAGTCCTCAAGTTTTTAAAATTCAGAGTTGTTGTTGTTGTTTATTAGAGCTGTTCCACAAGTGAACCCATCAGTTTTCAAACTGATATGGATACGTATCTCTGGTGTTCACTATTTTTAAAAAAATCAATAAATGATCAAGATTCAACACTCAGAGAGCTACTCTTGCAACCAACTTAGGTGAACTCTCCAAGATACAACAACTGCACTCACACACATTATAATCATGTCGTTTCAGGAATATTTTAACAATACAGTCTGATTCTACAAGCTGCTGCTCCAGCAAAATAAGTGTTAAGAAACAATGCTCAACGACTGAGCTTAATGGTACATATGGTAGCATTATGTTGGTGTCCAAAGAAAACCAAGGACATTGCTTAAGCACAGCAATGCAGGTCAAAACTACTATGTTTCTATCCACCACTGAAATATATAAGCAGAGCAGGATTGGGTGTTTTAAGCAATGTCAAATGGCACAATCCTACAAGCCAGATATATGGTAATGAGGGTTTTTCATGAAATAGCAATTCAGCAACCATCACCATAACTGGGTCCACTCTCTTGTGCCACCCACCATAGTTATGCATCCATATGGTATCAGGATTCCAACCAATTTTAAAAAGTTATTCTAGACTTCTTTTAAAAAAAATAACTGTGTTTTACAAATGCTACTCAAAAAGTTTAAGATGCTAGCACCAAATGCCAACATGCCAACATTTTTATTTACATAGAATTTAACAAATGGCTAGACTAGCAGCTGCCAAGCTAATACTGGCATTAAAAAAATCTTGATAGTCTTTGTAAATCTGCCTCCCCCTGTGCTGGAAAGAATAATTTTGTGGTTGAGCTATTTTACCAGTTATACAGTTGGTGTATCTCATCTCATCTGCTAGACCAAATTAACAGGGGGCTTGCATACTTCAGCTACAACAGATGTTCCTCACTCTTGTGAATTTTGATAAAATTAACATCTTAAAAACTAGCTAATTTACAAACAAAGACGCAACATAATTTCACTTTAAACAGCTGAACATTTGTACTTACTTCTTGAGACAAAAATGGGATGACTTGTGCACAGATTGTATTCAATCTCTTGGCAATTTCTGTCTATAGAGGCAAGCAAATATTTGGATTAAAACATGCCATTATATATGAGTTAATTTACAAAATCATGTCAAGTAGAAATGTTATACAACTTTAAATTAGTCCAACATTACATAAACTGTCTAGAATGTATGTGGTTAATCAGGGCAGGGTTCAGTCTGCTGAAGGACATCTGTTATGTCTTCAGTACCTGGTATCTACATATATTAGAGCACAAATCTATTCTTCATTAAGTAGCTCATTAGCAAGTAAAGCACTGGTTAAAATCCAACATGAGCTAAAGCCTTTTAGACTGACAAATCTATTGTTTTTCAAGTTACTAGGTCACTATATGAAACCAATTGTCTTCAACAACATCTTCATAACACTGCAGTAGCTGCAGATTGAACACAGGCATCTGATCAAATTAAAAGTTTAGAGAGGGGAAGAAGAACATTTTAGTAGCAAACATCCTTAAAAGAAATGCTACATGTCATGTTTCAAAGTTTCTAGGCAAGTACAGCTAGAGTGAGCGTGTACGTTATATCTGTGGAAGGGGACAAGAGTGATTACGGAATTATTTTTGGTGAGGTTGTAGGCACGTTCTCAATCCAGGAAAGTTGTGAGCACTGGTCCACTGTTGGGTTTTGCATAGGCAGAACGAGATTACCACCTGACATCGAGATTATCACCTGACCTGGTGGGTGTTACTTGAGTTCAAGTATACAAGGCCTTTGGTCAGGAGACATAGTCTCGAGGTGACATGACTCAGCAGCCTTGAACAGATTTGGGGTAAACATGTTGATGAGTAGGTTGTGCAACTGGGTGAGTAATATCCTATTCATAGATGCAGGGTCTGGGGTATATAAGCTAGCACACTTGCTTGCTTCCGTCATTCATTCTTCATCTCTCTCTGCTGCTTGTTCGTCTCGACATGTATTGTCTTGGACTTCACTTCATCTAGCCTTAACACTGGGGTAGTGGGTTTGAGTCTGCAATGATGTAGTGAGTAGAAATGCATTGATTGCCTTAATCCCATGTAATTGGGTCTTACAAATAAACTCTTTAATCTTTATTAACTGCTGTTATCTCCTCCTTCCGCTTGCGTGACTGGGACTGAGGGTCATTGGCTAGGGGAGCTTTTGAACCCGAGTCAGTCCAACTCTCACATCGGTTATGGGCCCAGATAAGGATCAGATAACGATCTGATGGTTATCTGATGGGCAGATAAGCCACAGAGACGCAGTTTGGAGAAATTCAGCAGTTATAGAGTTAAAGATATTGTTTACTATTTGTAAGAAATGGTTTGTAAACAAACCGGAAAGGCGATGCAGTGTTGCTAAAGCTGGGAGCTGATAACAGCGGCTTGGAATGCAGCATAACTGAAAAATGCAAACAGAGAGACGGAGGATTTTTCGTTTTGAAAGCAGCTAGAAACGGAGGTGCCAGGCTTGGCAAAATCCAAGGCTACAGACTGTGAATGTGGGTGCCGGTTCGGGCAGCTACTAGGCTGAACAGTCAACATTGCTGGACACAAGGATTTCGTTTTTCCACAGCTTGCTGGAAAAGCAAGGATTGTAAAGGAGCTGTATCAGGCAAAAGAAATAATCTTCAGGAGGCTCTGTGTGTCAACTCATTTGAGTCCAGACTACAGGCAGGAGGATCATATTTCATTTACAGTCTTCTTCACACAGCAGCGGATCAGCTATCTTTTGCACTGTATCAACAAGTGGCTTGGATTACAAATGCGTGGATTACGTCTGACGTGGGTAAAGCGTCTGGAGCGTCATGTCGCAGCAAGGTCACGTGTGACAAATGTATTTTGGGAAACTTGATACTACACGAGAGGCTGTATCAAACCAGCGGAGGCGTGGTTTTGAAGCAACAGAGAAAAGCAGCGCGGCAGTTTTGAACAGAGAAAGCTGTGCTTAAAATGGGAAGCTGTTCTTCATTTTCTTCATGTGGGATCACAGAAGAAGGAGCTTGAAATCAGCAGGGGTGCTGCTGAAGGAAAAACTTTATGTTTTAACCCAGGACATAACAAAATGGACATTATTTTGTTGTGAACAGAAACAGTGGATTGTTTAAACGAATTTTTCTGTGTTGGACATAAATAAACAGGAAGAGGACTATGCAAATGGTCAGAGGTTTAACAATCATGTTTTGAAACTGTATTTCTTGAAAGTTGGATAACTTGGAATCAAGAAAGTGTAATATATGCCCTGAAATGTCAGGAAATGTACTGAATGTATATATGACTTGAGTATATTGTGGATTTTTCTGTAGCAAAATGTAAAATACTGAATAAGTAGGTATGTTTATATGGCAAAGCTAAGAGATGGATTATTTCTTTTATATTGTAATGGTGTAATAAAGAAATGGAAAGTTGTACTGATGCAACTATAAAAGGTTAAATGCTTATATGTATGACATCTACATGCATGCATATCACATGAATGTTTGATCATTTAGATTCACAGGCCTGTGAAAGAAAATGCAAACTGTGTTGTGGGGAAAGCATTGGGAAATGGTAATTTTCACATGAAAGGTAATTTTGTGCACATAAACAAGGGATGCTAGCTTCAACAGGTAAACTGGAAGGCAAGCTGAAAAACCAGTTCATTTCAACCAATTTGTTCTTGGTGATCTTGGGAACTCTGATGGTCTTTAGAGGAAAGGCACGTTATTTCATGATGTTCATTGATCAATACACGAGGTACAGGTTGTGTACATGTTAGATAGAAAGCTGGAATATTGAACAAAGTCAAGGTGTTTTGTGCTTGGATGGGAAACAAGCATATTACCCATGTTACCTATTTCTTTTCAGATATGGGGAAGTTCAATTCAGTGCATGCTTTCATGACTTTCTAACAGGATGTGATATTGAACACATGGATTGTGTGGAAGAGTAAACAAACACTCAGAAGAGGTGATGCTAATTTGGATAATGAGGTTTTGGTAGAAGCTCTTAAATGTTTTGATTATGTACATGATAGAAGTTTTAGTTCTGTGTAATGAACTGTACACCTTATAGAAAGTAGTGTAGTAGGAGGAATCTTCTGGAGAAACATTTCAGGATCTTGGATCTGATATGTAGGTACATACACCTCAAAGTTAGAAGAAATCTGTAAGGGAGCTTACATGAGATTTTCTAGAAATGAGAATATTGTGTTTTACATGAACAACACTTGGATAGTGAGATTATCTAGAAGTGTGTTAAGTATAATGCTGAATGAAAATGTGAGATCATTTTTCAAAATTAATTCTGTTAATGCAGGGGATGCATCAAGTGCAGAGTCAGAATAGAAAAGCATTTGCTGAAAGACAGTCAGGTAAATTTGACAAAACTTTGATACACATTTGGTTTAGTGGAGACTAAACAAATGATTGTTCATCATTGGTGCAAATTTTATTGGAACAAGAACCTGATAACTGATGAGGTAAGGAACAGGTGAGTCAAACAACCTGTGAGATATCAGGATGAATTTGAAGGGAAAGCCATTTGAAACTTCAAAATTTCAAAGAGGTGAAAAATTGTCTGTTAAGGAAGCTGAACCATAGCTTCAGGCTATGCAAGCTGAGTTGAATTCTTTGGATAAAGAACAAAACATGGAAGCTGGTGAAACAAACAGCAGTCCATGGAACTCATTGTTACCAGATAGATTTTTTAAGTGAAAACTAACCAGATTGAAAAAGGTTATATATATGACAAAATAGCAAGATTGGTTGCTTGTGGTTTTTTTGCTTTAGTTAAAAGGAGCAGGAAAATCATGAGTAAGTGCAACAACAATTTGCTTTGGAAACAGTTAGACTGATGTTTAAGAATGTGGAAATGTATGGATATTTCACAAGTGGAAATATTGGAACATAAGCATTTTAAATGAGAGGAAGTCTTTGGAAAACTGTCTGTGAGATTTTCTGTAGAAAAGCTAGAATCAGCTGGAGGCTGGAATTCTGTTTTGAACTCAAACATTGTTGAAGTGAGATTTGCACAGAGAGGCAGATCAATGTTTGTTTGTTAAACAGGAGGAACAGAGACATAGACTGTATGTACTTTGTTTAGATGGGTGATCTATTGTTTTTTCTGGACAGATAAAAGCAATATGATATAATTGATCCAGGGTTTGGAATTTCATTGAATTGAAACTGCTTGGTGGTGGATCAACTGTTTATTTGTAAATAGAGGTTGAGGGAGAACCAAGAGGGCAGTATCTTACTGCAACAAACCAGAGAAATATCATGGATGTGATTGAGAATTTTGGAGATTGTTAACTCAGTGAGAGACTCCAAATAGTTGAGGATTTTCAAGCACATGCTGATGGAAAAGCAGTTTGAATGCTACACAGAAGCATTGGGCTGTTGAGCTTTACTGTACAAGCAACAAGGCCAGGTATTGCTGTCAGTGTAATGGGCAGACTGTTAGACCAACAGGACATGCTTGGAGAGCTCTGAAAAGGAGTTGAGTGTTATCTGGAAGGAACATCACACTTCAGACTAAGAGTTACAAGTCAGAGCACAGGTGGCTTACAGATTCACAGAAATGCCAGTTGTGGTTGTGATAGTAAGAACAACAAGAACACACCTGAAGTTTGTTATTTTTATAACCATACTTTGTTTGATTGATTTTGTAGAAACAATCATCTAAAAGTTAGAGTTCAACTGAAGCAGAACTGAATGCATTGTATTATGTATTGTGCTATTATGCTATTGTAAAGCTTGAATAGTTAATGCATTTGTTTAAATAGTTTAAATTGTTAAAAATGTTTAAATGATGCTGAGATTGATGTGAAAAACCTATTACAGTTTTTTCAGGAAACCAAGGCAGGATTGCTATGCTGCAGGCAGATAGCAATACACAACGTTTTGGGTCTGCAAATAAAACTGTGTCATAAGGAGGGATACATCAGAAGTGATTTGATGGTGGTTCAAAATTTCTGGCAGGTAAAGTCATTCCTGCAGAAGTTTTTTATCAAAGTTCATAGATGAAGGAACAGCATCAGATGTCAACAAAGCTGTTGCTGTTGTATGAGGTAAATAACCACGTTCTGAGCAAATGCAAAAGCAGGGGGATGTTGGGTTTTGCATAGGCAGAACGAGATTACCACCTGACATCGAGATTATCACCTGACCTGGTGGGTGTTACTTGAGTTCAAGTATACAAGGCCTTTGGTCAGGAGACATAGTCTCGAGGTGACATGACTCAGCAGCCTTGAACAGATTTGGGGTAAACATGTTGATGAGTAGGTTGTGCAACTGGGTGAGTAATATCCTATTCATAGATGCAGGGTCTGGGGTATATAAGCTAGCACACTTGCTTGCTTCCGTCATTCATTCTTCATCTCTCTCTGCTGCTTGTTCGTCTCGACATGTATTGTCTTGGACTTCACTTCATCTAGCCTTACCACTGGGGTAGTGGGTTTGAGTCTGCAATGATGTAGTGAGTAGAAATGCATTGATTGCCTTAATCCCATGTAATTGGGTCTTACAAATAAACTCTTTAATCTTTATTAACTGCTGTTATCTCCTCCTTCCGCTTGCGTGACTGGGACTGAGGGTCATTGGCTAGGGGAGCTTTTGAACCCGAGTCAGTCCAACTCTCACACACTCAACCCAGTTTGGTATGCCTTGAGTCAGGTGAAAGACAAGACAGAGCTGGGTAGAATATGATTAGATGACTGTTTGGGAAAGGGGCAGAGTGAATAAATATATGTAGCAGTGGAGCTCAGTTTGGCAAGCGGAAAGCTAGTTCACCTGAAATTCTGAATTACATAATTGGATTAAGATTATATGCCTTGATTAAAAATTAACCAGGGTTCAAATAACCAGGGTTCAAATAATGTACCTTGAGTACTAAGGTTGCAATCCTATACATGTTTAGAAAGAAAAAGTCCTACAACTCCCATGCTGGCTGGGGAGTGCTGGGAGTTGTAGGACTTTCCGGTGCTGGAAGTGACGCGACGGGACCGGAGAGGATGGGTCGAGCGGCGCGGAGAACTGCTCCGCACCGCTCAGAAGAACGAGGCGGGGGGTCGCCCCCGCGGAGAGTCGAGACGGGGGCAAGGGCCCCCCCAGGTTCGATTTCATGGCTACTTCAAACCATTCATCTACACCACACTTGACATTAAGTAGTTGGATGTATCACAGCTAACTATAATTTATCTAAACTCAAAAGTAAGTATGTTCAAAGTTTTCCAGCTCTGAGGAAAGTTTACCACACCATTTGTAGGTACCGACAAATGACACCAACGCTAGTAGTTACTACTGCTTATTCACAGTTAAGTGTACGATTACCGAGCATTATGTAAGCCCTTGGGTTGCCATGACACAGATTCTTATCACAACAAAACATTCTCTCCTTTGCTCCTTTTGGCATAATTTCTGTATGTTTATGTTTTATTTATTTACAACTAGCTTTTTTTACCTGGCATTGCACGGGTCGTCATTTTCCTATAGGAACTATTTGTTCAAGATTCCTTAAGGTAGCTGTCCGCTGTTTGGAATCCCAGCTCCCCCAGGATTACACAATGAAACCCCAGCTCCCCTAGGACTACACAATGAAGAATTCCCTGTGTCCCTCCCCAATGAATACTACACAATGAAATCTCTGCTTCTTTCCCACCCGGGACTATGCAACAATGTTTTCCCTGCCCCCCCGGACCACACAATGAAATCCCTGCCTCCCCCCCCCCCCCCCGGGACTACGCAATCAAATCCCTGCTTCCCCCCCCCCTTGGGACCACACAATCAAATCCCTGTCATCGTCCCCCCCCCCCAGCCTACACAATGGTGTTGCACGGGACTTCATTTTCCTATAGGCACTGTTTGTTCGAAATCCCCCCCCCCCCCGTGTAGGCCCCAGCTGCAGTTCATATGAACATTCTGTTTGGGCGTAGGAGAGACTTGCATATTCGCCTCTGATTGGGCCCCTGTGGCAGTGCATACCAACATTCTAAATGCCGTTGGAGCAATTTGCATAACCGCTTCTGAATGGCCCCTGCGAACATTCCAAGTGACACCATTGGCTCTCATCTATTTTGGTCCGTACAGGCGTGGTGGGGTTTTTCCCGAGATTTGAACCTGCCAGTCTTTGTCCTTGGGTGATGGGGAGTATGCATGCCAAGTTTGGGACGGATCCGTCCAACCGAGTAGGAGCCAGGGCAACGCACGCGAGCCGTTCAGACATACGTACGTATGTACACACGCACAAACATTCACATTTATATAGTAGATGTATATCCTGCCCTATTATCATGCTGCCTAAACAGCAGTGTTGTACTCTTGTCAAATTTTAAGCCCTTCTGGAAGATGCTGTGAGGGAGAAAGAATGCTTGGATGAGTGGAACCGGCAAGTTCCACTCCAAATAGTTTTGACAAAGTGGGGAAATGAATCCATATCCCGTCTTTTCCTCCAATGAGCCCAAGATGGTGTACATGATCCTCCTCCTCCTCTCCATTTATCCTCAGAACAACCCTGTGAGGGAGGTTTGGTTGAGAGTCAGTGACTGGCCCAAAGTCACCCAGTGAACTTCATGGCCAAGTGGGAATTTGGACCCGGATCTCCCCAGTCCTAGTCCATCACTCTAACCAGTACACCATGCTGGCTCTCAATGTACTCAGGGCATGCACAGAGGTATGCCAAGGGAGTGCACACCAAGGACAGACTGATGCTTTCTTGGTGTGCCAATGACCTTGTAGCATATTATGTGAGGCCTTTATCATGCCCAAGGCCACACCACACCACACCATCCCTTGTTTGCTCTGAGGCCTCTGGAGTGCTGAGAAAGCAACAATGTCCACATTCTTGAGAATGCGGAGGACCTCCAGCAGGGGAAATAGGCAGAGTATGGCTAGTAGAATCCAAGGGCAATGCTGCACCTACCTCTCATATTTCTGGTGTGCACAAACCCACAAAGAGAAGTGGACCCCCTGTGTCCACTCCAGAAATACTCCTGCCCTAAACTTGAAGCATAGGTTTTGGCTGGGGTGACCATGTGCCCCATCTTTAATGGCAGCATCTGGCACATCACTCAGAATACATTCTCATCCTTATGCCAGCATTAAACATTATACTGCAATGTCACCTGCGAATTTTAATTATTTATTTATTATATTTATACCCCGCCTTTTTTCCTGCAAGGAACCCAGGGCGCCTTACATAATCCTCCTCCTCTCCATTTTATCCTCACAACAACCCTGTGAGGTAGGTTAGGCTGAGAGTCAGTGACTGGCCCAAAGTCACCCAGTGAGTTTCATGGCAGAGCAGGGACTGGAACCCGGATCTCCCGAGTCCCAGTCCAACACTCTCACCACTACGCCACACTGGCCAAGTATTCAATTAGCAAATTCAATAGAAAATGTTTAAACATGCCATCTTCTACCTATAATCTGAAGGGTGATACCAGGAATTATTTTTCAATATCATATTCAGTTGTAAGACACTGGCTCAGTTCCTGTAATTTGCTCCCCTGGAAAGCCAGATAAACTATCCCCAACTTTAACTCAATACAAAAATCAGGTTACACTCTTCTTTCTTTTTTTCTAAGAACCCAAGACCACGACTACTTCGAAATATCCTACAGCTAGTATTGAAAGCTTTAGATATAGAACTGAAACAACCGTACATCGTTTTTAAAAATCTATATACTGTATATAAAAGAAGAAGTCCTGACTGATTCATCAATGCCCAGCTCAAACCGTTTAATCTAGGAACATGAAATTTTGAAGGAACATTGTTTTTATGACGTAGACACCCACTAAGGAAAGGTTTTTGGAAATTCTATCCCTAAGGGGGTGAAAGGGGGGGGGAATCACCCCACTCTCATATCTCCTATGGGCAAAATAGGAGAACAGTTATGCAAATCGGCCTCACCTCATAATTGCTACAGGAGCCAATAGGAGCAGTTATGCAAATAGCCCATACTACACTTAGAATGTTCGTATGAATTCCTGCAGGTGCCAATAGGAGTGGGCATGCAAATCTCCCCTAGGCCATTTAGAATGTTCTCTAAGGGGGTGAAAAGGGAGGGAAACTTTTTAAATGACTGACTTAATGACTGTTGTGTGTGGGGCGTCATCGCATAGGACTCCATCACGTTTTGATGGATCTACCCCAAACTTGGCACCAGTCACTCTTCATCATCTGCAGACTCTCAGGATAAACCTGATTTTTCTTTAAGATCAGATATTTCTGTCAGAAAAGATTTCTGCTGCCAGCAGCCAGCCTAAATGTTACACTTTCAGTCAGAGACACTATCTTTTCCATACAGCTCTCGCAGGCCTTCAAGGAGAAGAAAAAACAACAACACCCTTTTCATTTTAAAACCTGTTTTTTTTTAATTCTTCTTCTTCTCCATAAAAAAAAATTCAAAATGCAAATTGAAAATTTAAATGTAAATGGTGTGATGATATCACACACAGTTGTACCAATTGTAGGTGACGGAGCATGCCTATTCTGGGCACTATATTCCATTATGTATGGCAGTCAAAATCTAGGTAGGGAGGTATGTGAACAAATAGTTGATCATGTCGTTGAAAACTGGGATGAACTCTCTATAATGTCCCACGACAGTGATGGAAACAACTATGCGAGTGCCGATGCATACTTTGACAACTTGTCCCAACCCCATACTTATGGTGGTTTGTGTGAGTTGACAGCAGGTAGACAGCTTTTCGAATTAGTTTTCGAAGTTTATCATAATGGTGAACTTCACGCAAAATTCGGTAACAAAGGTAACCCTGCAGAACGTTTACGTTTTACGCAAAATCTTTCCGGTGGCCATTTTGAGGCTTATTTGCCATCTGAAGTGATGGTGTTTCTAAAAGCAATACATTCCAACACAAAAAAATTCATGGTCGCATATGAATGGAACAACTATCTTTGTTTTGTTGCCAATACACCCTGATTAACGTCTGTAATAAACATTGCTCATTACGTTAAGACATCAACCTGTAAATTACATTTCGTACAGTTTGGACAAAAAACTCATGTTTCTTTTAAAAACAATTGCACCAAATCCTAAAATCCATGCGAGCGAAGCCGCGGGCAACAGCTAGTATCTATGTAAAACAAACTAACTCCAGAAATACTGAAAGGCCAGAATTCAACCTTAAGGGGGTAGGAGGGTGAACAAACCCAAACCAGTCAGCCAACCAAAACATACGCCACGCTTTAGAGATATAGAATATAGATGGTATTAAATCTCTGAAATGCCTGTCACAGCCTCTAAAGTTCGTGTAGTATTCATGACTTCTGAGCTGTCACCAGTTTTACACAGCTTATCATTAGATTTCTGATCTGCAAATATGGAGGACAGTTAAAACAATGAGGGATAAAAGAAACAAGTCCTTGCAGATAGCAGATACATCAACACTAATTGCCCACATTCTCTCTGGCTCACTGGCAAAGCAGATTGCAGAGGCTGGAGCCTCCCGTGAAAGCCCTTGTGTTTGTAGGCAGCTTTCTGTGGAGCAGCTCAAGTGCCCTTAATTGTTTATGTTCTTAATGCAAGGCCTCTTGAAGGCATTCATTTTTAATAGCAGGCTTGAGTGTGGGACCTATCAAAGAGTACACAGCAACTTCAGCCATTAGTCTTTGCCATTGCAATGATGGCCTTTTGATTTATTTGTAAATGACAAGCTTGCCAGGCCCCCAGACTCAAGCACTGCCTTCCTTTTTGAAGGATCACTAAAATTAACATGAAGGAATTCAGCTGCATTTTGCAAGATGGAAGTTGAGACTGAAATTGTCATTTGTGGAAGGGGAGTGTGTGTGTGTGGGGGGGGTGTCGGGGTATTTCTTCTTCTTAAAAGTGTTTTGACCTAAAATATAGCCAGCTACAAGTGTTGTTACTTGTCATTTTGTCAAAAGTTCACTACTGAAATGAATGGCCAAAAAAAAAGAAAAAGGAAAAAGAACGGCTTGGAACAGCTTTAAATAAGCTCATCAAAAATCCTAACCCTATTAATGACGCAGCACACAAGAGTTTTGCTTTCTATGCTTTCTGCAGGAGGACACAAGAAGTGTTTAGCTCAGATTGGTTGCTATTAAAATTTGTGTGTGGGGGGGTGTTAACTAACAAACCCTTTTCTAAATCCATCAGTTTCACCAGGTCACTGTTTCTCCACTGGGAGAAGATGAAAAGGTTTGTGAAGCTAAGCTGTTTCCATGTCCAAACGGGAAGATTTGGTTAACAATCTACACACTATGCCTGTACAATGTTGAGTCCACATACCAATTGTGGCACCTTCTCAGAGTACTTGCAGCCCTCAGGAATTATAATTATGCACTGTAGGCTGCAAAACTTTGCTTGGACCTTTGTGTGTGTTGCTGTCCAAGTATGGAGCTACTGTGGCTGTGGGAAGAGGTTTGTTCAGCAGTTAACACAGGGAGAAAATGACACTTTGCCCCGATGCTTTAAAAAAAATAAAATACCCCCAATGCCCAGTGCTTGTCACTAGAGCTGGATTCATTCATTCTCCTCGCATGTAAGAACCCTGGAAAATCTAGGTTCTAAACTCTTGCGAGAAGCTTCGACGGACAGATGAGACTCTCCTTTGGAGAGGGTTGTCCTTCATGTGTAGACGGCAATGAGAAGGGCAAGGGGCGGGATGAAGCTACCTGTGCTTATTCCCAATCCCCCTCCTCATGTGTAAGAACAAACGGAATAGGGATTACACCAGACACCTCTGGGCAGAGGAGGAGTATGAATGTGCTCCACGGTTGGCTTTTTGCAATGGCTGTGAGGTAGCAGCACACATACAGGTTTGCTTGTCCCCTTGCTTGACAATTGAGGCCTAAGACAACATCAGCAGAATGAGGTCGTACACCTAGGAACATAGGAAGCTGCCTTGTACCGAGTCAGATCCTGGGTCCATCTAGCCCAGTACCGTCAACACTGACCAGCAGCGACTCTCCAAGGTTTCAGGCCGGACTCTCTCCTAGACCTACCTGGAGAAGGCCAGGGATTGAACCTGGGACCTTCTGTATGCAAAGCAGGTGCTCTGTCACTGAGCTACAGCCCCTTCCTGAATGCTCCCCCCACCCCGGACTCCTTCCGTGCCAAAAACGTGGGAGGTCCTGGCCCAACCCTCTCCCTGTGGGGAGCATTCAAAAGTGCGATTCCCCATTTGCTGCCTGAAGGGGGTACGGTCCATTCTACCACCTCATTCTGCTGCATGGATGGATCAGACCTGAGCCTGTGTGTGAAGAGGACTGGACAGTTCCAATTCCTGCTTGATAACAAGATGCCAAAGAACTTGTAAATAATTATTGAAAAAATGAAGCACAGATATCCTTATTAACCAATAAACTCTATATTATAGCATGGTAATAAAAACAATAAATCCAGGACAAATAGCAGAAACGTCTATCTCTATTCCCCCTATCCTTTTATGCCAGAATATTGAATGCTCTTTTCCAATCACAGGCAGCTCCTCATCAACATTCACTCCGATCTGCTTCAGAAACTCATCTTTGTATACTCTCAATGGTGAAGCGAAGTACTTCTGCCTATGCTCAGAGGCACACGCAAATTTTTTCAGAGCCAAGCTCTGAAATGATAAAGAGAGGCAGGCTGTACTTGCCCAAACCAAGTAGATATATTACCTGGACAACAAAGGTGGGATGTGGAAAGAACTGGATTTCTTCATTGTAAGAAAATGTAACTCCATCATGTTAGTTAAAAGTGTTACCATTAAAAGCTCTTTTCTTTCAAGCTCTTTTTCCTAAGTAGTAAATTATATTTTTAAAGCTGTGAGGGGGAAGGGAGAGAAAAGAACAATTCCCACCCCCCACCCCAATTTGTTATTTGGGTGAGATAATCCAGTTCCCTTCTCCCAGCTTACCCCTTCATTATTATTTTTTTTCCACTTCTCTGGTGGTAGAAACTAGCCTGAGATTAAAAAGTGTTCAACTTAACTATCGAGAACTCTCACCCCTCTAGTTAGTTGTCCTCACATGTCACATAAGAAAAAATATATATTTGCACACATGCCCCATTTTGTCAGTTTTCAGACCCTTCAGCAAGAGTGCTCAAAACTGTGCGCAAGAGGACAGCTAGCAGGGAAGTGGGTACATATCCCCACTGTTGTGGCAAACAAGCAGATGCTCCCTTGTGTTAGGAAGCTCATCAAACTGTAGACAGGCCATATACAGATGTCATTCCTCCGCACTACATCACTTTTTAAATACAATGCACTTCCCAACATCAGGCAACACAGGTCCCAATTGAGGCAACAACTGGGCACATTCTCCTTTCTTTCCTCCCCAAATGGTATATGGTAGGGTGGTAAATTGTTTTTAGCGGTCGTGTTTTCATTAACTTGTTTTTTTTAAAATTAAATTTTTTAAAAAAAATTTCATAATGTTTTATTTATATTTTTAACTGTATTTTATTGTTTGTTTTTAATTATTGTTGTACACCGCCCAGAGAGCTTCGGCTATTGGGCGGTATAGAAATGAATGAATGAATGAATGAATGAATAAATAAGTGGTAGCAGCTTGGGAAAAGAATTGCTATGGACACGGACACACAAAAGTGTGACAGTGTGGACGGAAGCGTCTTTTTGCAATCCTTGTGGCACCTCTCAAAATGGCAGCTTCCACAGTGCTGAACCTCATGAAAACACGAATATGTGCAATGCTAATATCCCCATTATTATAAGATGTGTTTTGGTTGACAAAATACTTTATGGTTAATGTAACTCCACAGTCCTATGTTTGGAACTATTTAGGTTGTGCAGCTATGAAAAAACTCAGCATTCCACATGGCAGCAATTATTAAGCAATTTCCAGAGAGGTTAGTCTAGCTGAGGCATCCACTGGGTGATAGTTCCTAGTCATGGAACACAAATGGCAAATTGGAGACTGCATAGGATTAGAAGTACGGTAGTATCAGCACTGGATCATTCCACATTAAATTATTCCTTACGCATCCCTATTCATATATTAACCTGTGCCCCGCTTTAAAACAACAACAACGGGGGGGGGGGGGAGGAACTGAACCAGGAACCTATGCAATATGCTGCAAGCATGTGGGAGGAAGTTTTACATATCACCAGAGCATAGGAGCAACCACAGAAGCAACACACAAGTCAAGCGTAAGTCACTTGCATTTCCTGTTCCCTTTGCATCTTTCAAGTTCAAAGCTGCCCCAGAACTTTACAACCTTTCCTCCCACTTCCTGGCACATCAAATCAGCAGAAGCACCAGGTGCATGTCAGCATGTCTATAATAACCACTGACCTAATTATTATTATTATTATTTTACTTACTGGACAGCTACTGGGTCTTACTCATTTATTAGATGTATCTATTGGGGCATCAAGTGGTCTCTCCTGCCCAACTGAACATTTTATCCTGCTGGCTATGTGGCTCATGCTAGACTTCAGAGCATCTTATTTTTTTAAAAAAAACCTAAACCTTTCCTAAAGGCTAAACTCACACATGCTTACACAGGAAGTGCAGTTTTTTAAGCCCATACAGGCATCTTTGCAATCAGCCACTTTAATAGGTCATAAAAGAGATGATCGAAGCAAATCCATATGCTAAACAATGTGTTTGCCCAAAGCAGAGAAGAAAAGCTATTGCAGGGGCGAAAGGGAATAAAGCAAGACATGCAAATATTTTAGCAACACCTAATACTGATAATTAGGACCCCAACTTTTGCCAAGATGATAAAGAGTTCATCCCCTGCTAGAAATAAAGGTCATCTTAAAAAGATTACTCCTTAGGATACTGTGAAAAGAAATCATCTTTAAAGGGACACTATGATCACCTAATTTAAATTGAAATGATACATTTAGCTTTGTCACAGAATCGGCAACCAACTGGGTTTAATGCTCTGCACTTGTGCTGTAGAAGGCACAGCAAAATAGAGCTGAAAACTCCATCTGAATGAACAAAATGTTGTGCTTGCCATTTATACTGTGTAACAGTAATCCACCGGGGAATAAAGGTCAAGGCTGCACTTTTGGTCATTACCGAATCATTTGAGATGATCTGTGGTGAGGAAAATCGAAGGCTGTGAGTATGCAGCAAATGGCTTGACCTCAGACCAATTTTTGTCTCCATCTGTCTAACAGACATGAGGATAAAAGCTCTTTATAGGGTTTCTTGGTTTGTTTTTTTTAAACCCATGTTGCAAGCCAGGAAACAGTTTGATATAGCATTAATAAGGGAAAAGTGCCCTTTTGTGCCACAGAAATACACTTAGATTGTTATTTTTTTTATCACCAGAATTATTCCCTTCTATCAGAAGTCTACTTCCCTAACTTCTTTAAAATGTTGAGACGTGATGGTTTGGATCCAAAGATTCCACCATACAAGTGGGTGGCACTTTTACTTGCTGGGGCTGGGGAGAAGCAGGGGGAGAAATAGCCGATTTCCACATCTGCAGCCTTCCAACAAGTGTGGAAATGCCTTACTTTTGTGCAGTGTAAACATTTGGCCCAAGACATTGGACAGTATTCAATGGGGCCACTGCATTTATGCAATTGACATAGGGCTAGCATAAGAGACTTCTAGCATGATGCTAATAGCGTTAGCTGGCACGATTGGTGCTGTGCTACAGGTCACTTACGCTAGTGATATGTCAATTGCATAAGTGCACAGGCCCCGTTGAATACTGCCCGTTGTGTTTGTTTGAAAAAGGTGCTCGGAAGAAAAAGGTGCTCAAGCCAAACTGAAACAGTTAGTCAACATGTGCACAACTCAAGTAATGCATTACTTTTTAAGGAAGAACTGTAAGCAAATATGTTTTACAGTTAAAACTGAGAAGTTAAATATTCAGACACTTGAAGTTACTGGATCCCCAAATATTCTGCTGTATACAACCATTATTGAATTCAGGTTTAGGTTCTCCTCACCCCCGATACACATGCATTATTAATAACCTTTTATTTTAAACTAAATATGCCAGTCTCTTATTTTGGCAGTGACAGCTACACATTAAGAGGCAATGTGCCATTTCAAAAAAGTTTAAGCCCCCACATCAATGTCAAACAACAGCATGTCAAACT
Source organism: Shinisaurus crocodilurus (assembly GCA_021292165.1). NCBI lineage: Eukaryota > Metazoa > Chordata > Lepidosauria > Squamata > Shinisauridae > Shinisaurus > Shinisaurus crocodilurus. The sequence continues at coordinate 78,540,347 of CM037877.1, read as the reverse complement.
AAGATTCAATTCAGGTAAGTACCACTGCCAAATGTTCTTGCTCCCAGACGTGCTTTAAGATTATTTTTATTGCTTAAAATTTAATTTGTTCCAACTCACGTCTCCATGACAACATTGGCTAGCCCTGCAAATCATTTGGGTAATTGGATATCTTATCTCTCTATTGCTCTCAAATCAAATGATTCTGCTAGAATTGTAACAGCCAATCAAGTTTACAGGCCTCCTGAGTAATAGACTTAGAAAAGTAGCCACATTCATCTCCTATTTACAGCCATATTAAGCATTACACAAAAAAGCCGTAGAAGGTGGCCTTCAACTGTATTGCAAGTTATCATTGCTGTCACCATTAATATTGTCATCAGCAGAAAGGGGTGGGAAAACTTAATCCAGATAGATTAAACTCAAACTGATAAACAGGAACATATATCTATTTCAAATGAGCTTTGATCAGTGGCTGTCTAAATATATTTGCAACAACAGCACATCACTTCAGTTCCAGCCTCGTACAACCAATGTAATGATCTGCACATTCACATAATAGGAATGCTACATTAAGGAGCATTCCCCACTGCTTTAAGAATTCACATATGTATGTATTACTGTATTTCAACTAATAAAAGTCTCTGTGCTGTTTGGATAGCATTAATGTGAATGGATGCTAAACTCAAAAGAGGAAGACCAACTACACTATGCTCTTCTTGTCTGTCTCAATAAGTCATTCACAGCCTGATTCACAAGTCAGTTGAAACCAGAGTAATTTGATTGAAGCAGATTTAATTCTCTTAACTGGGTAGTGGATGAGACTGTTAATTGTCCATCTTTTCATTTCTTTTCAGGCTATAAACTCTAAGCTTTCTGTTCTCCGTCAGGGCCACTTCATGCATGATTGGTTTCCAACAAAAGTACCACTTCCACGCAGGAAAATGTGGGTGTCACATATCATGAGTGCAGATATGCCTCTTTTGCCGTATCTCCAGACCGATTTTTATTTTATTGGAGATTCCCCACATAATGTATTTTGGTTTTGCTGTGTACATATTTCTGCACTTGCGACATATGACTGCACACATGCAGGATATATACAATTCCCTACCCCGAAGCAATACCTGCGTAGGAAATAGTGTATTAAGGAAGTGCAAATCTCCCGCACTTTGTGCACGGTTATTGGTACAAAAGGGTGAGGGGAAGGGTAAGTCAGTGCCATGTGCTTTACTATATATTCAGTACTGGTGTACAATAGTCCTCTTGCCAAAGGCTTTGATGAGCCAGTAGTTCTCCTATGCAAGCCCCATTAAACTGGGACCTGAACCCAGATCCTCTTAGTCTATCCCCTAAACCACTACAGGCAATATTGCATTTATAATTATCTGCTTTAGAAATGATAATGAATTTTTCAGCCAACTCTCAGAAAGATTTCCTTCCGTTGATATATTAACATTTTAAGTAAATGATCTAAGTGCTGATACATAAATCATATACAATGATTTATTGTCCATGACAGTCAGCTGAAGGTGTGAACTGCCTCCACTTAAGAATATTACACTTGGGGAAAAGTAAAGCAATGTAAAGTCTCTATCTTGTGAATGAACTACATGGGCCAGTTCACGTATACAAGTTATGCCTTAATCTTGAATATACGGAGTGACAAACATGGAGCTGTGAAGTTACCCTAGAGCTGAAATCTTGTGCATAGCTGCTTGTGAGTAAACTCCATTGAACTTAGTGGAACTTACTTTTGAGTAAACATGCATAGGATTGGCTGCATGTTACAGAAGTATGGATGGATAAGAGGAGCAATGTCAATACCTGGACAATTCACACAACCACTTTGGTGTTTTTAAAAATTTTCACAGGCTTTTTTGGGGGGGGGGTCAATGTGAAATTGAACTTGTCACCACAAACATACCGCTCATCGTAGCATTCGATGGTGACACTGCTCATCGTAGCACATTCACATAACCAGCTTATTTCAGGCATTTTCAATCCAAACAGAATATACTAAAGAAGCCCTTGTAATAGCTGGTGGGGAGGGGGAATGTCTCACCCCACATCTTTTAGGCTTAGCTGAATGCCATCTTGACCAGGCAGCAAACAAAGACCCCTTTTGCTTTGCTCTCCTTCTACTAAACTGAAAGCTACCTTTGTGTTTTCACTCACTAATCCATAGAAGCCTTTCACATGGCACAAAACAGAAGTTGCAGCATTTTGTTCTCTAAATCAATTTTCTTCTCAGCCATCCACTAGATGTTCCAGCACAGAGAAAGAACAGTCCTTCCCTTCTAATTCAAAAATCCATACTGCCATTGCCCTTGCAAACTGCTAAACAAGCAGTATTGGCAATTCACTTGTGTTCAGTAATATATTTACTGCAAATCCCAATGGCTTGCCTCCTAATGCAGTTTTCTATTGTGTCTGTTCTTGTCAATACACTGACTGGTCACCTTACTCCATAAGCTGCTTTGACCGACTGTTTACCCAAGATATAAAAAAGGCTGAAAACAGAACAAAAAAAAACCCATGACTTGATTTTCTGTCCAATAATTTTTGAAAGCCTTACTACATAGAGCTGCCATTTAGCCAAAGGTGTCTGTCACCAGTCCAGAAGGAACCCAGCTCACCACCAATCAGCCATGCCTTAACTTTATTTCCAATCATTTTAATTGTTTTAGAGTACCCTAACTAACCAAGGTAAGGCTGCATATAAGTGCTCCTTACGCACCCACAACAGAACTTATTGCTGCCCTCAAACCTGAAGTTACAAAAGGTATACCCAACTATGGAAAACTTCCCATTTCAGATAAAAAGGTTATCCCTTTCATCTTAAGAGCCAAGTCAAACATTTAGGAGGGGCATCTGGTACAGTCCTCTCCTATGAATGTACCAACTCGGAATGCAGGTAGTACATTGCCTGTTGGAAAGCATTCCCTTACCAAGATCTCCCTGCATAAGGAAAGTTTACAGAAGATCTTGCAAAATGGCAGGTGAGGGGCTGGGGTCTTAACCTTTGCCCTATTTCCCACTGCATACTCACCAATGGGGTTCCCTGACTGGATCCTTTGATTGGCCCTCCATACAAAACAAAGATTCCCACATACAGAAATCTAGGCCACTAGAACCCTGTCCCCTGACACCTAGTTTGCCATAAAGGGGCATTCGATCATGTGAGTCCTCACCTCCATTCTGAATTAGTGCAGTCTGGATTCAAGTTTATCACCTCAGTGAGAACGAGGCCAATACTATCATCTCTGTTAAAAGAGCTGTGGAGAACCAAAGAGGTCTCTTAAATTGCCACCTGTTTTAGCCCACTACTGTAGTCATCCACTACCGATGATGTAATGAGCGATCAGGAAAAGATATGGGTCTTGAACAGAGAGTGCTTTATGAGTGGTTTCTTAAAAGAGAAGATTAGTGCTGTAAGCAGCATGCACTGTTTTTGAAGTTGTAATTATTTGGAAGCGAGAAGGCAACAGGCCAAATAGAAAAACGTAGAAGGGCAGAGCAACAAGCTTGCCTAAAGGCAGGTCAGAAAGATCATAGTAATCTACCCAAAGCAGACAAAGCCCCACCTGTCAGTTTTAGGATGGCAGGAACTCAAACACTGTAGTAGTTTATATAGTCTGTCAGTGGGTTCAGCAGTGATCAATCTTTCTTTGGCTGACTGCCACCGAACAAAGGCTAATCTTACACCTAAACAACTTGGGGTTTAACACACAAGAAGGTTTACCTTCTGGTTTATTCTGAAGGCCAACAGACATGATTGGCAAGAATGACACACTGAGAATGCTTCCCAAACACCTACTAATATCCAAGAACCTCTGCAACTTGGCACCAAATTTACCGTAGTAACGACTGCTAACCCTGACTGCCATAACAAGCAAGTCTTTCTAAAAATTAAATATTGGCATAAAACTCATAAGCTTTATAGCAATTTCCTAGCAATTTCTACATCAGATTTAGACTGAGTACCAGCTTAGCTTTCCCAGATGCTAGCTAGAAAAGAAGCCAGCTGTTGAAATAATAATTTTAAAAAAAACCTTTGCAGGTAACTGACAACACTATAGTTGTCAAAGAGGCTAGTATACCATCCCACATACATAGCCAAAATATCTTAAAGAAAAGATGCTATTCTTTTTGTGTTTGTGCCAGATGGAAGACCAAAATTACTAATGTTTAAGTGAAAACAAAGCCTTTCCCCCTGCTTTCTTTCCTCTGCTTTTGTTCTGGAAACAATGGCTTGGATCCCGGTGAAAGGAAGTCCATTCTTGGGACACTCCTCATGGCAGAAGGAGCAGAGACATTCCCCCCCCCCCCGAATTCCCCATTCCCCCTGCAGACCCTTGAAAATCAGCTCTGGAGGCTTGGGGGACCCTCTAGAACAGCATGGGAGGTGGAATACCCTCCCACACAGATTAGTTATAACTAATGTAGTGCTTGGTAAACAAAATGCAAGTAAATCTAATTAGTAATAAGAACTACAGGTGAGGGTGCTGGTGCCTTACAAGAATTAACCCCTAAAAAGATTATACAAACGTCAAACAGAATTCACTGTCTGTAGCCCATTTTGCTATAAAGGCAAAAGATATGCAAAGTGGGAATAAAAGGTACACATAAGTTGATTAAAGGAGCAGAGTTAAGTACACACAGAGTTGTGTACAGAGTTCAGATGTAATGATAAACAACCCAGGGATGAAGTGTGTTCGCTCCCACTCATCTTCTCAACCACCCATGGTTTGTTAACTGTGAGCTAACTGGGTCACAGTCAGCCTTAATTTTACTTGGCAAAATATACCTGAATTAAGTACCTTTTCAAGATGACTTAAAGTCAGCTAAGAGACCCTTGCTCCTCTGTCTGAAGTTTACTACAGGTCTGTAAATCAGGGGCTAACTACATGTAATGTGTATATTAGAACCCTAATATGACCTCTTGAAGTGGGAGAGTACAGAGCCACCATTAAGGAATCACACAGTGGAGCTGCCCATAGCAGCTTCTTCATTGTCTTTCAAGAGGGGAGGAATATAGCAGGGGCTCAGGAACAGGATACAAGCCAGTATCCCGCCCCACCCCCACAACATTTATTTACAGGACTGAGTTTATAAAATCCAGCAATAAACAATAGGAAAATTCTGCCAACATTGAAGAGCACCTACGGAAGTGCACTAAATAATTTTCTTCTTGAATTAGCAACCTAGATGATCGTTTTAGAAAAGCTACTGCCGTGTTTATTTTGTTAAAGGTTTGAGAATTAAGAAAAAGGAGAGATCTCCAATAGCCTATCACACACACACACACACACACACACACACACAGGATACAGCCCTCACTAACATTAGAGCTTGGTGAAAAGTTTCCCCATCACTGCATTTTTCAATTAAAAAAAAAGAGATGTTGTCAGATATGACAACTTCTGTGTCCCCTGATGATGCCTTGCTAAGCATTTGGTTATAAGCCATAAAGCAGGAATAATTTCAGCCTGTCAGGAGTCTAGCTAATGCCCAGTTTCCCCCTAGAGAGAATTCCTGTCAAACGTAATGAGAACTCTGAAGGCCTTCTCTACAACATAATGAGCACTTAGGCCAGGCTGGTGATCAGCCAGCAAAAAGCATCAATTTGAGCCTGGCTACACCCTAGGGGCTACACATCACCAGTTTTAATAAGAATTATGATTACTCTCTACCAAATGCCTAAGAACATACTGTCCATGTTTAAAATCAGGAAGCTTTCCCTCCCCTCTTCTTTTTTTTTAAAGTCTAAGATGAGGTAGACAGAGTTGAGAAATAAAACTTCTCATTTTTCAGAACATATTGCTCAGGTAGGGTAGGGAGAGGATTTATATTTAATTCTGTGTAAATGAATGAAATGCTACTACATTGGTTTGTATGTTAAAGTGAAGGTTTATCTACTGTTGTGTACAATATAATGAACTTGCAAACTCCTACTAAGAATAAACATTCTCTTGCCAATTTGCTCTTACGGAAAAATAGGCAGTTCATATGGTTAATTTCAAATGTAGTCTATGCCAGTCATACTACCTATAATATTCATACTAAAATAGAAGAAAAAACTGGTGTAATAAATACAAACATTAAGGCTAAAACAGAGGCCTCAGATCCAGGGCTCTTAAAATGTTGTGGGTTTAATCTTTAAAAGCAAACTCAGTTTTCAATTCCTTGCTTCAAATTACACATTTTCTTCAGCTATGCCAGAAGTTATTTTAATGTCAGTAACAATATTAGACAAAAGCATGAACAATTAAGCTCACAAAACCCATGATCTGAAATAAGCTGCTGCATTTAGACCTGTTTAACAACAACAATAATAATAATTAAAAGTGTGAGCACATAGCAGTTTAGACGTTTTGTTTTTCCAATAAAAACGTTCGTATTTCCATCAACACAAGACTATATTTTCAGAACAAATATAGGGGTATTACTACTACAAGGAACAGGAGAAGAAGAATGCTAAAATTCAGCAATACTTCTACACACAGAAAGTTGCCATATTTATGCGAGTGAATACTTTGAATGTAAACATGCATTACCAAATTCACTGTCTATAGCTAAAAACCATCTACCTTTGACACAGTGTCATGATAACTTTGAGTTACCAAAGACAAAGTTCTTAATTCTGATTAATTTTACAGTAAAAAAAAAAAAAAAGAGTTCAGAATTACAAAAGCAGAATCCAGCACTGAACACACTTGCTTAATGGAAGCCTTTGAATATACTGAAGATGTGAAGCCTGAACTAATCAATTTCTTCGCTGTGCCCTAGTCGGTCAGCCATGCTCTTTAATTTAATGAAACAAGAGTTTTAGATGAAATAACACATATACATCAAGAAAGAATTGTATTGTTGCACTTTGAAATGTGTCCAACTGTGCAACTTCATCTAATGATAATTTTTTTAAGAGGCCATCGATTTCTGAAAGACTTATTGTACCAGCATCTTGATGAAAAAGTGGATGTCAGCATATCTACAGAATACTTACACCCTGCCATTAATGCTTTCTTTGGCAGACAATAACTACTCAATTGAAGGTCCTTTGGGCTGAGCAATCATTTAGCTTTTCTTCTCTTATGAGGTCCTTAGTGCCTTGTTCCAGTTCAATACTCTTTTTATTCGCCATTATAGTGGCCATAAGTGTGAATTTTATGGGAACTTGCAAACTCAGTCATAACGAGAGCTTTCCAAAGTTGCTAATCTTTTCATGCTTTTAAATTGCTAGGATTTGAGCAACCATCAACATATGCTGCATGGACATCAAAGACTGGTTAGGCAGATCCAAGGTTGTGCCAACATGGAACTTCCTCCTAGAAATCCATTTCCTTGAAAGCATTTAACTTTAAGTGCCTTTGAAGCACTGTTGAAGCACAAGACAATACTACAGCAATGATAATTGTTTCTTATTGAGTCCAGTGCTTATGTAGCCAACTGGAAGTTTATAGAAGAGCTGCATATTTTACCTACCCCATTCCCCACCATTGCCTTTGGAGCTCATCTATTATATGGCAATTTTAGTTATACATAGAGTCTCTTGCATCAAAGAACACTATGAGATTTTGTTATGGATTTTGTATCAATTTCTTACCTGTTTGTGCATTTCAATATTTAATCCATATGACATTTCATAGTACTGCAAATAAAAGGGAGAAAGATATGTTAAAAACAAACACAAAGTAACAATGCTGTCATGTGTGAACAATAGACTTGTTTTCTGTTCTTCCAAAGGGCAGAACCAGACCAATGGGTGAAAATTTCAGGGAAATGCATTTCAGCTAAACATTAGGAAAAACTTCAGTGGAACAGACTGCCTTGGAAGATGGTGGACTCTCTTCCACCCCACCGGAGGTATTTAAGCAGAGGCTGGACAGCCCATCTTCAGGGATGCTGTAGTTGCAGCCTTCATTGAGCAGGGGCTTGGACTAGATGATATCCAAGATCCCTCCAATTCTATGCATTAATAGAACAAACAAGCAGCCAAGGTTGTATTTACCATCACATAGTGCCTCTGCATTTCTGTCTTTTCACTTGCCAGCTTCTCACATTCCAATTTAAGGCTAGGAAGATAGGGGGGAAAAACAACAGGTATTCTTAGGTATGTCAGTTCAAACATTTCCTTCTATTTGCATTTTGAGAAGAAACTACTGTAGTTAGGGAAAGTGTCATAGGATATTACAGTGTAAATATGGAGAAGCTTCAGCATACTGCTTTAATATAGAAGACCATGCTCAAATATGCAGAGTACATAATATCTATTCAGATCAAATTACACACACACACACACCTATTCAGATGGTATATAGATACCATGCACATAATGGGAAACCATGGTTGTTTGAGATGGCAGTAAAGTACAATTCCAGCATTCTTGTCAGTGTGAGATTCAGAAAAGTAACCCCTCCACCACAAAGATAAAACACTGGAGTTAAGAATAATTGCAACTGTACTCTTCTTTACATGTTCTTTCTAAGCAATTACTTTAAAATAGCAAAGAAGATCTCAAATTATATACTATTTCTGGACTGGAAGGAAGTACATTTCCACCTAGTACTGGATTATAAAGTTGCTTAAAAAAAAAATTCACTAACCAAGTAACAAACCCATTTGAACTTGTATCATACAGTACTACCGAATGATAGCTAGATACTTGTCCTTGCCAAAGTTAAACTCTTTTAAAAGACATACATGCTTTTGTCCCATAATATGGACTATAGTGCAATTTCAATGATGCCAATAAGAGTGCGCTACATCACATATATGCTTAATTAACTCATACTATGTTAGAAGCATATGCCTTTCAGATGAAAGTAAAACCAACATCATTTAGAATTTTATGCACATTTACTTAGGAGTATGTCCCACTGAATGCTGTGAGACTTACTGCTGAGTAAACATTTATAGGATTATGTTGCCCATCTGTAATCTACTGTACACTTTCTTGTAAGTATGCGCCACTAAACAGTAGGATTTACTCAGAAGTAAGCATGCACAAAATCAAGCTGTTATACTTCAACCTCATTTACACTAAATTAACTCCAATTGAAATTTTACTACAACTAAAGTGTATTAGGTCAAATAGAATCCTGAAGGCCATCAAAACAAATCCTTTAGAAAAGTCAACCACCTGAGTTTTGCCTAAAGGGTATTTACAGTGGAATACTGTGTTACCTGAGCAGGTCACACCATCTTAAAACTTTGCTGTTTGAATGCTACTTCTCTGAATGGGCTTGATCTTTTGAGTTAAGACTATGAACACAGAGTGCTCAAACTATAGAACACTTGATCTCAACCGTGTGCGTGTGTGTCTTTGCTACAAACAAAGATAATATATTAACAGCCGGACCCTAAAATGTGTTTGCTCTGAAGTGTCCTACTGGTTTCTATTGGATATGTTTACAAATGTATACTTAGGAGTGCAACTTACAACCTGTTTTTTTATGTATGCAAATACCACATCTGCCCAGTTAGCTAAAGTTCTATGCACATTTATTTGGGAGCAGGTCTCATTTCACTTAATTTAATGGGAGTTACTTCTGAGTAAACATGCACAGAATCAAATGGTTAGTGGCCAAGGTAAGTGTTCAAACACCATTTTGTCAAGAGGCAGAAAATGGGTCCTTTACTTGGGAGTGATGGCAAGTTTCTAGTATCCCAATACCTCTGTTTTCAGAATAACATTTTGAAAGTTTTCCCAATCATTTTGTAGTGGAATGCTGGAATATGAGGACAGGAACACAGCCTGACCAAATGTCAACTCAAACTCTTTCAAAAGTGTCCAGAGTAAATATTGACAGTTCCTGTAAAGCTCTGAAAGCACATTCTGGGGGGGGGGGGGGAGAGAGAAAGAAGTTCACCTGAACTGTGGCACTTCATACAAATAAAAACAATGGTCAGACTCCCCTCCCCTTTAGTGAGTGACAGGCCTTAAACTGACTCCACACGCCACCGCCTGGGCACAAATACTAAGTACATTTTGCAAAAGCAACACACACCCTACTGAACAAGCATGCTATGGAGTGACCTGAAATCCCCAACAGAGAAGAGGCTTCCAGACAGAGCAAAGGAAAGCAACAATCAATGAACTGACCAGGCCGCACCCACCTGTGATACTGAGCTTGGAGGAACTGGAACTCCTCTTTGATTCGGTCTAGAGACTCTGGGATGGTGAACTTAAAGGGCTGTCCTGCAGCCTGGTGTGGCGTCTGGAGTTGGGGTGAAGAGAAAGAGAAGCAAGTAGAGTTGTAAGGAAACTGTTCAAATAAGAGGTGAAGTCATCTCTGTAAACTACTAGGGCCCTGGCAACTTTGGCCAACCCTCCATGGCCAACCCACCAAGAAGACAACCCAGGTGATAAGGGCAGATGATTGCCACTTGACCTGACCAAGGGCACGTGGGCACCTAGGAAGCCAGAACCGGCGGTAAACGTTCTCTTGGAGACTCACAAGTGTTCCCCACCAATCACCACGTTTGGTATTCTTTTCTCTTTTAAAAAAGAAACCTGCTGGGAATGCTCAGGCAAGATGCTCGCTTCCAAACACTTAATTTCATCAACAAGATGGGGGGGGAGGGCAGAACTCCCTCCCCTCACCGCGAGTCACGGTTTATTTTACCCCTGGGCTAGAAATCGGAGAGGAAGAGCAGCGGCCAACCCCTCCGCGCCATTATAGGTTGGTAGACAAACAAGCCCAAGAGTAAACAAAGGAGTAGACTCTCCCCAACGGGAGGTGGGCCAAGGGAAGGGAAAGGAAGAGAGGCTTTCCAAACGTCCCCAGCGAGGGGGAACCACGAATACAAGAAGTTTCCCAGGCCTTTGGCTGGGGGTAGAGGGCGCCTACACCCAATTCCAAACGCTCTTTCAGCGCTGCCAGAAGAGTTTGCAGAAGGAAAGCAGAAGCAGCCGGTTCACCTCCCTCCACGAACCAAGACTGCACACCCTTCGCCCGTGCAAAGAGGGCCTCTCATCCCGCAGGTGGAGTTTTTTTTGGGGGGGTAATCGGGGTCAAGGAAGGAGAGGGCCACTTACGGGATGCCGACTCTGAGGAAACATGGTTGTGGCCGCTGCTTTGCTCCTTCGCAGCTCAGTTCTCGACCCGATCCCTGAATTTGACAGACCCCGAGAAAACAAAACACGAGGCAGGCAGGCAGGCGGCGGGAGAGGCGCGGGGAGCACGTTACTCGGCCTCTCGGCTCAGCTGCAGGATCATCCTCCTGGCCGCGCCGCCTTCCTCCAGCCCGAGCCCAGCCGCTTCCTTTGTTGTTGGCTTTCCTACGGGAGGAAAGAAAAAGTCACCGGGAGATCTGGCCAGGCAAGGGGGGGCGCAGGAGACGTCAGGGTTGCGATGGATCCTTCTTGTCGATGTCGCCGTTGCTGCTCCTTTGGCTACTTTTGTTTTGTTTTTTGCCTTTTTATGTATTTGGCAGTAAAAAAAAACAAAAAAAAAAACCTCCCCTTCCTCGGCCGGTTTAGAACTTGCAAGATGCACTTGTAAGACCAGAAAGCCCGAGCAGAGGCGGAGGCTCTTTTTAAAAACTCGATCCGAGGGGGAAATCCAACTAAGTCAAGTGCCCGGTCCGACGGAGGGGCTCGATTGCCACCGCGAATGGAGTCCCAGTACAAAAGGCCGCGCTGTTCCCGGCGCCGGGAGAAAGATTCAAGGCCAGGTCACGCACGGGACAAGGGGAAGGAAATTGGGGGACGGGACGGAGCGGGGGGGGGGAAGAGTTGGATCGTGCGCGCAAAGCGGGCCGACTTAGGAGAGAGGGAAATCCACGCTCTCGTTCGGAGAGTTGCGAGGCAAACGCCGCGGCCACCCCACCACTTCCCTCCCCGGACCCACCCAGCACCGCAGACGGGGCAAAAATCAAGGGACGGCTCCCTCTTGTTGTAACCCCCGCGCTGCCTCCGGAGGCCCGCAGCACATCAGCCACACTTAGAGCCCCGATTGGAAAACGCGCCCTCGGAACGGCAGCATCGCAGGCCGTCACCGTCGCGGCCTCTTCTCTCCCCTCCACAGTCTGTCTGTCTGTCTTGCTCAATCCCAGGCCAAAGTTCTTTCCAGGATCCCTCGAGGACACATCCAGGCGGGGGTTGGGGAGAAGGCGATCTCCTCTCCCCCCCTTCCCCAAATAATCACCAGGGTCTTTCTTCCATGAAGACCTGATCAGCGCGTAATAAGGAAACTCCGCGGGACACACGCACACACCCAAGCGCGGCGGCGGCGGCGGGATCTCAATAAACGGGACACAATGTATCCGCCCGCGCTGGTTACATTAACACGCGGTTTCACACTCCTCGAGCTAACCAGCCTCTTGGCCACGCCCCGAGAGTTGGGGCGGAGGGGCGCCTGGCCAATCGCCTGCTTAAGGACCAACGTGGGGCTGTGACGTCAAACCAATGGGAGCCGAACCTGGCAGGCATCGCCTCCCCTTCTGACTCCCTCCCCCCGCCTTTGCTAGGCAGCCTTCCTAGCTGAGCTGCAGGACCCCTCTGAGCGAGCCAATGGGAGGCAGTGGAACACTCAGACAGGCAGGGAGAATGGGAAGGTCGGGGAGAAGGAGAGTGGAGAGGCTGAGCTGTCAATCAAAGTAACGTGGGGTTGAGAGAGAGAGAGAGATGACTATGCTAGTCTCTCTCTCTCTCTCTCTTTTATTATTATTATTCCTTTACCTTGCCCCGCTCTCTCCAGAAATCTGTGAAAATAACATAGGGAGATAAATAATGCATTCCTGGTACAGGACAGGCAGTAGCGAGAGTCAGATAGATGCTGCCCTGTTTAAGCTAATGGAGGAACGAGAGCCCATGATGTTGCCTTGGAGGATGGTGGGTTCATAGCGATGTGTATCAAAGTTTCCTCAGAACAGCTCCTCTCCGGAGCTTCAGAAAATGTAGCATCGCCTCACACAACAGTTTTCTCTTTAATTTGTCAGAGGAGGGAGTGTGTGAACTGAGGTGCTAATGTGGCCATAAAGAGCAACGAGCCACTTCTTGTAGCCTTCCTTACTCTTCGATATATTTAGCTAATATTGAGGAGACCCCTGGTCCAAGATTTTTAGCTGGCTGGTGGTCTTGTTTTTTAGGCCCGTCTATTAGGCAGTTAAAAAATAAATCTCAATGCAGGCTGCCCCATTCCGTGAAAGCTTCCCAGTACAGCACCAGGATGCCCCACTTCAAGAACCCCACGGGCAGACAAACTGAAAGTCTTATTCATAGAATAAAGAGGAATTTTGACAGTGGGTAACCCACCAATAAAGAGTTTAAAGAGACTGGGGTTTTTTTGATAGGGTAGGCTCAAAAAACCCTACTTGATTTAACGAATCACAATGTAAAAGAAAAGAATTGTGTTACCAAATGCCACAAGGCATCTATGGATGGCCCTTTTCACATGATTACTGTCCACAGCATTACATAGAACTATGACAGAAGGCCTTTATTTTTTAGGTCTATATTGACTTTTAGCAAGACTGCTGACGGTGAATATTTAAAAATGCAGCCTGATAGCCCAGTTTACAGTGTTTTATTTATAGAAACTGGCCGTAGCAATACACTTATCTTCAGAATAATAATTATTAAAAGGCTGTCCTTTGTGGGAGGAAAATGAGAATTCCTTAGGAGATGTGTTTCCTAAAATGTCCATTAGCATAAGTGGTGGAGTTCACAACATGCTCCTACGAAGTCAGAATTGTGTTGAATACTAGTAGTGCAGTACAATACTATACAGTCCCAGAAGTAAGTCCTGCTGTATTCAGTGGGGTTTATTCCCAGGTAAGTGAATATAGGATTACAGACTATCAAGTTGACTATGATTCATCACTATCTAGACTTAACATTTATTTAGTGCACAAAAATGACACCATTCCTGCCTAGAGGGCTTATAACCTAACAATATCTTGCTTGCTGATGTTGTGACTGTTGCAATGTCCCATACAGTCATGCCTTGGATTGAGAGCATAATTAGTTCCGGAAACGTGCTTGTAATCCAAAACACTCTTATATCAAAATGAAATTCCCCCAAAAAAATTGTACAGAGATTTTTAATTTAAGCCGTACTACAGTACTTGTACTGCAAGACGCCACTTGTATATCAAGTCAAAATTTTTAAAATAAATAATTAAAAAATTGCTTGTCTTGCAAAGTGCTCTCAAACCAAGTTACTTGCAATCCAAGGTATTACTGTAGTTATATTTCTTTAAAACTCAGCCTCTACCAAAGCAGTGCTTTTGCCCTTGCATTTAACCCACAATTGGTAAGTGGGAGAACTTGTTAAGCAGGTATAATATGGTATGGTTTAACACTACACAAACTTCATGACTGGTGGTGGCGAAGTGAAACTATACTTGACACTGTAGAGCAGGTTTGCAGAATCCCTGGGTCATGGGTCTAATTTACATAAGGGGGGGTGAGTGGTGGTGAACTCTGCTGGTGTCAAGAAGAGAAGCTGCTCTTCCTGGCACTGGCAAAGTGGCTTTGCATGGCACACGGTGGGTGCTAGGCATTGCGCAAAGCCAGGGCCTCTGCCGATGTCAGGAAGAGCAATCACTCTTCCTGGGGTCAGCAGAGAAGCTTAGTGTGGTGCATGGTGTCCATAGAGGTTCAGGGTACCACGCAGAAACAGGGACTTGGCCGGCATCTGGAGCTCCTCCTGGTACCCACTGAGTCCCCCTCTCCATAATGGGAAGGGCATAGATCTCGGTGCCTCTCCCAGCATGGAGAGAAAGAAAAAAGCAGAGGCTGAAGATGCTTTAAGTCGAAGCCATGCAGTTCAGGAATGCTCTACTATGGGAAGCTCACCTGGCACGCATCTTTTTGGTGTGCCAGGTGAAGACTTTTCTCTCAAGTATTGTCAAAAATTTTAGTATGGCAGACCTTCTATTTTAGTCCCTACAATGTGGGTTTAACTCTTACATCTCACTGTAGTTTTAATTTGTGTATCTGTATTATATTTTATGCTATATCAGGATGTCTATTGGTTTTATTTATTTATTATTTATTTGAAACATTTTAATGCTGCTCTTCAGCCAAAAAGGCTCCCAAAGCAGCTTACATATAATCAATTAACAAGACAGTCCCTGGCCACAGGCTTACACTCTAAAAAGACACGACACACAAGGAAAAAGGAATGGGGAGGGAAGAAGGGGGGAAATTAATTAATACTTCTGGCAAGGCTGGTGGAATGGCCCTGCACTCCCTCTGCACAGCCAGCTGGAATGGCTGCCGGTGGTGACAGTTGAGGGAGGCCTTTCAGTAGGGCTGGTGGAATGCTGGTGGAACATATTTGGTAAAAGTTTCTTAAATGACACATACAGTATACAGAACTAGAAATAAGTCCATCCACTGGTATATGTCCAGCTAGATCTTGCAAAGAAGGTAGCATTTTAAAACCAACTTCATAAAGTGCCTGACTAGGTTCTTAACTTAAACATGTTATTAGTTCCTCAAATAGGTTATACGTGATTTTCGGCATGAACATAGGCCAAAGTTCTGAGCGGCATGAATGCTAGTTTTTCCAGTTCCTAGCATAATTTCATTGTTAGTGACTTGATGTTATTATGCCAGCCAAGTCTTCTCCCCTCTGAGGAGGGAGGATGTGGTCCATTTTTTCTTCCGGTGACAGCTGTTTGTGCCTCCTAGAATGCTGCTCTGGAGGGCTCTGATCATTGGGGAGCAGCAGTTCGTGGGTGACACAGGGACTGCCTCCAGAAGGGGAAGACAAAAAGCCCCAGTGTGCCTATGGAATACCAGGTGCAGCGGTTTGGATCCCTGCCTGCATATTGACAGTAGATGTATTTACTGTACCACACAAGTGATGCAAAGCTTAGTTAATTCATTTTAAAACCTGCTATGGCTTAGATCAGTGGTTTTCAAGTTGCATTGTGGGTTCCTAAGAAGCTTATCAGGGGTTTTGCAATGACAAGCTTCTTTGAAAGACAGCTTGCCATCCACCACTAGTGCACTTCCTCTGCAGGGTGCAGCTGCAGAGCAAGGTTGGGTTTATTCCAGAGTGTGTGCACTTTCAGTTCATACAAGGCAATGATGAGCCCCAATAGGCCTTGCCAGCGCTTTTTATAGGCTGACTAGAGCAGGGATGGGGAACACGTGGCTCTCCAGATGTTGTTGGTCTGCAGTTCCCATCATCCCCCACCATTGGCTATGCTGGCTAGGGCTGATGGGCATTGTAGGCCAACAACATCTAGAAAGAAACACATTCCCCATCCCTGAACTATGTCATGTTCCATAATGTTCTACATCAGAGACGCAGCAGAAGACAAGTCAATGTGGAAAGTCTGAAAACCACTGCCTCAGATGCTAGGTGATGAAAGTGAGGAGTGCTATATATTATAGCAACAAAATACACAATTACAGTGAAGTATTGATTGAAGAGTGCTCCATCAATTCTGGGAACTTAACCAATGCTCAGCTGCAGACCAAGTTAGCCCCTTTATAACAGGTAGCAGATACATATACGTATCTTGAGACTCATGATCATATACAGTGGAGATGCAATCATATAGATTGCATAACATTTACATTTGCCTGGGCTCACTGAGATCAATAGGGCTTACTTCTAAGGCTTGTACTGTGGTGTATGTACGTCCGTGGTAGCTATAGACAAAGACAGGCCTGTGGCTTACGCTGGCTCAGCTTGCCTGAGCGTGGAAAGCTAAGCAGGGTCAGGCCTGGTTATTATTTGGATGGGAGACCCCTCCTCTAGTTTCCTGCATTGAGCAGGGGGTTGGACTTGATGGCCTTGTAGGCTCCTTCCAACTCTATAATCTATGAAATCTATGAGAACCAACATTCATGGGGAATCTCCAGCCCTTAGGCCTAATCTGGCACACAGAGGTTTCCCGATGTGGGCTGAGAAGCGTTGGGGATGGTTGGGCACCCCTCCAGCAGATTTGGGGCAACTGTTGTGGGAATGAGAACTATGTGTGGAGAAAGACACTTTTGTGTCCAGGCCTGTGCCTCACACTGGCTCAGCTTGTCTGAGTGTGGAAAGCTAAGCAGGGTCAGGCCTGGTTATTACTTGGATGGGAGACCCCTCCTCTAGTTTCCTGCATTGAGCAGGGGGTTGGACTCGATAGCCTTGTAGGCTCCTTCCAACTCTATGATCTATGAAATCTATGTGAACATTTGGGGTAATTTTTTGGATTATGTGTTGGTGAAGGGGAAGGGGAACAAACCTTGTCAAGATTTGTTACATTTTTGGAATATAGAATAATATCATATATATATATATATATATATATATAGGGGGGAGAAATATAACTTGTTCCCAAGAGGTGGGGGGTGCACAATGTTTATGTTGTATTTTTTGTTTTATTCATTAGTTGTTATATGATTGGAAAAAATTCAATAAAACATATTTTAAAAAAAGAGAGAGAACCATGCTGAAACCAATTGAGATCCAATTGATACACTTTACAATAGTGGGCTCAGGCATGAGCTGAATGTCCAGAGGCTGACTGCAGCATGAATAGCCAGGCCAGTTCCCTGGATGAGCTAAAGCAGGGGTCTTCAAACTAAGGCCTGTGGGCCACATCCAGCCCACCTTGCCTTTTTATCTGGCCCGGCGGCCGATCGGCGGAAGCAGACTTTTTTTTAACTCTTTCGCTTCAAGCGCCAATTCTTTTGTCGAGTATGCTCATTTGTGTGATGGCAAAAACAAAAATATTCGTGTTAGGCATGAACAATTGTGCAACTATATATGTAAATACCACCAGCCCTGCCAGGAGTATTCATTAATATTCCCCCTTCTTCCTTCCCTATTCCTTTTTCCTTGTGTTTTCCTTGTGTGTTGCTATATTTTTTTTAAAATAAAGACACAAATAATACCTCCTGATTTAGCAAGATTTTAACTTGCTTGGGCTGATTTTGTGGTGCCTGAAGGTACACTAATGAAGAACATAATTTGAAACGTCATGGGGTTTTAAGGCCAGAGGCGTAGCGTGGGGGGTGCAGGGGGGGCCGGCCGCACCGGGCGCAACATCTGGGGGGGCGCGCTCGCGGGCCAGGTGAGCAGGGAGGGCTCACGGGAGGACACGTGTCAGCCGCGGCGCGTCGGAAGCTCCCGACCCGCGAGCGCGGCTGCCGCTGCTGGGGCCGCAGGGGGACCCCGCGCCCTCAGTCAGGGGCTTTGCTGGGAGGGGAGGAGAGAAGGGAGGAGCCGCCGCCGCCGCCGCCGCCCGGGGAAGGCTCGCGCGCCTGGGGCTGCGAGCCGCCCGCGATGCCGGCAAGCTCCGAGCGAGCCGCCCGCGTCGCCCTCCCCTTGGCCCGGCCGGCCGGCCGGCCGGCATCCCCAGACCCCTGCGGGAAGCCGCCAGATCCTCTGGGCAGAGGTTCCTCGCCGCCGCCGTCCAGAAGCTGGGTGAGGGTCGCCGTTCCCCAGGCTGCCCTTTGCGCCCGGGAAGGGGCCCGGAGGAGCCGTCCGCGATCCCAAGCGCCGAACGGACGGAGGGGGCGGGGGGCTGTGGAGGGGCTTGTGTTGCCCCCCCCGCCCCGTGAGTCGGCCAAAGCGCCCTGGAGGTAAAGAACGCCCCCCCCCCGCTCCGGCATCCATCTCCCCTGGAGCATGGACCCCCGCCAGGCGGAGAATATCTTCCGGCCAGTGGGGTGGTCATCAAGATGGGAGCGGAGGAGGGGAGGCAGCCGCCCGAAGGGGGAAGCTGCCTGCCCCCGCCCCACTGCAACAGGCTCTTATCCTGCTAGCGAGATCCCAAACTTTTGGCCGGGAGGGGCGGGCTGTCAGTGTCCAGCGGGGGAGGTGGGCTTTTACACCTTCTCGGCTTTACCCCCAGCCGGAGGGGGAGGCCGTGCCTCCCCCCCCCCCCCCGTAGCTTGGGAGCTTCCCGGGGATCCTCTTGAGAGCAAGACACTGGGCTGGAGGGACAGCACTGGGGCTGCTCTCGCCTCTTGACACGCAGAAGAGCGTCCCCTCCGTAGCCGGCTCAGCGATGGTTGAAAATGTGGAGAATGTGTAATGCATGTTCGCACTCAATAAAGTGTTTGAAAATAAACTTGTATTTAGATGCATTTTACTTTAATTACATCAGTATTTTCATAACAAACAATACATGTGCTTAGGGGGTAAGGGTTTCTTTAACTAATCTAGTGGAAGAGACTCGAGTGCTAAAATCCACGGGTTAGGGGGCGCAAATTACTTGCCTTGCCCCGGGTGCTGACAACCCACGCTACGCCACTGTTTAAGGCCATAACTTCCCCTTGATTCTCCTGCTATGATAATTATAGTGCACAACGTTTTCACAGGGTATTTCAAAAGCACAGACGCACCAGCCTCTTCAGTCTTGTGTTTGCAATAAATAAACAGTTATGTGGAGACAGCATCCAAGACTGAAGGTCCAGAAACTCTTCACATTATTTATACTTTCTCCTTTAATGTTCATGTTTTCTACCCTAAGAAAATTAATGCAATTATCTAATTTGCAGGGAGAAAGACTAATATATTAATTGTACACTAGCATTCATATTGAGTACTAAGAGAATGTTGAATACAAAGGGATAGTCCTAATTTAGGATCGAACAGAGCAATTCTAAGTGGGGTCAGAGGAGCAACAATGAGGTGGATCTACCACCTCATCCCCAGCTGGCTCATACCAACCAAGGCAAAAAGTGATGGTGGGTTTGTTTCTCCTTTTTCCCCTCGTGGGGTAGAGTTTTATTATTTCTCCTCCCACTGGTTACAATGGGAGGGGATTTTCCTATGCCAGCTCCAGGCTGGTGTAGTTGAGGGGCCTGGATCAGGCCTCTCTCAGGGGAACAGAACAGCTTTGGACCCAGTGGACACTTATTTGCATAACATATACATATCCTAATTTATATGTATAGATGCAAATTTAGAAATTATAATTTAAATAGAAATAGGGCGTGTTCGCACGACACGGGAACCGCGGGGGAGCAGAAGTCCCCCGCAGTTCCTGTGTCGTGCGAACGCCGACTGGGGGTGCCCCCATGGGATGGCCGCGCATGGGACGCACGCAAAGTGACCATGGGCGGTAGAGGGGTAAGCCCCTACCGCGCGTGGCCACCCTGCTGTGCGAACAGCGGGCGGCCGTCCCGCGGGGGCCGCACAGAGGTGACAGCCCAGAGCGGCCGGAGCTGCTGCCGCTCTGGCCTGTAGGGGCAAACGGCCCCTCTGGGCATCCCGGGGCCCGCCACCTAGCGCTAGGAGGCCCGCACTGCGGTGCGGGGACTGCCGGCTCCACCGGGGTCTGCCCGCGCACGTGGGGCGCAGGTCGTCTGCGGCGCCCCGCCGGACCCCGCAAATCGCCCCGTGGTGCCTCCCCCGCCCGCAGCCTGGGTCGTGTGAACCGGCCCACACAGTACATCTCACCATAGTGAGGAAAACTGTGACCAGGAGACCTGTGTGCCTCGCTCAGTCTGCTGTTCAGATGCTGCTGATGGGCAGCTTCAAGGCCCAGCAGCCCCCATGAGTTTAGGACCCCCCCCCACTTGAGAAGTTATGGAGAACATGGCAAGTGTGGAGTGAGAGGAGCGCTGCGACTCTGGAGGCATGGCTAAATGCATGGACCCAGTGCACCTTTCACCATGGATACCCTAATCATGTGAGTAGTGCTTGAATAGGGCTTAAGTTAGTACTAGATCAGAGCTGGGAAAGATGAGGGACATTGACTGGGTTCAGACAACACAATAACCAAACACTCAAGGGTTGAGTGTGGGTTGTCGCTGAACTGTGGGTTGTTGTTGAAACATGGGTTATCATGAACCCAGCTGAGATAACAAACCATGGTGAACAACCCACAGTTCACAACCCAACAACAAACAATGGGTTCCCTTCATGGGTTGTTTGTGGTTAACGAACCATGGCTTGTTAGCGCAGCTAGGTTCAGACAACATGATAGCCCACAGTTCAACAACAACCCATGGTTCAACAACAGCCCACACTCAACCCATACTCAATCCTTGAGTGTGGGTTATTGTGTTGTCTGAACTGAGCCATTGTGTAACTGCAGGCTCTAGCCTTTATTTTTAATAATCCAATTTTAAAATGTTTCCATTTGTTTTATGAAGTAGGGTGAAGTGGCCACCTTAGGGGGCCAGACTGGGACCCCCGTAGGATTGCATGTGACCCCCCTGGCCTGAGGTTCTGCACCTCTGGAAATGACACAGTCCAAATGAGTAACTGTTTTGGAAAACCACATGCTACCTGGTACCAATTCCCAGAGGGACATTTCCCCCCCCTCCTATTTTAGCAGTACTATGTGAAGTCAGTCATTGGGGAAGTTGCCATCTGAATGCAGCCATGGTGTTTTGATCTCAAAAGAAAAAAAAGATTTTCAAGTGGAAAGTGGGGGGGGGGGGAGAGAGAGAACAGTAGCAGAGATCATGAGCACTTAAAACATAAATAAGATCAGCTCAAAAGAATCTCTTCTGGTTTCACACAGTATGGTAAAATTAGAGATTGCAGGAAACCAACAGAATTAAATTGGGAACACTTGAAGAAAAATGACCAGGTTTTATAAAAATGACACATTGACTGGCCAGTGCTTTTTCTTTCTTTTTTTTAAGACCAACAATTTCTTTGTTGAGGCATAGATCAAAAGAACCTGCATATGTTTTCATTTTGTTCTAAGCCAAACTGGAAAATTACATCCAGATGTTTAATAGGCATTCTGTTAGTTTTTCTTTTTCTTTCTTGTTGCATTGATTAGATATGTTGGTGCTGTTTATGTACAAGTGTAGCCAGATCATTAGCTAATGCAAAAAATGTTTGTAGTGAGTTGCTAATTGCATCTTTTGGAAGCCCTCCATGCTAGTGAACAATTTGTACAGTGGGCAGATGAAGAAGTTGTAGTACTTGAGAAGTTGCTTTCCTTTCTGCACCTGAGGGGAAAATGCCTGTCTCTTTTTCCCAGTCTTCCTTTGCCTGCAGGGATTGGTGCTTGATCCCAATAGGTTGGAGTGCAAATAAATTAGGAATAGACCACACACACACACACACACACACTTCTGTAATAATAGTAAAAAGCTAACATGTGCTGTATGCATGACAAGGAAAATGTGGTAAACTTTGAACCATAATATTATCACATTCACATAATTTCTGGAGCATACTTTAGAGACAGATGGGGAAGTAATTTATGATAAATTAGTGTACTTGAATTCATTACTGTAGTGCTTATAATTAAAGCAACTCCTTTAAAACTTCAATACCATTGCAGGGTACTTAGAAGCACAAAAAATGGGGGGGAGAGAGAGAGGAGGAGGAGGAGGAGAAGCAGCAGCAGCAAGAGTCTTCATAGATGAAAGGGGTACAAAAGATAAGGACCTGAATAGAATCTTGGAGAGAGACTCTGGGAAGAAGTTTGCTTTCCCAATTTGAATGCATTTTGTGCTATGTAAAACTGATGGGGAATAAATGTTTTAAAATAGAAATAAAATAAATGAAATCTTGCAAAGGTGTCAGAGATATTACCCATTACGGTGTTGTCAAAGAAATTGTTTTAGACTCTGTGGCTCCAACTTGATAACCTTTTAGGTGCAGCAGCACCTTTCTAAGATGCTTGACATTGTAGACGACCTATGTAATAAAGACCACCTGCCAATACATTACTTCCTCTTGCCAATGTCTGCCTGTGTAAAGTAAAATGATGGTATGGAAATCCTGCAACATTTACCACCCTTCTTTTTTTGTTTGTTTTGTTTGCATAACATCGAGGCTGAAGAAGCACCCTGGGAAATGTGAAAGCTTGCTCACTACTTTGTATTCTAGAATACTTTCTATTCTATTCTATTCTATTCTACTTTGTAGCATTTTAATTTGTCCTAATAAAAACATTATTTACTACTGTTTAATAAGGTATTCAGTAGTACTGATACTTTTGATTCCCTTTCCCACCATTACCACCTTTAATGGACCAGAACTGCTGCTTGCAATGCTTATATGTTTATAAAACCACGGATATCAGTGGGACTATATACATACATCCAGATGCAGGGTTACACCCCCACCCCCAAGCATAGCATTAAATTAATAATAATATGTACATGCAAATATGCAATGACTTGTTCTCAAAATATGACAGCATATATGTTTAGTTTAAATAGTGAAGAGAACAGTAAACTACAAAACCTCCCAATGGGCTCCTACTCTCTATAGATCACCCTAGCAACTAAAAATGGGATCACTTTATGTTCAGACTTTAGAATGCTAACACATTTGACAAATCAGAATCATGTACCCTGTGGAAAAAACATATTTAAGGTGCAATCCTATGCAAGTTGAGACAGAAAAAGGGCCTACAACTCCCAGCATGCCCCAGGCAGCAGAGCTGGGAGTTGTAGACCTTTTTTCTGTCTAAACTTGCATAGGATTGCAATCCAATGGCCGCAAGATGGAGTCTAGATGGCTATAGGAAAAATGGGAGTCCCAGCTCCAATCTTGGAAATGTGTTCTGAGGTCAAAGCTGGGACTCTGAATTTGGAACACCTTCCCTCTGCCCTAGCAGCTGGCGTGGAAAGAACCAGGCCGGCTGCATCTCCAAGATTGGAAGACCGACCTTGGAGTCGGCATATGGTGGCTGTTCCGGGGGGTGGGGAAGAGACAGGCTCCGTGGCTCAGCCTGTTCTCCTCAGGAGCAGGAGCAAAAGACTTAGATGGTTGAAATGGATCGCCTAAGTCTTTTGCAGGGCAGGAGAAGCATCATCATGCAGGCGACCTTTGCCTCTGTGCTCCTCCTGCCCTTGATAGAATGCCCATAGTCCTCCGAGTTTGGAGGGTTATGGGCAGGGCAGCCACATTGAATCGCGCTGTTAATTATTTAATATATTGTTTTATTCTTTTATCTGTTTTATCATTTTATTGGTCACCACTCCGGAATCTGTTTAAACATGGAGCGGTATATACATGTTGTAAATAAATAAATAAATAAATGAAATAAAATAGAAAATGCAGAGTATTTTGTAATAAAATAAAATCTGTTTTGCTTTCTATTTGAATTGGGGCAGGGGAGCACTACTAATAATAGGTAGTGCTCAAATAGGTTGTACTCATATGTTATGTTGATTGGCTTTATTACATATTCGGTAGCCAAATTTGCATTGGCAGCTAGGAATCTACGTTCTTATTTTATTAAAACCAATAATGTATCTTGAATGCTAATATTTTAGATTTCAGGGTTTAAACTTTTAGAGGAAGGTAAAATGGCTTGTTATATGTAGATTGGCTTGGCAGAAAATGTTCCATTGTCAGCCAAGACAAGTCTGAAAGTGTCTGACTAACAGAAGTCTGAAGCAGCCGGTTCACAGAACTGAAATCCATAAAGATACAATGGACATATAGTGGATACTGGGGGGGGGGGGGGGATCTTTTAGTAGTGGATAAAATGTTTGTGTGAATGTACCTTAAAGCCATGGCTGTAAAACAGGAACCTCTTCCTACCTGACCATCCTAAATCAGCAGTTTTGTTGTAAGGTAGTGCTTAGTCTGACACACAAGAACTGTGCAGAATGCATGCCTGAGGCAGAGCAGGATCTTGCCCACCCCTCCATTTTTATTTTATTTTATTTATTTATACCCGGTCTTTTTTCCTGCAAGGAACTCAAGGCGGCTTACATAATCCTCCTCCTCCTCCTCCTCCTCCTCCTCCTCCTCCTCCTCCTCCTCCTCTCCATTTTATCCTCACAGCACCCCTGTGAGGTAGGTGAGGCTGAGAGTCAGTGACTGGCCCAACGTCACCCAGTGAGCTTCATGGCCAATTGGGGACTAGAACCTGGATCTCCTGAGTTCCAGTCCAACACTATGCCACACTGGCTTTCTAGATGTTTTTCCTCTGCTGTGACTGAAGTCTGCAGCAGCCAACACCAACGCCTGGACGTGGTCACTCTCGGGAGAGGAAGGTGAGAAGACCTGGGCTGCCTTTTTTTCCCATCCTGCCAGCCTTTCTACCACCCTGCCAGCTGCCTGCTTTACCACCTTGTCAACCCTCTGTCTTGGCTGACGCTGCTGCTGCTGGCTGGATTGGGCCCCTCTCCTGGGAGAAGCTCCACTGCCAGCAGGAGGAGGGCGACTCCCCCAGGCCTGCCTGATTAAGACGCCTGCCACCTGGGCTGGCTGGACGTTCTGCAGGCCTTTATCTGCCGGCCCGGAGCGGGGCAGCAACTGCCCCGGCGGCGACGGCCCCGAAGGGGACGATGCCAAAGGGGGTCGCCCCTTTGGGGGGAGCCACTTCGGGGGTGCCACAAGGGCAAGGGCCTCCCCCCTAACATTGCTATTGTTGCTCGGTGCCCTTGGTGGGGGGGATTGCTTTTTTCCCTGTCTAGGGCCTGAGCATGTGCCTTGGAGGGGAGTCATGTGGTCAAGTGGGGGGTTCTGTGGGGCCCCCGATTAGTGTAGTGACGGGTAGAGGGAGATATGGCGTTGGAAGGAGGACTAGCCAGGTAAGGGGAACACGGCCCAGACACTTAATGGCTGTGCCGTGTTCCGGCCCTCCTCACACCCGCAGATTTGTTGGTTGCCCTATCAACCTGCCCTTGGGTCTCCGGATGCTGCTTCTAAATGCCAGATCGGTGCAAAATAAAACCTCCCTCATCCACGATTTAATAGTGGATGAGGCAGCCGATCTGGCATGCATTACCGAGACCTGGGTGGGAGAACAGGGAGGAGTTACTCTCTCCCAGCTTTGCCCACCGGGGTACTTGGTGCAGCATCAGGGTAGACCTGAGGGCCGGGGAGGGGGGGTTGCCGTGGTCTATAGGAATTCTATCTCTCTGTCCAGGCTCCCTGTCCGTCTGACTACTGGTCTGGAGTGTTTGCACCTTGTGTTGGGCCAGTGGGACAGATTAGGGATTCTGTTGGTGTACCGCCCAACCCGCTGCTCAACAGACTCCCTGGCTGAGCTGACGGAGGTGGTCTCACTGGCGATGCTGAGGTCCCCCAGGCTGTTGGTCCTGGGGGATGTTAACATCCATGCTGAGGGCACCTTGTCTGGTGTGGCTCAGGAATTCATGGACTCCATGACAACCATGGGACTGTCCCAACATGTCATCGGCCCAACACATGTAGCAGGGCACCTGGTTTTTTCAGCCGGACATGGAGATAGTGATCTGAAGGTGGGGGACTTTGAATCGGTCCCCTTGTCATGGTCAGATCACTACCTGCTGAGATTTAGGCTAACGGCAGCTTTTCCCCTCTGCAAGGGTGGGGAACCTATTAAGATGGTCCGCCCCCGGAGGCTGATGGATCCGGATGGTTTCCAGAGGGCCCTTGGGGGTTTTCCGGCTGATATGGCTGGCGGTCCTGTCGAATCCCTGGTTGATCTCTGGAATAGGGAGATGACCCGGGCGGTTGACACAATCGCTCCTGAGCACCCTCTCTGTAGTAGAGCTCGTACGGCTCCGTGGTATACCCCGGAGCTGAGAGTGATGAAGCAAAACAGGAGACGGCTCGAGTGCAGGTGGAGGAAAACTCCTAGTGGATGCAATCGAGCCCTGGTATGTGCCTATAGCCAGGTATACCTAGAGGCAGTGAAGGTGGCAAAGAGACAACATCTCACTGCTTCTATCCAAACATCTCTCTGCTGCCCAGCGGAGCTCGTTAGGGTCATCCGGGGCCTGTTGTACGCTGGCCCCAGGGACATCATCGACCCATCTGATGCCCGCTGTGATATATTCGCTAGGCACTTCCAGGAAAAAATCTCTTGCATCCGCAGGGACTTAGACTCCAATGTTATAGCAGTAGAATCAGGAGAGGTACCCGGAGCACAGCCTGGTCTAGTTATTTTGGATGAGTTTCAGTTGGTACAGCTCGAGGATGTTGACAAGGTGCTTGGACGGGTTCGTGCAACCACGTCTGTTCTGGATCCTTGCCCCTCTTGGCTTATAAAAACTAGCAGGGAGGGAACGGCTGGCTGGGCCAGAGAGGTGATCAATGGCAAGAGGGAGTGGTCCCATGCCACCTGAAACAGGCGGTGGTGAGACCACTCCTGAAGAAACCCTCTCTGGACCTGGAAGATCTTAACAACTTTAGGCCGGTTCCTTTCCTGGGCAAGGTCCTTGAGCGGGTGGTGGCCAACCAGCTCCAGGTGCTCTTGGATGAGACTGATTATCTGGATCCATTTCAGTCGGGGTTCAGGCCTGGTTTTGGCACGGAAACGGCTTTGGTCGCCCCTGTATGATGACCTATGTCGGGAGAGAGACAGGGGGAGTGTGACCCTGTTGATACTCCTGGATCTCTCAGCAGCTTTCGATACCATCAACCATGGTATCCTTCTGGAGCGGCTGTCTGAGTTGGGGGTGGGGGGCACTACATTGCAGTGGTTCCGCTCCTACTTGGATGGCCGGCTCCAGAGGGTGGTGCTTGGGGAATGTTGCTCGGCCCCATGGACTCTCCAGTACGGGGTTCCTCAGGGGTTCGGTCTTATCCCCCATGCTATTTAATATCTACATGAAACCGCTGAGTGGGGTCATCCGGAGTTTTGGAGTGCGTTGCCATCAGTATGCTGATGACACGCAGCTCTATTTCTCCTTTTCATCTTCAGCAGGTGAGGCTGTGGATGTGCTGAACCGGTGCCTGGCCGCGACAATGGACTGGATGAGGGCTAACAAACTGAGGCTCAATCCAGACAAGACTGAGATGCTGTTAGTGGGTGGTTCCTTTGACCGGATGGAGGGTGTTCAACCTGTTCTGGATGGGGTTGCACTCCCCTTGAAGGAGAAGGTTCGTAGCTTGGGGGTGCTCCTGGAGCCATCTTTGTCACTTGAGGCTCAAGTGGCCTCAGTGGCAAGGAGTGCCTTTTACCAGCTTCGGCTGGTGGCCCAGCTACGCCCCTATCTGGACAGGGATAGCCTGGTCTCAGTAATCTACGCTCTGGTGATCTCTAAACTAGACTACTGCAATGCACTCTATGTGGGGCTGCCTTTGAAGACTGTTCGGAAGCTGCAGCTTGTGCAAAATGCGGCAGCCAGGCTTATTGCGGGGACCGGAAGGTACGAGCATGTTACACCAGTTCTGGCCCGCTTGCACTGGCTGCCAATATGCTTCCGAGCTGAATTCAAGGTGCTGGTTTTAACCTATAAAGCCCTACACGGCTTATGACCACAATACCTGACGGAACGTCTCTCCCAACCGCTATCTACCCGGACACTACGCTCAACATCTGGGGCCCTCCTCCGACTGCCACCTCCAAGAGAGGCTCGGTTGGTGGCAACGAGGAGGAGGGCCTTCCGGTGGTAGCCCCCCAGTTATGGAATCAGCTCCCCACTGAGACCCGCCTGGCGCCAACCTTACTATCTTTTCGGCGCCAGGTTAAGACTTCCCTCTATGCCAAGGCATTTAGTTAGGAGCTTGGAATAGCACGGAGGGGATTGTCACCTGTAGGCTCAGTTTTATTGGCTTTTGTATTGTTATTTTAAACTGTGTTTTTAAATTTGGTTTTTAATTTTTTAAACTATTCTGTATGTTTTTTTTATTGTTGTTTTTATGTATAGAGTGTTGTGAACCTGCCCAGAGAGCTTCAGCTGTGGGGTGGTATATAAATGAAATAAATGAAATGAAATGAATTGTTCACAAGGAGGAGAGACTGAGGCACCACCTGGATTCCTTGGAATAATGCCAGTAACCGGTGCTTTATATTCAAGATCTCATTAATCTTTACACTAACCCCGTAGGGTAGGGTAGTATTATAGTTCCCATATTGAAAATAGGGTGTGACGCTAAGTAGCCCTGCCAAACCAAGCCCAGTGACTGAGTTCACAATTAATATGAAACTTGAACCAGAGATGACATGGTTCTCTCTCAGTCTCTTATAGCACAATTGTATATATGTCTACTCAGATATAGGCCAAATTGAGTCCAATGGGTCTTACTCTTAGGTAAGAGGTATAGGACTGCAGCATCTATGCTTCACTAATAGTACACAGTACATAGTACACAGGACTTTAAAATTATGGATATATAAGAAGCAACTGTGTGTGACAACAGAGAAAGCACTTATTCTTAAAAATCTGGCAATACACCACAACTGAATTTACTCTGTGGTGATGATGATGATGATGATGATGATGATGATGATGATGATGATGATTAAATAGAATAGCTGCTTAGTTTGGCAGACCAAACCTTTACAAATGCTCCCTTTTTGACTGTTTGCCCTGTTATCACTGTATGTATTTCTTTAGTTTCTTCAGCAGAACCACTTCATTGCTTTTGAGTGCCAGAACTTTCTAAACGGTCACAATAATATCATAACATTTCCATCACAGGTCACTTTGGAGATTTTAAAAAAACAAATGCATACACAGTTACCTCATTTGTCACAATCAAATTGAAGATATTAGTTAACAAAAAAAGTCTAAATTCAACAAACTGCTGCTTTTATTTATTTATGTGTATATTTCCAGTAGTCTTTGTGCAGGAAACATGCAACATTATTTATTTATTTATTATATTTGTTTGTCACCCAGTAACCTGTTTTTTTTCTGAGTGGCATACAACTGAACTATTTAAAACAATTTAACCAGAATCCATTAATTATAATCACAATATCTACTAAAGAAAATTAAATATAGACGCCAGAGCCAGAAGAGAGAAAATCGTCTGATCAAGAGGAGAGCCACCCCAGAAATGTTAAGATCAATATTTAAACAATGTTAAAAGTATTACGCTGATGTTAGAATGCCTAGGAGAACAGGAAAATCTTTGCCTGGTACCAGAAAGACATAATTAAATAGTGTTCCAAAATGGCACTCTCCCTTGTCGCCAATCACCAAATTTCAGATGGGGGGCGGGCTTGTAGAAGGCCTCCGTTGACCTGAGGGCTGAAGAAGTTACATTTTGAACAAAAGGACACTGTTAATGGTGTTAGTTTTGTGTGTTACTGAAGCCCTGTTCAGTCATTCTCCTGAATGTATGAGGTGAGGGCTTAAACTAAGTAGAGGCTTTGGGCTATGCATGCTGCCCCCACGTCTCCTGGTGTGTGTGCCTCGACCCTCTCAGTTCAGACCTTGCCTTGTTGAATTGGCAAGCTCTGAACAGGAGCTCTAACCGCATTTGCTTGAAGGTGAGCAGAACTCTCTGTGCAATTAGGAACCCTGAGAAGGCGGTCCAGCCTGATGGCTAAATGATAGTAATGAAGCCACTGGGCAGGCCTCCCTGGGGAGAACATTCCAAAGATGAGGAGCTACCACTGAAAAGGCTCTCTCTGGTTGCGACACCAACCAGATAGGGATGGCTAGGTACATCCTGTTTGTCTTGTTTCAAAGTTGCATAGGACTTGGAGATTTCTTCCCTTCCCCTTGTAGACTCTCCAGACTTGAGATCCTGCACTTAACCCTTTGATCATGGTCAACTAGCTGTTTATTGGGCAAGCTACACACGTGACATGTTAGCCTCCTTGAACATAGCTTAATTCAATTTCTTCCCATTACTGGGAAGAAATACATGTTCCCATGGCCGAGGATCCCTGAGATGTGTTAACCTAAGGAGATTTTAAAGCAACAGAGATAATGGGTAAGTTCACACATCATGACAACCCACCCTGGCAATAAGCCACGGTGGGTTGGCTGTTGTGTGAACATCCCATGGTGTGCCCAACAGACGATTGGGCTCACCGTGTGTTGTTTGACCTCTCCCTCTCCTTCCTTCCCCCTGGTGCTCCCACAGGTAAGATGCACAACTTTTGTTTTGTTTTTTAAAAAAAATTGGTCGGACTTGAGCAAGTGGGACTTTTGCGGGATCAAAGTGGCCTGCCTTGCCTGGGCAATGTTCAGGGGGCTGTCTGCTGTCAAAGTCGAGCAGGCACCCCTCATGGGCATTGACCCCGGAGAGGCTGCCAAGAACTTTATTTTTGACTTTGGTTTGTCTTGACAGCTGTCAAGAGAAACCAACGCCATGAATGATCTTTGCTTGGAAACAGTGGCCAGATCACCCCCTACGTGGTGAGATCCTCAGGGGATTTTCTTGGAACAGGCTCCTCTGGGTTTCCTCTCACTTTTCCACCATTTCCTGAGATTCTAGGTGTTCAGGAATGTGGAAAAGTGAGAGATACCCCGCTTTTAATGGAGCTGTCAGTTTTGACAGCTAGCTGTCAAACTCTGGCTCCTTTTAAAAGGTTGGTGTTTTTTTTGGACAGGGCTCCCCATGGTTTCTTGACAGAGACCTGCATGATCTCGCCATGAAGGGGATAATATAGTGGCCACCCCCTTTTCATAAGCAAAGATCACTCACGGCTTTAGTCTCTCTTGACAGCTCACCTTTTGACAGCTGTCAAGACAAACCAAAGTAAAAAATAAAGCTCTTGGCAGCCTCCCTGGGTCAATACGCATGAGGGGTGCCTGTTGCACTTTAACGGCAGACACTACCCCCCCCCCCAGATATTGCCAAGGCACGGCAAGCCATTTCAGACCTGTGAAAGTGCTCAAGTGCCCACTTGTGCAAGTCTGCCTAAAAAAATAAAATTTAAAAACCTGAAAAAATTGTGCACATTGGGGGCACTTTTTTTTTTTTTTTTTTTTAAAGGGGGTTATGAACCAGTGACAACCTCTCCAATATACTGCTTGGGCATTTTGAAGGGGCTGTCACTATCTGTCAATTTGGAGGGAGAGTACTTTTTGCAATCTCTGAAAAAAAAATGGGGAAATGGTTAAAGGGGCAAAAAAGCCATAGTGAGCAGAAAAGGGCTTGTGATTGTAGTGGGGGTGGGGGGCACAGAGCCAATGTCAGTTGCCCCAAAGTGCCACTTGGGGACTTGTGGGGTGGCTGGCAGTGGCACAGGTGGGCTTGGCAAAAGCAGCAAGGCTCTTTTGCCACTCTTGCCAAGAACCCTGCTTGCCAGTTCCCAGTACCCATGATGGGGTTGGTTGCCTGGGTTTGGATGGCACAACAACCCATTGTGAGTACAAAAATCCCTAGAACATCCCATGGGTTGTCAGGGTGGCTTGTTGCCCATGAACAAGCCACCCTGTGGGAAACGGTCCGGATTCGCATGATACAACAACCCACCGTGGCTTGTCACCCACAATGGGATGTCGTGTCATGAGAACCCAATCAATATTACCATATCAACTTGGTACTTCTTTGGGTGTTTCCCACCATCGGTGTATTGACCCCGTGCTTTATGCACAAATAAAACCAAACACAAATGTTTTTTTAAAAATACCTACATATCCCTTTTCACATTGTGGAGAGAAATATGTCATCTTTTAACACACACTGATGATGAGTGCTCATGATACCATTATAGTGGGTGTGGTGCAAGAGCTGAATAGCATAGATCAAAAGATGAAATTTGCATTCATTGCCTCTCTTTGCAAATGTCAACACACATCTTTTATGAGGCAAATTTAGGAAGTGAATCATGCACACATATTTCAGATGCACCTATTCAACAACCAGGTAGGTCCGTAGATCAAAGGCGCCAAGGGAAAAATCAGGTTTCATGAATGGGAAAATTTTTTTGTATGCATTTAAGAACAAAATTATCTTTCCAATTCTGTCTCAGTCTTAGAACAGAGGAGGCTGCCTTATACGAAGTTCCTGGTATACCGTACGGCATCCATCTAGCTCTGCATTGTTTCTTCAGACTGGCAGTGGCTTTCCCAAGTCTCGGGCAGCTGTCTTTTCTGTCACCTACTACCTGATCCTTTTTTAACTGGAGTTGCAGGAGAATGAACTTGAAACTTCTGGATGCAAAGCATATGCTCAGCCACTGAATTATGGTGAAACTGCATAATGGTTGTGTCCCAGAAATGTACCAAGGGCATGCGTGACTTCTGTTGTTTGTCTCACTTAGGTTTTCTGCTACTCAGAAGGAGGGGAATAAGATGGGCTGTTATAAAACACTGATAAGCATGAGGCCATTTTAAAACAGGCAAGCTGACACTCACATGAACATACGTGAGTCATTTAATACCTTCCTGCATCCCTTGGGGAGGGGGGCTTCCTGGGTACGCAGGATGCAGGAACTCACTTCAGCCTTCTCACTTCCCCATGTCTGTTGTTGTCCAGTGTATCTGCATGCACAGGACATATTCCCACTGAAAACAAGGGGAGTGATGTTTGTACAATATGATAATTTTTTTGCATAAAATGGGTGGTAAAAAGGTAGATCTCCAGATGTTTTGGACTTGAACTGCCAGCATTCCTGACCATTGGCCATGCTGGCAGGGGTTGATGGGAGTTGCCAACCCCTGGCATAAAATACACAGGACATCCCATTCACCAAGAAGTAGTTGATAACACCTGTGGCTTTGGGGTTTCCCCCCTTCTTCTGTGATTTCCCACTGCTACAAGAACAGCCCTTCTGTTTTGTTTCCCATGGCTCTCATTTGTTTGTTTGTCAATTACTGTATTTATGAAGTAATTCCATAGCATAAGTTCTCTGGGCGGCTCACAGACAGAATGCCTTGTATGAACTGGACACAATACCCAATTACAGTATATGAGCATATCCTGTCCCAGCTCTCTCTTATACACATGCAAAGCACACAACTCTCTCCCATACAACCATATATGGATAACCTGTTCTTCCCAAACATCTGCATCAAATGTGAAGATTTTGCATTTATTTATTTACTTATCATATTTATATCCCACCTTTTAAGTAAAAAATAGTGCTCCAGGTGGATAAGAATAATACCACCACACAGAATTATAATTAAAACATAAAAACAAATAAATTAAATCACAATTGAAAGCACATCAATAAAAAAAGAAGAAAACAGCACCCACCAGTTGAAACCTACTCCAGCAAACAAGCCAGCTTCAAAAGCCAAACGCCTGTCTGAACAGAAGCCCAGGTCCCAGCTTATCTGGGATCCTCTTTGCACCCATGTGTGGGAGGCTGTAGGAACTGAGGCCAATGTGCATCTGAGGCCGCGTGGCTATATGGTAGACCGCATGGCAGTTCTGTGATGCAGCACAGGGTCTCTGTGAGCAGGGAGATTTGAAAGAGCCAATCAGCATCACTGGAGAGCTCTGATAGGTGGAGCCCTGGAAGAGGACCAGAGACAGGAAGTCTCTCTGGGCCACTCCCAGGGAATAAAAGGCAGGCATCTGAGCATCTCATGGCAGAGCGGTTTTGGACTTCCATGACCCACTTTCCCAGAAATGGTTGCATTGCTATGGACTATCAGTTAGTCACTGGTTGACAGGACTGGGAAGAAATTTCTCCTGGGGTGCACAATTGGCAAATGCACCCCACCCCAGCTTTTTGCCTTCCTCACAGCACTAAATTGACAAAATGTTACACTGTTTTGCTTGTTTGTTGTTGTCTTGTTGCACTGTCATAACTGGTTAGATGGGACATGGTAAGCACTGGGCCGGATCCAATTTTGGGGACAAGCTGGGGGTGGGTACCCCATACTCCAATAAAAGAGGGGTCCCCATGTGGGAACCCAAAGAGGGGGAGGCAGGACCAAAATGGCCCATGCAGTAGCGGGACCCCATCGTCCTGTGTCCCACCCAGCACATAGGCTGGGAGTACAATTGGCCAGCAGGTGGGCTGAGCAATTACCTGACTCGTGCCCTATGCCACGCCAAACTCTGTAAGCTGTAACCAATAAAATTGTGGCCATATTAAATCCATATAATTTCACTACATGTGGTTATTTTTGCCTCTCTTACCATCTGCTACCCAATAAGTGCTGTTGGAGCAAAGGTCTTTGCCTGCCAGTGGAAGCACAACCCAGGTAGGCTCATACAGGAGAATGCGGTCTTTCCAATAGTCCTGAGTCATATAGGGCATTATAAGTCATAACCAGCACTTTGAATTGTGCCCATGAATGGACTGGTAGTGGTAGCCAAAGAAGCTGTCGTATTAAGGGAGTCACATGCTCCCTACAACCGGCTCTGGTCAATAGTCTGACTGCAGCATTTTGAACCAGCAGAAGTTTCCAAACACTTTTTGAAAGGCAGCCCCACATAGAGCGCATCACACCATGGCCAGATCTCCCACATTCATTCTCTCTCCCCCAATCACTTTCATAAAATATGTCCTTTCTCTTTCCCTTTTCTTCAGAAAGGGAACAAAAACCTACAAGTATGGTTAACATGTGATTCCATTTCATTTTTAGATTTTCAAAAGTTTAAAAAGCTTGTCTAATATGTTCCAATGAAATATTTGTATGCATGATTTCTCTTTGCGGTCAGAACCTTTTTTCATGTCCCTTTCAGCACATAGATAGCAGGCTGTGCTGCCATGTGCTAAGCTGCCTGTGCCAATTCATTGAAACCAGTTCAAACAGTTTCAGTGGCATGCTGAAAAAAAGCTGATCTGCGCTGACTTCAGTGCATGGCATTTACATTCATGGTTTAGCCACTGTCACTCACACTCTGGTAACCTCCTGTTTAGACTACTGCAGTGATTTATATGTGGGGCTGCCCTTGCAGTTGGCCCGGAAACTGCAGTTAGTACAGGATACACCTGCTAGAATTATAACTGCCCATTTGGAACATATCTCGTCATTGCTGAGAAAACTCAACTAGCTGTTAGTTGATTTCCAAACCCAATTCAAGGTGCGTGTGCATACCTATAGAGCCCTACACGGCTTGGGACTAAGGATGGGAGAATCTGTCAAGCTTGATCCTGTCGAAGTTCTTGTTTTTCCACCACCAAGCTTGTTCCATCCTGGTTCCATGCAAGCTTTTTTTTTTTTTTGGTGTGTGTGTGTGTGTGTGTGTGTGTGTGTAGGTAGGTATTTTTGTGCATATTTTTCAAACTCAGCATTTTTGTGTGCATTTTTAAATGTACGCACTTTTTTTTTTTACATATGTACCCATTGACTAAAGCATGTTTGTGCGCATTTTAGAAATAGATGTATTTTTCTTTGGCATTTTCCAGATGTGTTCACACTGTTAAACATGGTTTAGTTTTTTGCAAAACATATCGCACATTTAGAAATGTATGGATTTCTGACTGCAAATTGTGCTCGGATCTGTGTTTGGTTTCAGGAGGTGCGAATTGGGTAATCTCACATTAAAATGTGAAGCCAATGAATCTCTCACCCATTCATGCTTGGGATCCAGATGCCAAAAGGAACACCTGCTCCACATCAACTTGGCCATACAGTGTGGTCATTTGCTGATGCACTCCTTTACCTCCACATTTTATGCTGTTTGATTTTTTTATGATTGTTTGTTATACTTTAATTGTTTTAGTATGATGCTAGAATCAACAATGCAGTGCGGAATAAAATAATTAAATTAATAAATAAAAATAATGTCACATGAGTAGTTTGTGGGGTTTTTTAAATGATATGGGGCGAGAGATACTTAAAACATTATGCATTTTCTACATGGAAAGCACTTATCTCTGGGGGGAAATATGCAAAATGTGTGTAGAATTTCACATGTGCAGAAAAGCACAAAAAGAAGAAGTGCATCATGTGGAGAGATGCATATGATTCGCAGTGTCCATAAATGTACTGTTTGTGGTTTCTAAGTAACAAAAAGGGGTTGAAAGAAGTATGTCTGGCTTTAGACCACAAACAGTGTAGAATGAATTTGTGTTGTCAGGCTTTTTTTTCTTTTCCTAAAAACAAAAACCGCTCTGAGGTCTCATGCAGAGTTTTTACCACAGAGTTAGGGCATGTCCAGACAGCTTCCTGCCCTTTCAGTTCAGCAATTGTGTGGTAAACCAGAAGCACGGAAAGCCATCAGTGTGTGAAATACAGGTATCTTTTAAAAACCCATCATAGAGTTACTCCAACTGTGTGAAATATATGACCTTCACTGATCTAGAACTCACCACAGCCTGCACTGTAGACCTGAAATGACAGGTATGGGGTAGCAGCAGCATAGAGGATGCACAAGAGGCACATTCATCCTTCTTCATAACCACCATTTCGATAACAGGTGGACAACCTGTGGCCTTCCAGATGATGTTGGACATCAACACAGATCAGCACCAGCCAGCATGACCAATTGTTGTCCAACAACTAGAGGGCTACAGGTTTCCCATGCCTGATTGGAGCAGGGGTGCAGGCCCTCAGGCCTGAGGGCCAAATATGGCCTTCCAGGGATCCCAATCTGATCCGCTGGGATTTCCCGGCCATGCTCCCTTGCTCTGGTTCTACCCTATTCCTTTGACTGCCAATAATTACACAATGACTGGGTTCAGACAACACGATAACCCACACTCAAGGACTGCATATGGGTTGAGTGTGGATTGTCATTTTAACTGTGGGTGGTTGTTGAATTTACTTACTTATTTATTCATTCATTCTATTTCTATACCGCCCCATAGCCAAAATGTGGGTTATTGTGTTGTCTGAACCCAGCTGCACTAACAAGCCATGGCTCGTTAACCACGAACAACCCATGAATAGAACCCATGGTTTGTTGCTGGGTTATGAACTGTGTTCACCGTGGTTTGTTATCTCAGCTGGGTTCAGACAACACGATAACCCACATTTCAACAGCAAACCATGATTCAACAACAACCCACACTCAACCCTTGAGTCTTCAGTTATTGTGTTGTCTGAACCCAGTCAATTACAGCAGGCTCCCCCTGCTGGCAGTTGCCCTCCAAGTTATGGGGGGCAATGGGAACAGCGCTGGAGGGGCAGGAATTACTGCACTCATCCCAGCTCTCCATCACGTGATTCTAATCACATGAGGGAAATTAACACCTCGATAGGGCCATAGTCATCTTCTATATACACTGGCGATCTTCCCCGCCCCCCCTTTCTTTTTGGCACAGGTGCAGCTTTTTTATTTATTTCACATTTTATTTCTGGAATCCTGTGATGACAGCTATGGTGTAACTCTTCCTAATCCCCTAATTTTCTCTTTATACATGATGAATATTATTATGTTTTATTGGTCTTATACTAACACACCGCTCTGTTGTCACATGCTTCCTACCTTAGCTGTAAAACCAACAGTGTGATGTTTTTATCTTTCTAATCTCGGACTTCACCCAACATGTCATTTGGTTTTTACAGTTTGTGTGAAATGTACACTCGTTTGGCAACAAGGTGGTAATTCATGCTATGCTCCATGAGCAATTGCTCATCTATAACTTTCAGCAACCCATTTTATGGGCAAACATTATTGTATAAAAATACATCTGACACAAGAGAACGCCCAAAGCCCTGTACCAGTCAGGGAAATTCTGAATTGTATTCTTTTTGATATGTTTTACTTCCCCAAAGGAATATTTGACCTCCATGAATGTATGATGGGCTGGCTGCTGGGGCAGACTATAAACCAGTGTTGCCTAAACAAAACCATGTTGAATCAACAGAGACACACCCAATTAGTCTGCAATATAACACAGAAGTACATTTCAAATTAAAATAAACCATGGTGCTGAACTCTGAAGTCCAAAGGGTAAGAATGACATGGTCTGGTGTTTTACAATAACCCTAAATTGCTTCATTAGAAGGAGAGCAGCTGACTCATGGAATTGCCCTGCACCTTCCTCACCTCAAGCATTAAGAACCAGTTTAGAAATGGAAGGAAATGGGGGTGAATAGGAAGGGAGAGGGCTTCTTAGCAATCTAGGGTTTGTATATGTACTATATTTTCCTGTGTCCCCATGCTATATATCTATATCTATATCATCTATATCTATATCTATATCTATATCTATATCTATATCTATATCTGTCTGTCTGTCTATATATATATAGAGAGAGAGAGGTTGAACGTAGCTCCCATTGAAATCAATGGGCCAAGTTAGTCATGCCTTGTCCTATTGATTTCAGTGGGAACTAAGTTCAAGTAACAACCTGGATCCAACCCAATTTCTGTGCACGTGTAGCTGTGATGATACACAATGTTGTTTGCCTTAATAAAGCTGTACCACAGTCCATCCTGTCATGCTGATACCAGGCCTGCAATTTAGAGGCCTATACAGTAATACCTTGGATTGCGAGCATAATTCGTTCCGGAAACGTGCTTGTAATCCAAAGCACTTGTATATCAAAGCGAAATTCCCCATAAGAAATTCGTACACATATTTTTAATTTAAGCTGCAATACAGAATGATAGTGTAAAGTCTTCATTTTTCTTGACCGTACTACAGTACTTGTATTGCAAGACATCACTTGTTTATCAAGTTAAAATTTATTTTAAAAATTTGCTTGTCTTGCAAAACACTTGCAGAACAAGTTACTTGCAATCAAAGGTTTTACTGTATATGCCCAAATTGTGTTTGAGCAGGCATTTATTCAATTCTCACTGTACATTTCTGGACTGAAGTTTAGTTTGGCAGATGCCCTCCTCATTTCTACTCTAACAAGTTTTAAAACATAAACAGTGCAATCCTATGCATGTCTACTCAGTAGTAATTTCTGCTTAATTCAATGGGACTTACTTCTAGGTAAGTGGGTATAGGATTGCAGTCTAAATGTCTGTCACTGAACTACCGGTATATCATTACAAGGCTATTCATACTTCTGAGGCAACATGCTGACATCTGTACTCAATTGCTAATGGTGGTCATTTAAAAAAAATATCTATGGACTGATGGATTCTTCTTTGTATTTATAGGAGGTCTTTTGCTAGCTTTCTTTGTAAAATGATCAGTAAAGTCACCGAAAACTGGCAAAAATTAAGGAGGTTTTTATACCATAATTATACACATGAGGGAAATCATTAATAAGTGAAATGAGCTGTTTTCTTTTAAAACTATTCCACTGTTATGCTACATCAAGATTGCCAGACGGCAGGGGTTTTTTTGCTCTGACCTTCAGGTGTTTTTTCATGTGTATGATTATATTTTCAATATTTTGTTCATTTCTGAAGCAAGGAAGATGAAGAAAACAATATGGGAGACAAGGGAAGGTCAGGGGATGTTGACCTAGTGCTGAATGGGGTACATTTGCCCCTGAAGGACCAGGTCCGCAGCTTGGGAGTCATTCTAGACTCCCAGCTGTCCATGGAGGCTCAAGTGCAGCTGTGAGCTGGGCGGCCCTGTATCAGCTCCATCTGATGCGGCAGTTGCGACCCTGCCTTCCTAATCATCTGCTCCCATCAGTGGTTCATGCCTTGGTCTCCTCTTGCCTAGACTACTGTAATGCGCTCTACGCGGGGTTGCCCTGGAAGACGGTTCGGAAGTTGCAGCTGGTACAGAATGCAGCAGCTCACCTGGTTAAAGGCTGCCGCCAGCATGATCACATCACTCCAGTGCTCAAAGAGTTGCACTGGCTACCAGTTGTTTGCTGAGCCAAATTCAAGGTGTTGGTGTTGACCTTTAAAACCCTGTATGGCTCCGGTCCAGTTTATCTCAAGGAGCGCCTCCAGCAACATCAAGTAGGCTGCTCAACAAGATCTGCCACGGACAGCCTTCTCCCTGTCCCATCAGCCAGAGAAACCAGGCTGGTGGGGACTAGGAGGAGGGCCTTTTCTGTGGCAGCCCCCAATTTATGGAACTCTCTCCCCAGTGACCTCCACCATGCCCCTTCCTTGATTAGCTTCCATCGGGCATTAAAAACGTGGCTTTTCAGGCAGGAATATGGGGTGGGTTAGGATTTTAACATTTTGTACTGTTTTTAATTGTGTTTTATACTGTGTGTGTGTGTGTGTGTGTGTGTTCCTCCCCACCTGTATTTTATTGGACTGTACATCGCTCAGAGTGGCCAGATGTCCAGCCAGATGGGTGATTAATAAATATAATATAATAAATAAGTAAGTAAATAAAATGAATATAGGTAGAGAGGAAAGGGCCCAAGAAGAATGACTGCAACTAATCTAGCCCCTTGCATTTCTGGAGGTAGCTTGATTGTCACAGAATAACCACACTTTTACAAAGACACACGGATATACTTTTCATACTGAAGCACTGAAAGGCACAACCATTCTGGTACATGGCAATACCATGCTAGCCAGTGATCATCTCTTTTGCTTGTAGAGTCTAGCTAGACAATTTGGTTTGCACTAGATTTGCTACTATAATTTCAACTAAAGCAAAAGGTGAGATAAATGTTGACATTCGTCATCACGAAAAACTTCTAAGGCATGTTGAGCTTCTATGAGGCAAACCCGCTCCCCCCCCCGCCCAAACGCATAGCTTTCCAATAAGACTGACATAATTTCTCAGGGAAATTTGTCAAGTCCCCAGGTTGCCATTAGTTTGCCTAAAGCAAAAGTTGAGATTCCTCTTCAAACAAAACACCTGCGGAATTTTGACGCTACCCAAAAGGGTCTCAGTCTGCTAGCATTCAACAAGCCACAGGCTGTTGCGGAAGTGCTGCTCCAGTGGTGGAGCCCCCGGCATGCCAGCAGAAAGCTTTGCCATTATAGACGGCAGTGTTTTCACAGAATTGTATGTGTGGAGGGGGGGGGGGCGGATATGTCAGGGGCAGATCAGAGGAAGCCATGGATCCATGGGATCCAAAGCCCCTTATTTCCCGAACACCCCCTCCCCCAACAAGGGAGAAAAACTCCCATTCATGTCAATGAGAGGGATTTTTTTTTTTTTAATGGAACAGGAGGGACACTTTTTGATGGGTGGTAAAGACTGCTTCACCAGGCTTTTGATGTTTAATTTTTATTATTATTTTTTTTGCTGCTGCTCTTTAATGCCACTCCTTGTAAATTTTACTATATGGTTTTGTTCCTTTGTTCCTTGGGTTTTATGTGAAGCTTTAATGTTTTTTTTCTTTATTGTACATTGCCTTGAGCTTCTGCTGGGTAGAGGGTGCAATTTTATAAATCAAATCAATCAATCAATCAATCAATCAGGAAAGCCCTGGTCACACCTTCTGCCCTGGTCAGCATGAGTCAGCAGGGGTTAGAAAGGGGCAGTACCTCCCTCCCCCCTGATAGGATTGGTACCCAAAGGTCTCATCCAGAAACCTCTCTACCTCTTTCAGCCACCTTGACTTCAAGAGAACAAATTTGTTCCCAAAGAGCCAGGAGCCCATCACTCTGAGCACACACCCACAACTTCTGTTCAGCCAGCAGGTAGTCATACATGTGGCACTCAGTCCAGTCTACAGCCCCCACACCCCTGCTAGCTTTCTACTTTCATAACTTTTTAATTGTTATTATTGCCCATGGCCCATGACCTGGAAAGCAAAGTTATTTACTAGGAGAAGGTGGGGAAGAGTCAACTCTCCCGGCCTCCTCACCTTGTTGCTAAATTTGCGTGGCTGCTGAACTCGCGTGTGTCTTAAAATACTTCTTTTTGCCTTGATGCTTTGTCACTGGGGCTGAGATGCTTCATCACTGGGGTTCCTGGATAGGGCATGCTGGGAATTGCAGTCCAACACATCTGGAGTCCACCAGGTTGAGGAAGGCTGCCCTAATCTGTACCATTTGTCCTCTCCCCACCATGTATATTTATGGGCCATAGTTGCTGCCAGGTGTGAGCTTTGACAAGCTGACCAATCTCTCTTTCACTGAGGCATATGCATTCAATATCTCTTCTTTTTGAAGAATGTTATGAAGGAAAGTCTCGCCAATCAATATCTTAGGGGGAAAGAGGACTTCCCCCAGCTTCCTAAGATAATAATTGAACAAATATGTAGCAGAGTGCTACATGCTTAGTGCCAGAGCACACCATTTCTAAAGTATGAGCAATATATTTGCATTATAGCAACTTCCAGTTTAACATGACACATTTCTGAGTCAGTGAAAAGGTCCCCTATTCCTTTCTCATTGGGCTTGCAGTCACCTCATTATATTCCCAGTATTATTTGAAGACCAGGCCACAAATGTCCTCATTAAGATGTTCTTTGTCATCGTAGCAACATGTGTTTAATCATTTGTGACCACTTCTGTGACTGTTGGTTTATTTATGAAAAGGTTGACATATCCTGAAAGTGCTGTTAAAGGATTATTCTCACACACACGCACACACACACACACACTCATACCAGCAGTCCGAGATCCATTATCAGCCACTTGTCATTCAACATTCTATTTTAAAAGCTTCATTGAGCCTGCATGATTAATTCTAATGCATGGACAATGGTGGTTCTTCTGTGGACATTTACATGTGAATAAAATTAAATGTGGATGGGTTTGCACTGCCTCTGAAGGATCAGGTTCATAGCTCATAAAAGTTTCTGGACCTGGTCTTGCACTCAGCTGGCTGGTTTGCCCAGCTTTGACTGATGCATCAGTTCCACCCCTTCCTGGAGAAGCCAGATCTGGCCACAGTCAGCTTCCATTTAGATCACTGCAATGTGCTCTACATGGGGCTGCTCCTGAAGAGTGTTCAGAAAGTGTAGCTGGTGAAAAATGTGGCAGCCAGATTGCTTTCTGGTTCATGCTTTGTTGAACACATTACATGTATCTTGCATCAACTGCACTGGCTGCCAATTTGTTTTGGGGCACAATTCAAGGTGCTGGTGCATATCTATGTAGTCCTAAACAGCTTGGGGCCAGAATAACTGAAAGACCACCTCCTCCCACAGGAACCTGCTCATTGTTTAAGATTGGCTTTGGTGGCCTTTCTTTATGTCCCAGCACCAAGAGGGGCTAGGCTGGTGGGAGCATGGGGTAGGGTAGGGCCTTCTCTCTGGCAGTACCCCAAATGTGGAACTATCTCCCTAAGGAAGTTTTCCATTCAGTTTTAGTCAGGTTGTTAAAATGTCCTACATGGCTTATGAGTGATTTTAAATGTAAAAACTCTCTGTTTTTATTATTTTTCTCTTGCTCTTAATTTTTCAGTGTGTAATGTTTTAATATTTTTTAAATTGTTTGAAAACTTTAAATTATAAGTCCTCAGAAGTACGGGGCGCTCATCAAGTCTCGGGGTCTCCTC
The DNA here is from genome assembly GCA_021292165.1 of Shinisaurus crocodilurus. NCBI lineage: Eukaryota > Metazoa > Chordata > Lepidosauria > Squamata > Shinisauridae > Shinisaurus > Shinisaurus crocodilurus. The sequence goes on along the minus strand of CM037877.1, from coordinate 78,496,658 downwards.
AGAAATTGGAAGTTGCGAGAGCTGGCCCAACTGCTTGCAGCTGGGTCCAGGCGGTGCTCTGGAAGACCAGGCTACATAAACCTTAAGTTCTTTTCTATCCATTGCTGGAACGACAGAGGTCCTCCTTGTTCCTGCTTCTTACCCTCCCAGACAGATGAGTGGGAGCACTGCAGCTTGCGGTGGGTTGTCCTCCCACCTGCTCCTGGCATGTATCCTGGGTGCCTTGGTGGCAGAAATCCTCGTTTCCTCATTCCCTATGTCAGCACACTTCCTGAAATTGAGCCACTGGGGTTGTCAACTCATGAGGGAAACTCCCCCCCCCCTGCATCAGATCATCAAATGCATATAATTTTCTGAACCCTTACAAATGTGGTAACATGTTCGCAAACTTTTTAAAATTATTTTTTAATCCGGGTCTGTGAAAGTGCGCAGCAGCGCAATACTACCTGTCTGCTATTTAGCCCAGCATACCTATCTATATCCCCCTCTTGTCAATGTCCTTGTCAATTTCATACCGAACTTCAGAGTTTGCCTTGCTCCCAACCGCCTTTCTTTTTAAAGGCTGCTTCACACAGTACCAAAGTAATTACACCTGCCCAAAAAGCTCCTTCTCCTGCAGCCGCCAGCCACTTTTGGCTCCCCCTGCCCCCCCCCCCCCGCTTGTCACTTCCTTCTACTGGTCTCCATTGTTACCTGTCAGCTATACATATGGGTTACAGAGCAGTGATAGGAATTGGTAAAGATATGCAAATTTCAAGGCAGCTCAGGGAGTGAGGTGGATCAGTAAAGATACACAAATTTGAAGGCAGACAAGTGAGGTGCTTCAGTAAATATATGTAAATTTCAAAGCAGAGCAGTGACTGGGATTGGTAAATATACGCAAATTTCATGGCAGAGCAGTAAAGCAGAGGGAGAAATTACACAAATTTTATAGCCATGGACTTTCGGATGTGTGCACTTGTTACTTGGCATAGTGGTTAGAGTGTTGGACTGGGACTTGGGAGATCTGGGTTCTAGTCCCCGCTCAGCCATGAAACTCACTGGGTGACTTTGGGATAGTCACTGACTCTCAGCCTAACCTACCTCACAGGGTTGTTGTGAGGATAAAATTGAGAGGAGGAGGAGGATTATGTAAGCTGCCTTGGGTTCCTTGCAGGAAAAAAGGCGGGGTATGAATATAATAAATAAATAAATAAATAAATCTCAGCTCTGCTTTGTTCTTAGATCCATGCCTGCCTTTAGATTTCTCCGCTGTGCTTGAGCTAAGCTTCTTCTTCAGGACCAAGCCTAAACAGGACAGTGCCCTACAGATATGTTAGATTACAAGTAGCCCAACACATCTGAAGGATACCAGTTTGGGGAAGTCTATACTATAAGCAGTATAATACTGAAGCAGAAATTGTGGATAACAGGGGAAGAGCCGGCATAGAGAACCTATTTGTCTGGTAGCTCTATGCATTACATTTGTATCTAGTGGTAACTGTTTTTTTCTCTACTGTCACCATGTTGGTGGTACTTTGTACTCATGCTCCTGCATGCTTTATGTATGACCTTTTCAAAAATAGCTGAAAGAGAGCTTGGGGCATCTTCAAGATATACCTCCACATTCCTGCTTGTCTACATGATTTGGACTAGCAGGTTAGAATAAGAAGTGAATCCAGCACTGGAGCAACAGCAGAATCTAACATTAGGGCCCAGCTCATCAACACCCCCAGGCCAAAATGAATCACAGTTATTCTATGAAAAGCATGAGGTATTTTTGTCATCCTGTTCCTCTTTTATTGCACGTGTTGATTGAGATGTCAACAACCTGCCAAATCCTGACAACTTGGCCAAGGCAACTTCGTTTAGCTAATTGGCCAGTATGTTTCCCAATATGTGTGCTACTGACTTAATTAGATTTAATTTAATAAGTGTTTGTGTTGTATGGGACAGTGGTTATTCACTGAAGTTTTATTTACTGGTAACATATGGCACTCTGGTAAATTATTGCCAAAATGACAATAATATTACAGAATTGTATTATTTTTTAATTTCCTTAGCACTTTTCAGAATATAACATGTTTTACTATTCTTATCCTGTTTATTATCCTCAAAATCCTGAGAAGCAGATGAGATTGAGAGGTAGTAGTTTATTCAAGGCCATCCAGTTAGTTCCATGGTGGAGCAAAAAGGAAAACACGCACACACACAAAACACACATGAGAAGGGCTAACCATGCAGAAGCATGGAATGTCAACAATAAGACCCATAGTTCACTGGCAGAGCCCATGGTCCAGACTCAATCTTCAATGGCCCCATAGCTAAAATAATCCAGATAACAGGGCTGGGAATTGGGGTAGACCTTGCCTGAGCTTTTAGAGAGCTGCTGTGATCAGAGTAGACTAGGGAAAGGCAATTTGGTGCCCTCCAGATGTTTTGGATTACAACTCCCATAATCCCTGATTATTATCCATGCTGGCTGGGGCTGATGGGAGTTGTAGTCCAAAATATCTGGAGGGAACCAGGTTGCCTATACCTGGAGTAGAAAAACACCAAGCTAGATGGACTAGCATGGTGATCACCATAAGAATGTACATCAGTGGTTTCTTGAAAGAACAAAAAATATTAGTCAGGGTTTCCAAATGTTTAAAAAATGCTTTTCAGGGGACTATTCATTACATGTCAAGTGGCATCTCACTATCACACAAGAAGAAAAGAATCTTTCTGGTTGTGATATGCATATGAGCAAGAGCAGGGCCGGATTAAGAGCATTATGGGCCTGGTGCTGAGGATTTTGGTGAGGCTTTTTATGGAAATAAATAAAATGAAGACGCAATTTTATATTAAAACAAATTAAATATTTTAATTACCATTAAAGTGCCAAAACAGAAACATATTGAAAATATTTCTTTTTTTGTAAACAATAAGCTTGTTAACTCAATAAAACCGTTATAAATAGAACATTCACAACAACCATTTTTAAATAAACATAAACCATATAAACAATTTAAATATAAGTGCATGATCTTTGGCTCATAAAAATTTGTTCCTTAAATTATTATTATTATTATTATTATTATTATTATTATTATTAAAGCATCATAATCAATACAGCCTGCGTTATGATTATGGTGCAGAGAGTAACTCTTGAAATAAATAGCAACCACTAGTTTTAAACACACAAACAGGTTATTCACTGAACTCTAACCTGCATTTAAACTAAATGAATCAAGCTGGTAGATTAAAATAAAATTACACATTAACTTTTCTTGCTTTTTTACTTGCAAATTCCTCAATTGTAGAATCAAGATTAAGCTCGTTCAGCAAACCATTTTCAATGCACAACAGAGAGAGCGCATTTAAATGCTCCTGACCCATGGAAGACCTTAGTTCATTTTTCACACGTTTTAATGCTGAAAATGAATGCTCACCACTGCAGTTGCTGACCATTAAACACAAATACATGCGGAGGGTCACAAATGTATTTGGAAATGCACCGACTAGAGATTGTGCAATCATAAACTTGTACATTTGTGTTTCTTGACTCCCATGAGGGCAAAAGCAGAGCAGGGGATGCTGCAGCACGAGCCTTAGAAAACCATTTCCACTGGGCCCACCACTAACTGGACTGTGGGGAGACTAGCTAGGCCCTTCTCTCCAGTGACTGCCCCACAGATGGTAGGTTGGGGGAAGGTAAGCCTAACCGTAAGCTTTTTGTAATAAGGAGTACAAGAGGAGCCTCCCCCCCCCCCAGTTTTGCCACCACGACTATCATAAACATTTTGTACAGGGACACTTGGCAAAGGAACCTGGACAGCAGTCAGGTCTCTGCCCTGAGGATCTTGCAAAGGCAATCTTAACGGCAGCAGGGAGGAAGAAGAGGGGGTGCCAGGATACATGGGAACATGGGAAGCCTTTAACCAAATTAGACCTAGAGAGACCTGGGGAAAAAACACAAAAAATGGGGTGGGAGAATTTGGGGGGGGGGGAGAGAAGGAAACCCACCCTTTTTCCTCCAGGGATCTTTGGAAAAAATATTTCCCCCGTAAATTTTTCTGTATCCCCCTCCCCACACAACCAGGGCCGGATTAAGATAGGGGCTATTCCGGGGGGGGGGGAGAAACTCACCTGCTTTGAGACACACACACCCCCTCCCCCCCGTGTTGTTTTGCCAGCTATCAGCAGCACCCCCTTCTGCTACAGCCCTTGGGGCACAGACGGGGCATCTCGCAGGTCCCCGGCGGGAAGAGCCGCCGCCGCGAGGGAGCCGCTGCCTGGCGTCTCGACGCAAGGGCAAGTCAACGATCCGATCAAAGTTTTTTTGTGGGTGTTTTTGTTCGTTTGTAAAGCACCCGACGCGGGAGAAAGTAAACAAAGCTGACAGAGCACGGAATGGGGAGAGGGCGGCGGACTGATGCAGCGGTGTGGGGCTCCCACCAGCCCAGTTAGCTACTTCTTAATTCCTTGCCTGTGTGCCGCTGCTGCTGCCCCCACCTCCTTCCCCTCTTCCAGATTTACGAGTCTGGAGAGATTGTGCCTTTTTAACCCTTTCCAAACCTTGATCTGAGCCACGTGGAAAGTCATTCGTGCCCTGCTCCGGCTCTGCTCCGTTAAAAGAAACCAACATGTTATTTCTTAAAGAGAAAAAATATTCTTAAGGTGCGGGCAGGCGGGGTGGTAAAAAAGGGATGTCTGCAGAACTCCGCCGTTCCTCTTCGGGGAAGGAGGATGCTTGTCATGTCAACGGGTTTTTCTTTCCTCTGTGTCTGTGCCCCCCACCCCACCCCCGTGATCGCCCCTTCCCATTACGCGAAGCACCCTGTGCCAACCCCTCCGCCGCCAGTGCCTGCTGTTTCTCCCCCCCGACCACCCCGCCCCCCTTCCTTTGCCGGGCACGTCGGTTACTTGTTGAGGCCATTCCCATTCAAACACGAGGTTTTTGTCTGTGCGCCTAGCGCGCTTGGAAGAGGCGGGCCGGGCGGCTTTCCTCGGCGTTACGCCTTCCCAGTTCCTTAGTGCCAGCATTTTCCAAGCCAGCAGCAGCCCCCGGTTGTTTTGATCACGCCGGGCTTGTAGAAAGCAAGCAGGCCCGCCGTGCCCCGAGGAGAAGGAAGGATCCGCTCTCATCCTGCCTCGAGGCGGTGGGCGGCATTCAGGGGCCAGCCCCTTCGCGCGCAGGCCGAAGGAGCAGGAAGGACCGCGTTCCGACAACCGCAACCGGGTCGTCATCGAGCTGCCGAGGTTTTTTTAAAATTATTATTTGAAATGAAGCGGGATTCAAGTGAGCTCTGCAAAGCGGCAACGCGCATGCACGGCCGCTGTTGCTGTTGGGAGCCCCCCTCAAGTGCGGCAGCGGCAGCAGCCAGCAGGCGGCGGCGCAGCTCGGGCGAGTGGGCGCGCCACGCGCTGCCGGGCCGGCTGTGGGCCTATTTTTTGGTATGGGCCTGGAGCTGCAGCTCCAATAGCCCCTATCTTAATCCGGGCCCTGAGCAAGAGCTCTTTGTGCTGTTCCATGATGAACAAAATACAGAAGGAATGCACACTGCAGAGACTAGTGGTTAATATAGTACATGCTTGACTGTACGCAGGGCTTTTTTTCTCGTGGAACTCACTGGAACTGAGTTCCAGCACCTTTTCTTCTTTCAATTTCATTACAATTTAATCGCCATCTACTCCCGAGGAAACATAATCCAAGAGTTCCAGTACCTTTTTCTCCAGAAAAAAAGGACTGACTGTACGTATTCTTTCTCAACACCAGCATCAAAAGCCAACACTGTAACTAAGTTGGTGTGGGGAGGAAGGACTACATAGGTTTATAAAAGATAGCATATGGTGGATGTTCAGTCAGATTAGTAGTACATCCTCATGCTTAACCCCTTTCCTCTAAGTTGATGACGACATCTAAGCGGCAACGGCAAGGCAGAATTCTATTAGAATACAATTTTACTGGTCGCTGTTGGTGATAAAATGCTGGAGTGAATGAAATTCAGACCCCAAAAGAGTTTTTATTGTGTAAGAATAACATTCTATCTTATTCTGACAATGTTGCTGGTTTTAAACTAGAGCATTTTAAAGCTGATACTTGTAAAAGATTCAATCACATGAAACTTTGCTAATTCAAAGTTAAAAGAAATTAAGTGGGACCTGCACTGCAATGTATCATCGCCTCCTAACAGGAGTGCTCCTGCTTAGCCAGCTAGCCATGTGGCCTCCTTCAGGATACTCCAATCCCCACAGACACACACCACCCACACCTCCCCCCACCACCCACAAAACAGTTTTGTTTTTCTTTTCCAGCTGATAGCATTTCATGGCTATGGAACGTGCTCAGTTCCTCATTTGGTTGTATTGTGTCGGGGGGGGGGGGGAGTTAGGTTTTTGGTTTTTCAAAAAATTGTGCTTCTGCAAATCTCAGGGGTCCCCTGAGCATGCTGATACCTCCCCCTTATTTCTTGGTGGGCCAATTGTGGCTCCATTTCTGTCAGCACTCACCACCCAAGTTTGCTATTAGAGGGTGTGATAGTTATATCATGATGCTACCATGGAGGAAGCCCATGCATTTAACTTATCCCAGCATCAACAGCGATCTTTTTTCTGCCTTGTGATATGAAGTATGTGAACACATTGTCAAAAAGTGTTGCATGTTGTTCTCACCTGAGGTTGAAACTAGGTGTGTGACGCAACATGAACCCATCTGCATTACCACAAAGTGTGAGTATTCAGAAAGGGGGGGGGGGATTTAAAGCGAATACTGCGTAGAGGAAAGGGAGGAGATGAATGCTCCCCATGCCCACACTTTCCCCTGTGAAACTGCTTTTTAAGCTGTTTTTGTCCTGGCTGGGGTTACTTCTGGTCATGGGGCCCCAGAAGGAGAAAACCAACCTTTGAAATGTGGTTTCTGGGAGGAAACTGTGTGGGCAGGGGATGTGTTCAGCTCCACGCAGGTTGCCATTGCTCTTACCCTGCTCCCCTCTGTCACTGTCATACCTAATCTGGCTCTTCAGTTTGCTGGAGTTGCCTTTCTTCATATTTCATTTCAAAGGCAGAATCCAGCATTAAAAACAACAACTTATATATACAGAAACTGAATCCAGCTCATTTGCCAGTGCAGGCAATGCACCCAGGGCTGCTGGGGGTGGGGTGGGGTGACAATTTACCCCAGGCCCCCAGAAAATACCCCCATCCTGCCTCAGCTCCTGTGCATACTATTGGCCCTGGCATTGTCACATTGGTCACCAGGAACCCACATATGCATGGGTCCTTATAGGGGACAGTGGCAGAGCCTGTGGCTTATGCTGGCTCAGCTTGTCTGAGTGTGGAAAGCTAAGCAGGGTCAAGTCTGGTTATTACTTGGAGGGGAGACCCCTCCTCTAGTTTCCTGCACTGAGCAGGGGGTTGGACTCGATAGCCTTGTAGGCTCCTTCCAACTCTATGATCTATGAAATCTAGCCCCAATAGCACATCTGCCCAAGGCCTCATAAACCCCCTGGGAGCCCCCGAATACACCCATCAAGAAATAGAGAAGTGATGAAATGCTAGATGCCAGCCCTTTTAAGGCTCACCATGCCTCAGTAAGAGGGTGGAGCCTGTGAAGGATTGTCAAGAACTCGGTTGGGTTCAAGTTGTTGGTGCAAGTTGTCTGCTTGGAGCTGTCAAAGTTTCTGCAGCTCTTGTCTGATCCTATCCACACTGACCATAGTGGCTTATTTTGCATCCCCACACATGCCAGTCATGAGCCACCTAATTAGCATAATTACCCTCACTGGGCATGGGTTGTCGTGATGTCTGAACCTGGCGAAGGTGGGTGCCTGGGGTGGTTTACAAACCACCCTGAAACCCATGGCTTGTTCTGGGGTGACTGACTGACCTGGCTTGCATGACACAATAAGCCACAGTGGGTTGTCACCATGGGGTGTTTCAGGGTAGCTTGTTGTGATCCAGAGCGGTTTTTCATCTTGGTTTTTTTTCTACAAACAAGACACCCTGAGAAGCCATGGCTTATTGTTGGATTGTTCAGGGCGGCTTGTTTTCAGGGCGGCTTGTTGTGATGTCCAAACCTCACATGGCTTCATTGTGGGTTGTCAGGAACAGCTAGAGAGTTGCCTGGCAAAAACGATGAAATCACCAGCCATTCCTTGCAATCTCGCTAGTGCCACCGCCATCCTCCTTCATCCCTTGCCAGTGCCCTCCTCCCTGTGCTCCTAAAAATCAAGAAGAAAAGACACTGGAGAGTGTCCTGAATGCATTCTCAATTCCCCCTGCCCGTTTTTTTCCAGACTTCTGCAGGGGCACACTTCCAAAGGTCCATGGCTATGAAATTTGTGTAATTTCCCCCTCTCCTTTACTGCTCTGCCATGAAATTTGCGTATATTTGACAATCCCAGTCAGTGCTCTGCTTTGAAATTTGCATATTTTTACTGAAGCACCTCACTTGTCTGCCTTCAAATTTGTGTATCTTTACCAATCCACCTCACTCCCTGCTCTGCTGTGAAATTTGCATATCTTTACCAATCCCCATCACTGCTCTATAACCCATATGTATAGCTGACAGGTAACAATGGAGACCAGTAGAAGGAAGTGACAAGCTGGGGGGGGGCAGGGGGAGCCAAAGTGGCTGGCGGCTGCAGGAGAAGGAGCTTTTGGGGTGGGTGTAATTACTTTGGTAGTATGCAAAGCAGCAGCCTTTAAAAAGAAAGGCATTTGCTAGCAAAGCAAGCCCTGATGTTTAGTATGAAATTGACAAGAGGAGGATATCAGTATGCTAGGCTAAATAGCAGACAGGTGGTCTTATGCTGCTGCGCACTTGCAGAGACCCTGATTAAAAAAATAATTTTTAAAAGTTTGCAAACATGTTACCACATTCGTAAGGGCTTGGGAAACTATATGTATTTGGTGATCTGATGCGGGGAGGGGGGAGTTTCCCTCATGAGTTGACAACCCCAGTGGCTTTCAGGAAGTGTGCTGACGTAGGGAATGAGGAAACGAGGATTTCTGCCACCAAGGCACCCGGGATACATGCCAGGAGCAGGTAGGCAGACAACCCGCAGCAAGCTGCAGTGCACTCATCTGTCTGGAGTAATGTGGGTTATCAACCAACCAATCAAACAAGCCACGGTGGCTTATCTTCATGACGTGCTTAGCATGACATGTGAACTCACCCATGGACTATGGCTTAGTTGGGTTGGGTTACCCTCCCCAGAACCTTGTCTTGCGCCGTGGAATTCTTTTCATGATCCAAATAATATACATGTAAATGCCAGTTCTTGTCTTAGAGACATGTGTACTGGATTTCTCTCACTAGTTCACCTTCTAAGAACAGCCAGTAATCACCATGTCACAATCTTGGACTCAAAGGGAGCTATTCTTATGGGCTGCTTGAATCATTACCAAGACGGTATGGCTGCTTCTAAGATCTGTTTCAACATAGTTAGGGCTTCACATGGTGTAATTATAATGCCTGGATCTGACTTCTCACATGGGTTGGATAGATTAAGTGATAAGTTCCACCACTCTGGAGACCAGCAGTGCTGGCACAGATACTTACTACATAATCAGGCTAACTTGTATGTGGGAAGCTGCATTCAGATGTTGGTGCAGTTGTGTGGTGCCTAGCCAGGTAGAAGCCAGTTTTGGTGGCAATCACAACATTATGGTAATGTTTGAATTGTCCTAATGTGTGATTTGGATATGAATATCAAACTCTGAAAAGTTCAAGCTGTTTTTGTATGGGACATTGCCTCTTTTGGACATAACAGACTGTGATGATGAAAGACACCCAGGTTTAGGAGAGCAATGCAGGTACATGTACACCTTTTATTTTTAAGGTTGTAAGCCCCTTGTTTGAATAATCTCAAATTATTTGCTTACTTACAACAACAGAACACTTAAGACATCATTATAATACAAATATAAAAATTACAGCAGCAACAAAACTAACAACAGCAGAATAAAAATAAAAGCATCCACTAAAAACAATATCCAGCGGAGTCAGAACAATTTTCCATCTGACCTTAAAATATGTAAAGCACAAGGGGGGGGGGTCTTCAGTGTATGGTAAAATCCATCAATGAGGGGGCAAGATGTGCCTCCCTTAGGATGGAGTTCCAGAGTCTAGGCACAGCCACTGAGAACTCCCAAGTCCCCTATTTATTTATTTATTTATTTACTTAATTTATTTATTATATTTATACCCCACCTTTTTCCCCACAAGGAACCCAAGGCGGCTTACACAATCCTCCTCCTCCTCTCCATTTTATCCTCACAACAACCCTGTGAGTTAGGTTAGGCTGAGAGTCAGTGACTGGCCCAAAGTCACCCAATGAGTTTCATGGTGGAGCAGGGACTACTGAACATACTTCTGGGTATGTTGGGGCATGCAAGAGGACCTCCGTAGAAGATCTTTGTAAATGGGCAGATATGCACTGGAGAACTAGTGTATACACAGGCAGTGTTATAGTAGGTTTGTTTTCAAGAGATTTATGATTACTGGATGTTTTCTTGTTTGAGGTATAGAACTGGTTTTGAGGTTGAATACATGCACTATACACTGCACTATACACTGCTTTTAAAAGAGACTGCCTGATTGCACAATACAATAATGAATACCAAGCAGGGAAGGCTAGTTAGCTGGAAGGGTCTCTGGAAGGGGCAATCTGGAATCTTATGATGCTAGTAAGCATCACAAGTCTACTAATTTCTGGCCACAAAGTACATTTCTACAACCATGTGCAAAAAACACATGGATTCCAGGTTAATCACCTGAAAGGACTGTGGCAATGCGGTAAAAAAAAAAAATTAAATTCCTTGGGGAGCGACCTGCCTTTTTTGATTATGAATATATATATATATATATATATATATATATATGTGTGTGTGTGTGTGTGTGTGTGTGTGTGTGTGTTTCATTTTATCACACACTCTTTTGCTTTTACAAGGATAATTTATTATGTTGTAATTTCAATTAAGCTATATTTATTGATGCAACATTAATTAGAAAAACATGCATTTTCAATTACTATCATGGAACTGAAATTATTTGCAGTACTTAAGTGTAGCAGTGGGATTTCAAGCAGAAAGTTATCACACTGGGATAATGAAATGACAATTAGAATTTAAATATTGCAATTGTTGGAAACATTTATCCACCCGTAAGATCCCTAGTAAAGCCTGGTATACAAGTGCAACTCTAACCTTAAGCAGCTAAGCTATAACAACATTTTCAGTGAAATAGGTTTATATACTTAAAATTTAGTGCTTTTGTTGAATCATAGTACATAGATGAAAGAGGGTGCTTTGTAATCAGGTGTTTATGACATTTCATGAAAAGTAACACAAGCTTTCAGGAAAATGTATAGATGGTATGTCCTACTTATCTACCCACAACAGCCTGGTACATGCTATGGAATGTTCACTTCCAAACACAGTTTGCACCATGGTGAATATCATTTCTTATAGTTGTGGTAGTTTTATCCTAATTTGGCACACATTTTTGCTGCATCATTCTAACGGCACCCCTGCTGAGAGGTTTACCTCTTACCTGTCTTAAGGCATTTCAGTGTTCCAAGGCCATCACTGCTCATGAACCCCACACATGGTTATAGTCATGCTCATTTTCTTATGTGATAACTTTTCTTTGTTGGAGAAGAAGAGCAACTGTGTGATATGGACACATGTGCTCTTCCTCTCGCATTTCTTCCTCTCAGAACAGAGTAGCTTGAAAATATGGACATTTTCAGTTCCTCTCCCTTCAAGGCTAATAACAGAAGCATGCTGTGGTAGTGCATGCCAGAAACTCCCCACTGAGACCATTGGTGTCCATCCTCGCAGAACCAATACTAGGGTTGGACCCATATTCTCAATGGAAGATGGAGAAAAGAAAGTATGGGCATCCTAGATATGGTAGAGTGGGGTTGAACAGGCCACACTATGTTCTGTAGCATGATTGGGTGGGGAGTGGGGTGCAAGGGGATAAATGTTCTGATGAACCTCATGCTAATGATCAATGATCCCACAGGCCATGCATCGTCGTCGTCATCATCATCATCATCATCATCATCATCTAAATGGCATGCCTTCTGTAAACTGTGGGGATTCAGAGAACATAATCAGGGGGCTTATCTACACAGAGAATTTATTGTGGTGCTACTGCACCTCACACACGGGCGCGATACATGATACTATCCCCAATCTGTGTCGATTCCAGGTTTTCTTCCCATAAAACCTGCATTTTCAGAAAGTCCTTTTGTAACAGATTTTTCGTTTATTGTGACTTCCCTGTATTTTGGGACACGAGTGTGCGCTATACTTCCGATATGAATTTGCAGTAGAGAGCGTAGCTTGTCTCCCAGAATAACTGTGTGTGTTCCCTGACATTGCAGTGTTTACTTTTTACTGCATTACAAGTGGGATTTTTTTTCTTCCCACCTCTGAACTCCGCACCTGTGCATGTATGAAGCAATAAGTCTTTTGACCCCTTCACAGCTTTGCAGAATGACGTCTGGAGATTCAGCAGCCAAGGGCCAGGGTGATTCATGGAAACACCCCTTGATCTCCTCGACATCTGGGGAGAACAAAAAATACAGTAGACCTGAGTTTCTGGGGGGTGGGTTGTTATTACTCATTGAAATGTACATGTGAATCTGCACACATGTGAAGAATGAAATTTTTAAAAAGGAAACGAAGAGATTCCTCCTACCACTGTAACATTTATACTGACATTACAGATGTGTGACATGATAGAGCAGGACAAACAGCATCACAACAGTTGATGATGTGATGTTGATGTCGCGAGACTCCAGGTACCTATACCGAAAATACTGCAGTTTAATATGCAGTTTGCCTGAACAAAGCGAGATTAATGCACCACAATAATCGGCAACATGTGCCACAGGAGAAGTAAATGCGAAATCAAGAAAGTGCGTGATTAAACTGCATCAGCTTCGGAAGACACCTCAGTGTAGATGAGACCAGGGTTATCGGATTTTACAATGTTTTACTCATTTAGGGTGCAATCCAGTCAGGATGCCCGTAGCCCTCCAAACTTGGAGGATTACGGGCATCCTATAGGGCAGGAGGAGCACAGAGAGGAAGATCACTTCTGTGCTCCTCCTCCTGCCCTACAAAGCACTTAGATGGCCGATTTTGGCTGTCTAAGTGCGGCGCTTCAGAGTGGGAGGGAAGGAGGCTGAGGCACCGCCAGGATACTTCGTATCATGGCAGCACCTGTCTGTTCCCCTCCCCCCTGCGCCCGGAACACCCATTAAACCTTGTCTCCGAGGTTGTGTTTGCAAACTCTGAGGAGCAGCTGGTGTGGTTCTTTCCACACTGGCTGCATGGAGGGGGGGAACACTCCAAGCTTGGAGTCCCAGCTCTGACCTTGGAGTGAGTTTCCAAGGTTGGAGCTGGGACTTCAAAGAATCCTGTGGTCATTTAGACGCTGTCTAGCGGCCGTAGGATTGCGCTATTAGTTAATTTGATTCATCTGTGTTTTCATATTTGTCTGAACAACATGGTATATTCATATTTTACCACTGAAAAACCTTTTCCCCTAGTTGGCTTCATATCACTGAATAACCTATTCAGTGATAGGCTGAATATACTGCTCCCAAATCTTTCTATATACCATTATACCACCACTATCAGCAGCAGGACTGATGAAGATTCATGACTAGTATGGGTAGTAAGTAAACACGTGCAATCCAGGTAATCTCACCTGAATGCATTATTAATTCACTACTGTGATGTGGAGCCAACCACAGGAAGGTGGCTTTTCATTTGTAGCTGTACTGTTAGTAACAAATGAATTAGACCTAGGACTCATCAAAATGATAACGAGTTGGAGAATCCTATCCATACAGTGCTGTAAAATTGCTTATGTGGTCATGATCCAGCCAAAGTTAAGCACTTTTAAGTCCTATTGACTTAGGTGATAGAGGTTTAAACATGAAATCAATGGGACCTACAAGTACTTAAATTTGAATAGATCATGTCCCCTGATCCCCATCCCCATCCCGTACCAAATGTATAGGACTACTTGCAGGCAGAACAGCAGGGCAAATAATAAAGAGCTTGCATGAGTGTGTGCTTTATATGTGAATGCCAGCTCATTTTATAAAGCAATAATCTTGATTTATAATCCATCAAGTTATTATTAGGCATGAGATGAAACATAAAGCCACGGATAATCAAAAACCTGAACTGACACGCTGACATTGATTACAATAGCAGTGAACAGGCTCCCAAAGAGGATTACACTTAACACAGGGATTCTGTTCCCTTCCAGCCAGTCGGCTAACTAATTTTGCACACCCTAGCCTACTGTCAGGACTTGGCCATAGGCAGCGGAGTACTTGGAGAGCGGGGACTGAAACTACAAATCCCAGCAGGATGGGGACTGCAGTTGTATTGGAGAACTGTGTCAGACCCTACAGGAGAGGATAGGTAGAACTTAGGAAGAAGCATGCCACAAAAAATGTAGCACAGGGCAATCAATTACAAACTGGGGTTTTAAGCTAGGGAGTCTGTCTGAAGAATAGCAATACAGGGTAGCAGCAAGCAGAATTTATTTACTTATTTAATTATGGCTCGAAGTAAATAAATAAGTATTTATTTATTCAGTGGGTGACTACTCTGAGATTTGGTGGGTGACTACTCATGAGCTGCGCTGGCCTCCAAACTATAGAATGCCCTCCCTAGAAAGGTCTGCCTGGTGCCTACTTTGTTGACTATTTGTTACATTTTGATACCACCCAATAGCCAAAGCTCTCTGGGTGGTTCACAAAAATTAAAATCCTAAAATACTACCTGGTTAAGATGGTTGAGGAGACAAAGAAGCAGAAAATGGGCAGGGAGAGGTAGAGAGAGACGGGAGGACAGCCAGGCTGACCAGCAAAGACACCTAAAGTGCCATCCAAGCAAAGCTAGAAGCTGGCTGTTGTCCATAGAAAAGGACGCTGACCTGACCTGGGGGTATTTAAAGCCAGGCCAAGTCAGGAGGAACCTGCCGCAAGATGGGTGCAGCCAAGCTGCAACCTCTCGAACAAGGGTGGGGAATCTTTTTTCTGTCAAGGTCTGCATTCCCTTGTGGGGAGGGGGATGGCAATCTGTTGAGGGCCACATGTCGGTGCTGGGCAGGGTGAGAGCTTTTTGTGGGCAGAACCATATAACCAAGGGTGAATGGAGAAAAAAAGAGGGTGGGTTTTGCAACTTTGCAGGATTATATAGTTCTCCTCCTATTCCTCTCCCTGTGCCACTCCCTCCCTCCCTCCCTCCCTCTCTGTCCCACCCCACCTCTGCAGGCCACATGAAGCCAAGCTGAGGGCTGCAGGTTCCCCACCCCTGCTTTAGAAGCACAGTACAGTGGATATCAGTGGATACCAGGAGGATTCTTCTTTGAGTTCCAGCTGATCTTGACACTGATGATGTCATTAGGCTTGCCACCTTCCTTATTTCAAGGAATTATTATTATTATTATTATTATTTACATTTATACCCCGCCTTTTTTCCTACAAGGAACTCAAGGCGGCTTACATAATCCTCCTCCTCCTCTCCATTTTATCCTCACAACAACCGGTTCCTTATTTAGTATTAAAACTGATTAAGGAACAGGTGGCAAACCTAGTTGGAAGAATTTTTTTCAGACACTGAAAACAAGAAAAATTGTGAGTTTGCACTTCCTGTTTCAGTGGCAGTTGAAGAGAGAGAGAGAGAGAGAGAGAGAGAGGGAGAGAGATTTGTCATCACCTCAAGTTTTCTTCCCATTGAGAAATAATGGCCTGACATAAAAGAAACGAACCGTTATAACTAATTCATGATAGCAGTTTCACATGTCCAAATTATCAAGTGACAGAAGCAATTATCATGTGGAAAATATAATGTGTGAACTCATCTTTTGGATAATAAGTTCTGCTTTCCTTCCTTGATTTTAAAAAAAGAAAGATTGTAGATGTCTTTGACATATTTCCAAAGGAGAACTGGGGGGAAGTAGCTATAACACTTAATTCCCTTCAGTTTTATAGCCAAGATTACATATAGTAAATCTTGAGCCATGTTAATGAAAGTACAATTTCTTACAAAATAATCATTTGAACAGGAATAATGGGGGGGGGATTCCTCATCCTTCGATTTCTTTGCTTAAGATCATAGGTTATCCCAAGACAACAGCAAAAACACAAGAAATCATAAAAGCTTAGCTTTCAGAAAATGCTAAAACATATCATAACAAGGTTCACTAGGCAATGGCTATAGATAGATGAAATAAAAGGGAGGTTTGGAAAAAGAAATCATATTCCAAATTGCACAACAGGAATATCTCAGTTCAAGTTTCAAGTTTCATATCAAATGATCACCCTTACAAGTTAGAGCAATTTATTGAATATAAACACCTTTTTTTTGGGTTTCTGGGCAGATACTGCAAATAAAGCAATCCTGTGAGTGACATATTTGTTCTTATCATCAAGAGGATTACAAGTCTGTCTTGGATCAGACATAGCAGGATACCTATGATAAAGACCCCAGATGATTCCCCCCCCCCCCCAGATACAACATAAGGAATTAATACAGAACATAATGAATAATATCATAATATATTATGGAACATAATATCTTCCAACAGATCTTGGACACAAATACAGAGGCATAAATTTGTTGGTGTTTTAGGTGTCTATTTTATGGGTGTCTGCTAACGAGTTTGGAGGCTTATGAGAATCGAGGGTGCAATTGACAGGACAGACACGATAGAGTGTCTAGATAGGCTGAGGGCATAATTTGACAGCAGAGGGCCATAAAAGCTTTCCCCCTATGAGTAAGCTGTGAAATCTGAGATAACTTTGAAAAATATGACTGTCCTTAATGGAGAAAATGGAGCGGTATGTATAATTTGCATATCTAATTGGTTATAAATTCCACTTTTACAGTGCCGTCTAATACATGTCTACTCAGAATTAGTGTAAGTTCCATTGAGTTTAGGAGACTTATTCACAGGTAAATGAGTATAAGATTGCAGCTGTAATCAAACTTTTGATTTTGTCACAGTCCGTTGTCTTCATCAAGCCAAGTTAGGCACTGGATGTTTACACTGCATAGACCAGCTGCAGTTGTTCTATTAGACAGTTGTTGTTGTTGTTGTTGTTGTTGTTGTTACATAATTACATAAATACGTAACTACCTACAGCAGCTAATAAAACATTAATGTAAAGGGCAAAATAATGTCAATAATACTATATAAAAGTTAAGATCTATCAATCTTCAAAAGTATAATACTACAGTTGTTAGGGCAAGATAATGAAAAGAAAAAATAACATATTAAAGAAGATTTGTTGTTTGTGTTCCTGTACGACGGTTTGTATCATTTCATGAGTTCTGCTAACTCGCTCAAGAGTCTAATTTAAAACTATGCTTGGCCAACCCACATTCCCTGTCAAACTATTCATAAAAAAATAAAATATACTCATTTTCATGGAATTTCCTTGAATTAGAAAGGGCTTCAGCAATTCCTATTATATAAAAAATTGTGTATCACAGTCAGAGGTAATAAGCTCCTCCTTACAGATTGTCAGTTTGGGATTCCTAAGAACATTAGCCTAAGAACACTAGCCATTATTCTCAGTGACTGGTACATTCCACCGTAACCATTTAGAACCTTGGATGGAATTATCTGGTTATTTTATGGAATAACATTTGATCATACATTTAAGGATCCAGGATTGATAATATCAGAAGCATATGATCACTAGCTGGTCTACCATCACTCACTAAAGTTTGTACATAGGGTGTTGAGGCTCAAGCAATTAAAAAAATATCTATAACACTCCTTTCCCTGGATGAAATGAAGGTTAAATGGCCTCCATGATCTCAATTTTTCAGCTGAAATTTATTGAGGAGTTGATGAAAATGTTTACCAGATTTGTTGATATATACATTGGCATACCAAAACAAAGTATCATCAATTAATCTTTCCAACTTGTGACATTTCTCAAAACCATTGGACCTCATTCTAGCATTAAAATATTGAACCAGAACTATTTGCGATTCTGGACTGATTTCATAAATCCCCTCCAACTTTCTCCCTAATTCATTTAACATTTCAGGAAAAAAGTTCTTTAGAACCCTTTTGAGGAAATATAAATATTAAGACAAATTTTTGTATTCAGTGTTAATCAAACTTAAATCCTGGTCATTTCAATGGGTCTACTTTAAATAGGGCTAGCATGGATACAACCCCAAACAAGTCTTAGATCAGTGCGATTAGGTCATTCCAGAAGCAAGATAAAACAAATTGTAAGTGAGGTTTACCTTTATATCTCACTGTATCATAACCACCACCACACCAATATATCTTCTATAACAGGGCTCTCCAACCTTGGGTCCCCAGATGTTGCTGGACTACAGCACTTGGAATCCCTTGCCATTAGCCATGCTGGCTGGATATGCTGGGAGCTGTAGGCCAGCAACATCTGGGGACCCAAGGTTGGAGAGCCCTGTTCTATAATATCCTTTCCATTCTGCTTCATTAGCTGCAATAATATAGAGAGAAATAATAGGGAAATTACTGAAATTGTATATATAATGGTCCCTGGAATATTGAATCAAAATTAATTTATGACCCCCTATGACTGGACATAAATTTACAAAGTGCTATTTCCAATTTACTAGCTTTATGATACTATGGAGAAATAAACAAATGGGTCTTCTTTCATTTAGAATAGCCGTTCTCTCTTATCTAAAGCCAGAAGATTTATGGCACCGTATCTAATGATTGGCCTTGTGTGTACTGGAACCCAGATGTTAAACTTTACCAGACATGGATTTTTATCTTCCCTAATCTTGTTGTTACAACATATTCCCATCTTTCCCCCAGACTTACATTCTTGTTCCACAAACCTTTCATTCCTTTGTTTCCTGTTCACTCATTCCTTCTGGTTTACCATTCAATCTCCCTCTCCCCATCTCCTTTCTTTGATTACAGAACTCTAAACATGTCATATCTTTTCAAGCTAGAACTAACTCTGGATTATCAGATTGCTCATTATGTCCCCTATTGTCCTGCACATGTCCTTCCCTGGATTTGTAAACAGGAAAAAGAAGGGGCTGCATGAATGAAACTGGAAACCAAAGAAAAGGGAAACAAACTCTCAAAAGATGATGGAAGTGGGACAGATGATGGAAGTTTATTGAAAAAATAAATTGCCCAATCTGTTTTGGCATGTTGCATTCTTCAGGAACAAAAAATAAATAAAATAAATCCTTTTTATTCCACTTGTTGTAATAACTCATTCAAAGCACTCTCATGCACTGTGTTTTCACTTCCAGTTCTGCATTGCCAGCAGCACCCTGCTGCATGGCCTGTTCTCTGTAAGCCTCTTATTAAATTTCTGGTTGGTTATATGCCTTCTGTGTGCCCTTCTCCTCATGGTACTTAATAGCCACAGTGACATGACAACACTTTGGGTTTTAAACAGGAAACCCCTGTATTAACTACACTTTTAAAAAGATCTACGATGGTTTGTATCGCTAGATGCTAAAATCTCACCCTGCAGTGCAGGTCTGTATTGGTTGAAGGTGTTAGGAATATTTCTTCTTACACATAACCCTTTTCTGGGTGAGCCCCTGTGGCTTGGGGCCTTGGAGTACTTTTCTCCCTAGTCATAGCTCCTCCTTGCTGACACTTTCTGATGCCAAGGGAGGTCTGTCCATGTCATCCCCCTGGGCTGCACAGCTTTCAGTGAAGCCCAGAACTCATTGGAGCTCCTTTCCATAGGCCCTTGAGACTCGCAGCTTTGATGGGTAGGTCTCAGGATGCCACCCTTCATCTTAAAAACTACCTCAGGATGGTTACCAAATTGTTCTCAAATCCACAGCAGGGCACTACCTTTATTAGGAATCCGCCACAAAATAGTGAGCAATTGGGGGGTCACTTAACTAGTTCGCATGCCAGAGTCTCATTCATGATTTCAATGAACCAGGAAAGCCACTCCACCAAACGGCTGTGTTCGTGGTCCCTTTTAACTTTTAATCTGTATTGCACATTCCTATGAATCAATTACTTCAAGCCTCTCTCTAACCTAAATGCTCCTTCCCAGGGTCAGTATGATGTAGATGACCCCCACCCCACCCCTGGTCAATACAAATTCTGAGAGTGAAAAAAACAAACAAATCCTATGCAGCCCCAAATGTTTAGCAGTCAGAGCAATTCCCACACTCTAGGGTGGGTGTCAAACTTGTTGCAACTTGGGAGAAGAGGCTAGGACTGCGCCTCCTCACATGAGGTGTTGCAGCAAGAGAGGCATAACAGCTCCCCCTCCCAGCTGTTCTGTGACATGTGCAGGACAATAGGGGACATAATGGGCTATCTGATAATCCAGAGTTAGTTCTAGCTTGAAAGGATATGACATGTTCAGAGTTCTGCAATCAAAGAAAATAGATGGGGAGAGGAAGATTGAATGGTAAACCAGAAAGGATGAGTGAATAGGAAATAAAGGAATGAAAGGTTTGTGGAACAAGAATGTAAGTCTGGGGGAAAGATGGGAATAGGTTGTAACAACAACAAGATTAGGGAGGGGGAGGAGTGCCATTGTGAGCACACCAGTTGAGTGCTAGCAAAATTGTGATCATTTGGGGGTTAAACAAAGAGATGTTCATGCATCCCCTAATAGAGGGACATGCAGGATTGCAGGCCCTGTTCCCACTCACAATTTTCCTTTCAAAGTCAGAACACTACCCATTCAGATACAGCTGTATTTCCAATTGAAGTTGGCGTTGAAGGATCATTTTTTCAACGCTAGTAGTCTTTGCTTCTTCCAGTACACTGACATTTGTTCACCTATCTTTCCAAGTAATTCGCAGGATTTTCCGGAGGCAACGTTGATGAAATCTTTCAAGGAGGTGGAAGTGACGTTTATAGATAGTCCATGTTTCACAGGCATACAATAAAGTTGGCAATACAATGGCTTCATAAACCAGTGTTTTATGATCCTTCAACGCCAACTTCAGTGGACCAGTCATGTTGTTCGAATGTCTGACTGCCGTCTCCCAAAGCAGTTACTTTATTCCCAACTCAAGGATGGAAAGCGGAGTATCGGTGGTCAATATAAGAGGTTTAAAGATGTTCTTAAGGCTAATCTTAAAAAAATGCAATATAAACATCGAAAACTGGGAAGCTCTGGCCCATGAACGATCTAACTGGAGGTTGGCCTTTCACAAAGGTTCTATGGACTTTGAAGAAGCCCGAGTGCAAGGTGAAAGGGAGAAACATGGTAAGCGAAAAGCACATCAAATGAATCCTTTACAGGACCATCTTCCATCTGGTAACCTGTGTCCTCACTGTGGGAAGCTGTGTGGATCTAGAATTGGCCTCCACAGTCACTTACGGACCCATCGCTAGAGTCTACACAATATTTCTTTAGAATGTCCTCCTTTTAAAATTTCCTTTTTGTAAATTTTTATCCTGGAAGACAATCTTACTCGGTCACGAGTGATCGCCTGATGATGATGATTTCCAGTTACCAACCATGCAGAGAATACTATGTGCATTAGTTGCATACTGTGGGTGGGGAATTATTTTCAGCCTAAGGGCTGAATTGGGTCCAGGCAAGCAGGGTGGGGGGGTGGGGTGGAACACACACACACACACACACACACACACACACACACACTATAATTAGGTTTTTAAAAGGCCTCCATTGCCACCAGTGGAGGTCTTTTAAAGCCTAAATGCAGCGGGAAAGGGGTGATGATTTTTCACAGGGGTTTTTTTTTGCAGCGTTGAGAAGGGGATGATTAGCCCTTTCTTCCCCAGCAGCGACTTCCCCAAATGCCCCCCATGTGCTAATTATGCTTTTAGAAATATCCATTAGGGATAATGTCTCATTTGCATCATGGGAGGGAGAAGGGGAAATCCCTCATCCTGATTGGAGGACAGGGTCCGGACAAGGACATGGGTTAGAGGTTCCCAGTCTCTGCTGTATATGAATAGGTTCTATTCCTGTCTACAAATTAATTTGTGGAAGTCAGGGGTTGGATCAGCATACATGATCCCACTCCAGACATTGAAAGAACATCTGAAACAGGTTAATGGCAGTATTTCACCATGTTTAAACAAGTTAATAATCAGGTTTCCTCCCTGACACAAGGAAATCTGCTCATAAATAAATGCCTTCAGTTTTGAGATTGAATTGAGTACAACTAATCATGAGTCATGCCATATTTTAACAGACACTGTTATCTTGCTGTAGTGGGCTAGTGGTCCCATAGTTTCCATTTTATTGGTTTAGCTTGGCTAGATCTTGAATATATCAAGAAACAGGATGCAGTATAATTTTTTAACATTTTCCTATTTAGGGAGTTGCATTCAAAAGCTGTGGTGTTTTTTTTTTTAAAGTGCCTTTCGGTAGGAGCCAAAAATATAATATCATAAATGTGTTTTCTTCTGAAGAAAATCAGCATAATGTTTCATATTGTCTGAAAAAACCATGTTTATGCATTATTAGAATTAATAATTGCAGTGAATAGCACTGTGTTGGTTCAAATAGATAGATCTGAGCCTCTGTTAGTTTCCAAAAAATATGGCAAATGATCCACAGGCCTGAGACCTCTGCAGTGTTCCCAGACTTATATTGATATTCTGAATAATTAATATTCTGAATTTCAGGTAATATAAGAAGTTCACTTTTAGGGAAGAAAGTCAAAGAACACAATGAAAACTAATGCAAGTAATGAAAAAAATCAAGACTAATGAATGAATAATGAAATTAATGTGATTTTAATGAATGAATAACTAAACAGAAGAAGGTTTAATAAGGGAAATGAATGGAACAATGAAAAAAAATCGTATACACCTCTAATTTCTGTGTCATTCTTTACAGTGTCTGCAGTTTACTGAAGTGGATGCAGTAAACTTGGAAAGTCTTCTTACTTACTAGATAAGTAGACAGACTTTCTCACATTTAAGAAAAGAATGTGGTGCCTTAAGTCATGATCTTATTATTTATTATTATTATTTATTATATTTATACCCCACCTTTTTTCCTGCAAGGAATCCAAGGCGGCTTACATAACCTTCATCCTCCTCTCCATGTTATCCTCACAACAACCCTGTGAGGTAGGTTAGGCTGAGAGTCAGTGACTGGCCCAAAGTCAGCCAGTGAGTTTCATGGCCGAGCGGGGACTAGAACCCGGATCTCCCGAGTCCCAGTCCAACACTCTCACCATTACGCCACACTGGCTCTGGTATGTATGTGTTTATGAAATTTTATGGTGTCGTACTGGATAATGTCCGTTTCATCACTGATGTCTGCAGCTGATTTTATTTAAAGCAGGGGTGGGCAACTTGTGGCCCTCCAGGTGTTTTGCCCAACAACTCCCATCAGTTCTAGCTAGCATACCCAAAGGCAAGGTATGATGGGAGTTGTAGGCCAAAACATCTGGAGGGCCACAAGTTGCTCATCCTGATTTAAAGGTTTTCTATATTTAAAACCTTTCTATATACAAAACCTTTATGTATATCTATACACAGAGAGACACTGAAATCACAGAGAAGGGGGGAGAGAAGGAGAGAGTTTAGCTGGCAAAGGGGAAGCACTTACCTACTTTACTACATGAGCGCTCATGTAGTCAATTTTTTTAAAAAATGTTTCTTAGCCTTGCCCTTATACAGATAATAGGCCACAATCCAGATAGCTACTTTTCACAATACCATACTTGGACTGGTTTGTGTCCATCTTTTCGATATGATGTGTAATTGCACAAGAATTTAAAGCGTGTGATTGCACAAGAATTACTTGAGGGGAAATCTGGGCATTTACCTGGGGAGGAACCATCACTTGGTGGTAGAGCACATGCTATGCATGCAGAAGATCCAGGCTCAACTCTGACATCTCTAGTTAAAAAGATCGGATAGGAGGTGATGGGAAAGACCTCTGCTGGCTGAGACCCTGGAGAGCCAGTCAGGGGAGACAGTACTGTGCTAGATGGATCAGTGGTCTGACCTGGCTGGCATAACGCAGTTTGATTCACATAACAAGAAGTTACATTGCTACTAATCACATGGGGTTTTTTTTGGGGGGGGGGATACTGTATGCTTTCAGCACATCTCAAATGCTATCAGAGGGACAACAACAAGAGAATGTGGAACCCACGTGGTTTCCATCACACAGGGAGGAAAAAAATAAGGTCAACGTGAATTTGCAGGGTTGTTAAGCCTGCTTGAATTATTTTGTGCTTGTGAAAGTTAAGCAAATGAGAAACACATTAAATAAGATGACAGAATGTAGATTATATAGTGCCCTCTCTCCTACACCACTGCACTTACCCCAATGCTTTCCTAATCTTTAGCTCAATGGGTGAATTCTCACCCCTATCTCTTCTCTCCCCCCCCCACCCTTCAATTTGTTAAGATGCTGAAATCTGCTTTGTGTGATTTATGAAGGAACTTGAAGCGATTAGTTTCACAGTGCATGAAAATTCCTCAAGTTCAGAGGGATGTCCAATCTGTTACACCATGAGCTGTTGACTGGATGAGAACATGAGCAGCTCGGAGCCATAAGGAGATTGTGTTGAGTTATTAAACACTTGTGGTAAAGCTGCTTATTGTTAATTCCCCAATGTCCTGCCGAAGTGGTTGGATAAGATCAGATCGGATTAGATCAAAGAGCCTGGGAACCGGCCTTTCAAGCAGATTCGTTTAATCAATAAAGAGGAGAGAGAGACAGAGCAGCAGTACCAGGATCACAGGAGATTAGGATAAGGAAAATAAGAAACAACAGATCCCCCCCCCCCCAATTGTCTTAAAAATTATTATTTAAAAAATGTAATTCTGCCTGCCAAGGAGTGGAGCTTTCCCTTTCCTTTTTTTAAAAATATTTTCCTTAAATTCCTGTACCTGTACACCATAAAGAGTAGAATAAATGTCTCCCCTTAAAACTTCATTACTGAGCAGCCAGTTTAGAACCAAGCATTTCCTAATACAGTAATACTTCATAAGTCAAGAGGCTGTAAAAGTACTATTAAAGCAATCAGTGCTCTAAAATACCTACTGTGGGGAAAAAATATTAAGAAGCAGCTTTTGCTTAAATGATTCCCTTAAGAAGAAAAAATTGTTCTGGGTAGGTTAATATGCACTAAATTTCAATCTTTCCTTTACACTGGGTGGATAGGTGCAGGGTGGGATGATGTGGAGAAGAGAAATAAACCTGTTTTTAACTGTATTTGTTCTAAAATTGGTGCTATGGATTTCAAGGGAACTGACTTCTAAGTAAGTAAGACCACAGCCTAAGAGATATAAATTTATCAAATCAAAACTAATAAATAAATAAATCAAATAAACATAACTCATTAATAAATTGGTTTATGGATACCTATTAATATATTGGATTATGGATCATTACATTGGAGATAAGACAAAAATAGTGGCTCGTGGTGCTGGTACATAGAGACTCATACATTATACATAATATCATTTTTAAGAGGAACTTTAAAACCAATACCTGAAGGCAAATGCAACATTAATCTTAATAAAAGTGGGCAATAATGAGAAAAGACCAAATATTTCTGGTCTCCTGGTGTTGCAGGGAAAATTCCCTTTGATTTGCAGTGGGATTGGGCCCCAAACGAATTAGCAATGCAGGTGCCTCAAGAAAAAATGGCTTTAATAGTATTATAAAAATTACACCTGCTTTAACAGAATATAATTTATATTCAGAACTAAATACGGATCTGTATCTATAAATCCATTCTATAAAACTTAATTTTCCATCCAGATATGCTGATTACTTCAGGCCCTCATACCTTTACCAATAGTTAATTACTATGGAACGCTTTAACACTATTTTCCAAATCAGCATGCATGCATAAAATGACTGCAATCTAATTTGACATATTATTAGTGATGATTATTGTCATAGATAAATTAGATTGAACAGAAAATAACCTTCATCCTTAGCATGTTTTAGCTCTCAGAATTAATGTGATTTGGTGAACACACATAAATAAAAGTCTGATGAGTCCCTGCTGACTGTGAGGCCTGCTGGTGCCGAAGTGTATCAATTTCATGCAGATGATGAATTCCTTAAGCATTCAATGATAATCATGCTTGATTTGACAAGACTTTCTCATGCTATTTTAGGGCCTTAATTTTCTGTGAAGTTCTGTCAAGTGCTCATCAAGCACCCACTTATCTCCCTATCTTAACCTGGCAGCCAATCACAAGGTTGCCTAACAGTGCCGCTACCAAGTACCAAGCTATTAATATTCTGGTCATGTGACTGTCCAAGGAGACAAGCCAATCAACGGCTGATTAACATTCAGGTCATGTGACTCCCAAGGAGAATAAATGCGTTACACAGTAAGACATCAAACAAATTTTCATCTTGAAAGAGTGATTGCTTTTTCTGCTGCTGTGATGTTTGTCAAATTCACTCTAGCCTTGTCCAATTAAGCTCCATGAGATGAATTAATAATGAAGAGATGTAAGCACTCTGCCAGCGTGATATCTATGAGTAGAACCATGGAATGGAGGCTGATGAAGGGGGAGGGGGAAGGAAAACTGATTGGAAAAAGCCCATATCTGGATAGCTGGGATAATTGTGTTCCAAATGTTGAGTCTGTTTTGTAATATTTAGTTTGTCTTGCATTTCAGTTTAAAGGGGATCTTAGGGGAACATTTGGATAACCATTTCCTTTACCAAGCACTTGATGACTTTTGTATTCGCCAAGTGGTGGAAATCTTGTGGGCAGGGATGACAAAAAATGGTGATTCCAAAAATATTTCCTGCTTTCCTCATTCACTTCTGCACCTTTCAGTCTCAATTTATTGTGTTCATCATGGATTAAATCCTTGCTCCCTAATCCTTGGCCAAGCTTTTGCTCCCCTAAGCTAGTTTTTCTGGAATCGTCCCTGCCATGTAATGAGATTGTGTGAACACATTCATCGCCCAGGGTGGCCGGTTGCCGGCCAGATGGGCGATTAATAAATGTAAATAATAAATAATAAATAAATTCAACATGTGATAGACTCTGCAGCCACCACACTTCGGTCAAGTTGAAAAAAGATCTAGCTTTGTGAAATGGTGGTGGTTTCTTTTGAAACTTAGCTCCCCTGAGTGTTCATCACTTGGTAATGCCATCAAGGCGTGGTGGTGGGAGGGGAACTGGTTAGAAACAACTCATATAAAGAATTCATACAACCACTTCTTTTCACATGGTCACTGCAATTTTTATTTAATCGCCATTTCAAACTTTTATCACATATTGGTTCTTTCCATGACAATGGCAAACTGTATCCACAATGGGAAAAAAGCTTTCCCATTATTATTAAAACAACAGCAACACTAATTAGAGATGAAAACAACCCTACATTACAGACTGAGCCCCTCCCCACTCCACTACAAGTCAACCCAAGTAAAAAGATCTTACAGTGCCTCCAAAATATATGCAGGCTCTGGTGATTCCTGAGTTGTGGGGCAGCCGCTAAGAAGGTCTCTTACCCCCTATCTGAACCTGGTATAACCAAGAGAGAAGTCTCAGTTAGTCTTAGAGATCATGATGGCCAAAATATGTCACATCTACAAGGCCTAAGTCATTTAAGATTTTTAGGTCAAACTCAACACTTTGAATTGTTGACAAATACACCATAAAAAGCTACTACTCTATCCAAACATTGACAGAAAATGTTTCTTGAAGGAGATGGCTGGACAGACACTTTTTCTCCAGTGGAAAAAAGACTTCAATCAGGCTATTAAAGTGTAAAACCAATCTCAAATTGCTCATTGGACAAATATATGCAAATTCTACATTTGTGTAGCATATACAATGCTACACAAATATACATTCATTCAATTCTTGAAAGTATAGAAAGAAGCTTTGTTTGTGACCATATAATAAAAATAATTATTCTAAGGCGAGGGTAATAGAATTGATCACTTAAAATACTCTATACATCAAGTGCACAATCTACAGAAGAAAATGCAAAAAGGTTTTAGGAACAATGATTCATTAATTGAAGTAGTTGTATTTATTCCAACTGGCCCACTTCATTTGGTCTGTTGCTAAATTAAATTCATAGACAGGAACACAAATGTACATTTAAATACAATTATAATCCCATTTAGCAAGGGCATGCTTAATGTGGATTTCCATCCTCTGAAAGCATCACGGCGAGTTTTATTCAGTTGGAAAGTAAATTGCATTTCAGTGCCGATCCTATGCTAAATTCTGGTGACATGTTTAGAGCAGAGACCCTATGACTAATAAAGCTTTCATCCACTCACTGAAAGGAGTTAGTCACCTAATGGATTTCTGGTGATATGAAAGAGAGCGTCGGATCCTACTTATTAAGTTCTAGCATGAAATTAGTTAAATTCCCAAGGCATTCTAAAGCAATATATTCTGGTCGGCTTAACAAGGGTGTTAGAGCATGCCAATTAGCTAGCAATCTGAAATAAACAGTAGTTACAGAGAGAGGGAGCTTATATCTGAAAAGTTAATAACATTCTTAATGGGACTTCTTGGTATGGTGACTCAAGATGTTGTGAGAAAGCAAGATGTGGAACATACTATATTCAAAAGATCATAAGTCAATTCCCAGTGCTGCTAGTCAAGGATTTTAAAACTTGCAAATAGGAAAGCAGTGATTTTATGGATGTTGATAGGCAGGGAGAAGGAGTGTGAGACAGAATAAGTCTTCTGTGGGGAAAGAAAGAGAAATCAAGGATAGGTTTGGGAAGTTAAGCAATGGTGATTCAATCTCCATATGGTACAAGAAATGGCCCTTGCTGCAATCCACAAACCAACTCAAAGTCACTTACAAAACAGGCTTTAAAGGATACAAGCACTGTGGCATATGTTGTGGAGCACATGAATTGCAGGCTAATGACTCTTAAGAGTACCTTACTTGCAACTTAATGGTGCAGAAGTAGAAATGGATCTCCTGAAAATACTGGCATTGTTCAGCTAAAATTAATCATATTGTTAGTTTATTCTTGCATTGTTTTTATCTTGTGAGCTGCCTTGAGTGGGTTGGACCCTAAAAGGCAGCAAAAATATTTCAAATAACAAATATTATTATTCATAATAATAATAATAATGGACCCAGTGGTTTCAATGGGACCCAGTGGTTAGGCAGCTACCGGTAATTTATACCAGCTTATACTGTTTGTCCATCTAGCTTGCTATTGTCTACTCCAATTGGTGGCAGCAGCTCTGCAACAGAGGTCTTTCACATATCCTGCTACCTGACCTTAAAAAAAAAAAAAAAAAAAAAAAAAAACAAGGACAACTGGAAATGCTGGGGATTGAACCTGGGACTTTATACCTGCAACAGATGTGCATGACCACTGAGCTATGGGTCCTCCCCAACCACAATCCATACTTTCCATGGCTAAGGACACAAGCTTTGATTGTGTTTTCAAAGTATTGTCTTTGCAGAGAAAAGCTTGTGCATGATCTGCTGAGGGCTTGGACGCAAGAGGGGGAACAGTGCAGAGATCCTCTTGCGAACGTCCATAACCACCATGAATAGTCTTCTTCCCACTACAGTCTAGCTATTGCCAGTTTCTGTGACCATCCCTCCTTGACTTCTCTTTCGACACTTTTTTTTTGCCAAATAGCGTAAAATCAAATTCATCAAAGCAGAGTAAGTTTTAAAAAGTACATGTTGTTCATATATTCTGATTGTGGATCCCCACTTGAAGAGAATTTGAATTTGCTTGCCACAGTAAATACAGAACAGTAAGTTCCCCAAGGGGCGGGGGAATCCTTGCATTCCACAAATAATGTAGAAAGGAAGGCAGGAGATCAGAAATGAGGTTCATTTGCAATTAATCATTCAAACATTAATATTATGTTTCCAACAGCATCATTTATCTTAAGCTATCATAATACACTTCAGTATTCAACATTTTCTACATGTAAAACATCAGCTCATTAAGCTGTAGTTTTACTTACTAGTAGCACAATCGTGCCAAGAAGAACTCAAGTGCTTAAAATGATTAGCTGATTAAACATTAGAAAAAAAAAAAAAAAAAAAAAAGTACAATATTATTATAAGGCCCACCAGTTAATGACACCTTTAAATCAACAGACTGAAAGATGCTTAACTTTATGTCTGTTTTAAGTGGTTATGAACAGAAAAGAAATTCTACTTTTTTCTGCATAACTTTTTATAAATAATAGTTTCTTCCCCATGCAATCTATTGTTTGCAATAATTTTTTGTTTCAACAGCTGTTTTCATTAAATTGTAAAGCTCTTTGTGCCTAATCCTTTGAGCTGCACTATTGATAGCAAGAATGCTCTGAAGCTAGCTTTAGAGGAAGGGAGTCTCTGCCAAGCTGGAAAGCAGTCATGAAGTTACTTGAGAAATAAGGCCTACAGTGGTAGTGGTTGTGTAGCTAATCCATTAGTCTTTTATAAGGACATTGCTCTGCACCCTTATGGCTAAATTGACCCAACAACCAATCAATGCCTTTATTTGCTGAGTGGCTGTCCCTGAAAGGTCTTATTGCGGAATCCAAGCAGTAATCAAAGCTTCCATCAGTACCAGGGCACTGATGACAAAAATGGCCAAACTTTCAATGAGGTTGGCTCAATTCCAGTCACACCATTTTGAAGATACAAAGAGGCTGTGTTGTGCTGTGGAATTCATTTTCTTGTTTACTTCCTACAGAAACAAGAGCATAATCAGCACTCAGTGCATCGGATCAGACCGCTGAGTTGTTGACAGAAGCTCGGAGAGGCTTGCCAGCTTTCCACATGAAACGCAGG
The DNA here is from genome assembly GCA_021292165.1 of Shinisaurus crocodilurus. Taxonomy (NCBI): domain Eukaryota; kingdom Metazoa; phylum Chordata; class Lepidosauria; order Squamata; family Shinisauridae; genus Shinisaurus; species Shinisaurus crocodilurus. Next base: position 78,465,925 of record CM037877.1, on the reverse strand, counting down.
CTTTCTTCTAATACACCCCCTACCGTCTGTCTCTCTGCCAATTGTAGCACATCAGAGCGGCCATTGAGATAATGACCGTGAAGTCTCATGATACACTTTGATGAAGTGTAACATTTTTTAAGGGATTTTTGTCTGTGCCAAAGTGATAGAGACAGCTGACTAAAAATCACCCCATCAAAATCAAGGCTGATGAACAGCAGGCAGAGACATGTGTTTCCACAGAGAAGAGGGAGAACAACTTACAGCCAAAGACTTTTCCCAGTGACTATCTGCACCACCAATTCTTTCCCCTTTTAAAACAAAACAAAAAAACCCAAAAAAACAAAACAACAACAACACTTTGTTGTTTTACAAACATATGCACATTCATCAGTAATCCAGGCTCATTATCTTATTCTTCATTAGAAAAAAATTATTTATTTATTATTTCATTTCATTTTTATACCGCCCAATAGCCGAAGCTCTCTGGGTGGTTTACAACAATTAACTAGACAGTCCCTGCCCACAGGCTTACAATCTAAAAAGACACGACACACAAGGAAAAAGGAATGGGGAGGGAAGAGGGGGGAATATTAATTCATCCTTCTGGCAGGGCTGGTGGAAAGGCCCTGCGCTCCCTCTCATCTCCCTCCTCTCAGCCTGCTGGAATGGCTGCTGTGGTGGCAGTTGAGGGAGGAGGAGCATAGTTCAGCATAATAGATTCTTGGATGAGCATCAGTAATTACTGCATTGTTATATACATGTGAATTGTATGTCCAAGAAGGCTCTGTGGCAGGAAACAAGTATGTTCCAAATCCGTTGTAGTCTGGCATGTCCTTTTCTCATGACAATGTTATGTAGCATGTGTGGATGAGGGGAATGGGATATTGACCACTGTTCCAGCCCTAGACCTCTGGGTGTTCAGAGAAATCTGAAGAGAGCTTACTACAGGTACACAACACATGGTTGGGCAAACTGACCTTTTACATACAAAGAACAGACACCAAGGGGCTTGCAGTCTAAAATAGACACAGAGAAAGAACAGAGGAAATGGAAGGAAAGGTAAGTAGGGGAAGAATATGTGATTCTTTCAATTATACCAACTTTGGCCTAATTGAAATAAAATATAAGGAGTAGGGGGATGATCCAAGGTTTACTGGAAAAGGTGAGTTTTGAGGAGGAACTAATGGGAGGTGGTTACATATTCTGGGAGGCATAAGGGGCAGCAAGGGAAAATGAGTGGAGTCATTTCAGGGAGCAGGAGACCTTTATTATTTATTTATTTATTTATTTATTTATTATTTGCATTTATTTATCGCCCATCTGGCTGGCAAACCGGCCACCCTGGGCGATGTACAGAAGATGTACCTTTGCATGGCTGAAGGTGGTGGAGCTGGAGGAGTGAAGTCCATAGGAAGTCATGTGTTGGGATAGATGTGCAGAGAGATGAGGAGGGGGGAAGGAGGGCTTTGAAGGGAAGGACATGAAGCTTGTGGAGGATCCAGAAATGGACAGGAAGCTGGTGAAGGGACTTAAGGAGTAGAGTCGCATGGTCAGAACAATGAAAGAGCTCACAATTAACATTGCATCTAGTTTGCCCATGAGGCTGGTTGCCTGGTAGTGCTTTTCCCCGACAGTTATTCTGAGAGTTTTCTTCCACCAGCTCCAGGAGTCCACTCTCACTCGTCCCTTCCCTTCATTGGTAGAAGCCAACTGACGCCCTTAACCGTCATCACTTACCCTTGCAGCCCCTCCCTCCCAAGGAAAATGTGTACATTTGCTTTCAACTGCATATGTTCAAAATTCACACATGCTTACTTCAAAAACTAAAGCTACATCTTAAGACATTTTCCCCCTTGAGGAAAAAGGGGAACCTTTTGTGGGCTGGGAATACAGTTACAGTTTTATACAAATTCTGTGTGATCCTAGATCATATCCATATGCAACCTGGCAAGATGCTTATACAGATGATGTTATGGAGCAAAGCTAACTTGAAACTCAGACAAGGCAGCCAACTGTACTGACAATGAATAGTATTAAGTGGAACTAAAAGCCAGATTCATACAAATGGGTACAACCTGAAAGAGAACATAGTCCAACTCTGCTTTCAAACAGGCTATCCTGCATCTAAATCATCCCTATTGGTTTAACATTTTCTTAAAATAGCTTCAAGGTGGGGGGTGATCCTATAATTCTCAGTAGGAATGTACTCCAGTGGTGACATGAAATGCTTTCATGGGGTTGCAGTGCCTAGAACAGGGATGAGCAGAAGGTAGATCTCCAGATGTTTTGGACTTCATAGATTTCATAGATTTCATAGATCCTGACCATTGGCCATGCTGGCACGGTCTTCTGGGAGCTGAAGTCCAAAACACCTGGAGATCTACCTCCAACCACCCCTGACCTACAACTTTTATGGGCACATAGACATATTTCCAAAAGTGCTTTTGAACTGTTTTTTTCTTAACAGCAATATCCTGCACCACGGTTAAGATCATGGGAATGGGTGGCAGGACCATTCATTCCCTTCCAAAGCCCTCCATGATTGAGAGGAAACCCCAGCCTTCCACCCTATGGCTAAGACGTAAAGGGGCACAATCCTATTGTTAACGCGGGTAGTTTTTATTCATTTACTTATAGTATTTATGCCACCCTATAATATAGTTCTCCAGGTGTTGCACAGTAAGAAGTAACACAATTTACAGGTATTAAAAATAGCTTAAAACTAAGATGGATTAAAAGACCCGGGGAAACAATAAGGTCTTTGCCTGGTGCAGAATGGCACCAAGGGCTTTTCTATCAGAGGCATTTATCGTACTTTCATCATTCCCTATTCACAGTTCTTTACAGGTTCTTTAGACAGCATTATGACCCTTCAGTTTCACGTCTGTGTCTAACGAGCACGTTCAGCAAGTTTTTTGTTTTTTTTCAGAGCAGGGAAAATGCGTCATTTCAGTGTGAAAGCGAAAGAAACTGCTTTTTGCACTTTTGTATTTGTGCTATCCCCCTATATCACAGTGCCACCTAGAGGGTATATAGCAGAAAAGCAGGAATGGAAATGCTCTTCATGTAGTGCTTGGATATCAATTCTACAACAAAACAAAGTAGATACAGTGGATTAACAGCCAATGAACAGTCTCATATAGAAGAGCTCCAAAGTAGGTGCCAGGCGAGCTTCTTTGCAGAGCATTCCAAGCCAGGGCACAACCGCTAAAAAGGCCCTCTTCGTTTCTTTATAGCCACCTGCTGCACCTCAAGTGCCTCTGACGAGATCAAGGTCCAGGTAGACCATACCTTACTGCCAAGCCACGAAGGGCCTTAAAGGTCAAAACAAGTATCTTTATTTGGGCCCAAAAATTGACTGGGAGCCTCTGAAGATGGTGAAGTACTGGCATGATGTGCTCTTATCACCCATTGCAGTACGGTAAAACCTGTTTAGCATTAATCACTGTTAAGGTCAGTGCTGATGTATCTCTTAAAAGTTAAGGCAGGAGGAGGGAGTTTGTGCACAGCCCATTCCAGATCTCTTAACTATGGTTACAAGGGAACCGCCATTACATCTGCACTAGGAACATCTTCTCTGTATGTACTGGCTTGGACCCGTAAGTCATCTTTGGAGGCCCTGCTCCAGATGCCCTCATCAAAAGATGCCAGTCAGGTAGCTACAAGAGAGAGGACCTTCTCAATTGTGGCACCCTGCTTATGGAGTGCCTCCCCAAAGAGGTCTGCCTGGTGCCTACATACATTGTTATCTTTTTGGTGCCAGACAAAGACCTTCCTTTTCTCCCAGGTATTTTAGAGACCTAGTTCTAGATTTTTATGGCTGTTTTATCTATTCCTGTGCTGTTTATTTTGTTTTGTATTTTATTCTTTTAAATATTTGTATCATATTTCATATTTTTAACTGTTTGTATGGCATTTCAGTCTTTTCACTGTTTGTAATCCGCCCAGAGAATGTTGGGTATTCAGAAGATTCAAATTAAAATTAATAGTAAATATGCAAGATGTATTTGAAACAACCCCAAATACTTCTCAAAAATACCTGTCAAGCTTCTCCTGTTTGCCTGCGATATGGAAGAAGTAGCTATGCGTCCACAGTCAGGAGGAAGTTCTCCCTTATGTTTAATTTAAATATCTCTCTGTTGCTTCTTGGCCCTCTTAATGAATCAGATGATAAGGGCAATTGTCTGCATTTATAAAGAATGTAAAAGTTGTATTCGTTTCCATGAAAGCCCACCTCTTCTTTGCCATCCAAAGCCATGTAGTCATTTTGAAGAGCAAAGAAGATCTAACTGTTTCCCATAAGAAGAATAGTCACTGCTCATTTGTTTATGTTAATTCTGTTAAATATGCTCAATTTTTAAATTGCGTGTTGCCCAGATGCTGTTGAGGCAAAAATATACAAACTCCCCAGGTAGCTAAATGAAATCAAAGCTGACTAAAAATTGTCCAGGTGGCTTGCTAAGATAAAGTGTGGGAAGAAAGGCAATTAGAAAAATATAGGCTGTGCATACCTCAACTTTCCTTTAGCAAAGACCGTATTTACTAATGCTTGAAACAACTGTCTACTATTGTACAAGTTTAAGCATTCTGCAATTTTCTTCTTTAACTTATCAATGAAAGTCTTTAGCATGTACTTGAATTGGTGTCTTGCAGAACAGCAAAGAAGCAAGGGTTAAACACAGCCAATGCCAAATTATTCAGTCTTTTCCTGGCTTAGTGGTTAATGAGATAACAATCCTCTAAACCTTTAGTTAAGTTACCCATTTAATTTTGTGTATGAAAGTGAAGCTATAAATTAGTAGTAGCAGAAATTCACATTTAAAAAATGAACATGAAGTGTGAGAGAACTTTGTAGTCTGTGGTAGTCATGCACATTTTAAATGTCTGGACCCCAACCAGTAAATGTCATGCACATATATTATATTGTGGCCAACTAGTAACTCAAGACAGTGAGGATACACATTCATGCTTTTATTACTGACTACTGCAATATTTTCTACATGGGGCTGCCTTTAAAAATACCTGGAAAACTCCAATGGGTTCAGAGTGTGATGCCAGACTTTTGTTTAGTGCCCAATGATTGGACAATATAACCCTGATCTTACATCAACTTCATTGGCTACCTATTTGTTTCAGGGACCAATTTAAAGTAGTGCCATTGGCTTTTAAAGCTGTAAATGGTCTTGAATCTGGTTAACGTAAGGTCATTACTGGGCTAGATAGACAAATAGTCTAATTTCATGTAAGGCAGCTTCCTATGTTCCTGTTGGAGCTTAGCTCCAGTGCTGCAGTAGCCCTTATAATTTGTAGCAAGAACCTGATCAGGAGTGGTCTGGAAGGGTTTGGGCCTATTCAGCCGGTGGAATGTCAGAATCAGCATGAGCTTATCTCTGTCAGCATTCTCAGGGGAGAGCAGGCAGGAGGCAATTCACTCCCATCCAGCTGCTAGCTTTGGCCTTGGCCAGGAAGAAAGCTAGCAGCCTCTCTGTGAGAACCTAAGAGATGAGGGAGTGGTTTTTGGAGATGTCACACAGGTTGAAGCATCTCCCCTGAAGGGCAGAAGGGAGATGCTGGGTTCGGGCAGGGGACCTCATTGGTGGTCTACAATCCCTTGTCAGTTAGTTGTTTAGGAGGAGGGCTTTCGACGCAGCCACGCCTTCCCTTTTAAGCCAGTGCTCAGGCTGGGAACCTTTGCTAGGAACATTCTCATCTTCACTGCCCAAAATCCTCTCTGTTTGGACTTACTACTGTCTGAGCCTCTTGAGGCACTCTTCACATGGACTCTCCTTCCAATTTGGACTCTTTTCTCTTGAACTTCATATTGTTAAAGACTTGCAGTGAAACTGCTATACTTTTTCTATTTCTATTTATTATATTTCTAAATCGCCCATCTGGCTGGTCACCCGGCAACCCTGGGTGATGTACAATTAGGACAAATATAATAAACACAATTAAAACACCATTAAAATACAATTATCATACAATTAAAACACAAGTAAAACAATATGAGTTTTTAAAAAAAATCCTAACCCACCCACCCCATATTCCCACCTGAAAAGCCATGTTTTTAAAGCCCGTCGGAGGTTCATCAGGGAGGGGGCATGGCGAAGGTCACTGGGGAGGGAGTTCCATAACTTGGGGGCTGCCACAGAAAAGGCCCTCTTCCTAGTCCCCACCAGCCTGGCTGCTTTGGCTGATGGGACAAGAAGGCCGTCTGTGGCAGACCTTGTTGAGCGGCCTACTTGATGTTGCTGGAGGCTCTCCTTGAGATAAGCTGGACCGGAGCCGTATAGGGTTTTAAAGGTCAAAACTAACACCTTGAATTCGGTCCGGCAAGCAACTGGTAGCCAGTGCAACTCCATGAGCACCGGAGTAATATGATCTCGCCGGCAGCTGCCTTTAACCAGGCGAGCCGCCGCGTTCTGTACCAGCTGTAGCTTCCGAACCGTCCTCAAGGGTAACCCCACGTAGAGCGCATTACAGTAGTCTAGGCGAGAGGAGACCAAGGCATGAACCACTGATGGGAGCAGATGATTAGGAAGGTAGGGGTGCAGCTGCCGTATCAGATGGAGTTGATACAGCACCGCCCGGCTCACAGCTGACACCTGAGCCTCCATGGACAGCTGGGAGTCTAGAATGACTCCCAAGCTGTGGACCTGGTCTTTCAGGGGTAGATGTACCCCATTCAGTACCAGGTCAAAATCCCCTAACCTTCCCTTGTCTCCCACCAGAAGTACCTCGTTCTTGTCGGGGTTCAGCTTCAGCATGTTCCTTCCCATTCAGCCACCCACTGCCTCCAGGCACTTGGACAGGGTTTCAACAGCCAACCTCGGTGAAGACTTAAAGGAGAGGTAGAGCTGCATATCATCTGCATATTGATGACAACACATCCCAAACCTCCTGATGATAGCTCCCAGTGGCTTTAGGTAGATGTTAAATAACATCAGGGAGAGGATGGAACCTTGCGGCACCCCACAAGTGAGCGGCCGAGGGTCTGAGGCCTCTTCCCCGAGAACCACCCTCTGGTACCTTCCAGAGAGGAAGGACCGGAACCACTGCAATACAGTGCCTCCCATGCCCTACCCCTCCTATTGTCCAGGAGGATACCATGGTCAACAGTATCAAAAGCCGCTGAGAGATCGAGGAGGACTAGAAAAGAGCATTCGCCCCTGTCCAAAGCCCTCCTCATATCATCCACCAAGGGGACCAAGGCCGTTTCCGTCCCATGTCCAGGCCTGAAGCCCGACTGGCATGGATCTAAATAATTGGCTTCATCCAAGTGTGCCTTCAACTGAGCACCCACCACCCGCTCGATCACCTTGCCCAGAAATGGTAAATTGGATTTTTATAGAATGTGAATTCTTATTTGTGAAGGATTGTGCATCTTCATGATCAAGAGTTGCCAAACGGCTTGGACTGATCCTGACTCTGGACTTTTCTCTGCCTGGACTAATGTAGCATAGAGATAGGAAGGTGGAAGCCATGGTTATTGAAGTCTCTGTATATGTGAGATTACTCTGAACCTGTTTTGACTCTTGGATGTGATAGCCCTGGACCCATGTAATGCAGAGGTTCCGATGAAGATTCCCAGGTTGGACTAAACCTCTGCAGGTGTGGATTTGTTTAGGTCTATTTCTAGAACCTTTGTCTTTGCCTGGGAAGGTTGACCTCAGGAATCATTTAGCCCCTTGCCCTGTATTCTGAATCATAGAAATTACAGCAGAGAAACCAAGTTGTCTGGATCTCTGGCATGGTTATAGTTATTAGCTTTGGATTATTGTGAAATTACTTATGGAGCCTATAGCTAATTGTCACCGGCTATATGATTTCTGAAGACTGTAACCATTAAGCATTTACCATGGGACTTTCTGCAATAAAAGCATCTCACTGATTTGGCATGTCCTGTGTCAGAATGCCAGAGTGTGTGCTTGAAGGATTGGGCCCATGACAGTTCCTAACAGCAGAGTCTTCCTAAAACACAACTTCAAGTTTCCTGCTTCCACTGATACTAAGCAACTGCTGAAGTTCCTTGTTATCCCCAACATGTTGATGTTTAGGAAAGGACTTTCCTCCCTCAGGGGCCGCTTATCTTTCTCCAAATATGCCACAAAAAATCTTTCCAGTGCTTCCTCTGTTTTAAAATGCTCAGGCACCTAACAATTTATCTTCCGTTTTGGGACACATAAGTGCCTTCCCCTCTTGCTGCTTCTTTGTTGCTTGTTATAAACAAGCAACAAAGAAGCAGCACTTATTTTTCCTATGAGGTCCATCTCATATATGGGGTTGCCGGGTTGCCACTAAAATTTCATTTTCCATTTCCCTGGCTTTCATAGATTATAGAGTTGGAAGGGGCCTACACAAGGCCATCGAGTCCAACCGCCTGCTCAATGCAGGAAACTAGAGGAGGGGTCTCCCATCCAAGTAATGACCAGGCTTGACCCTGCTTAGCTTTCCACACCCAGACAAGCTGAGCCAGCATAAGCCACAGGCCTGTACCATGACCACCATTCAAAAATAACCACAAGTTAAAAGAATTACATAGGTTACATTACATGAAATAATGGTTTTATTAAATGGTTTAAAATGACATAAGTACTGAAAGGCATTTTTCCCCCATGATAGGAGCTTCAATATGAGCTTCTTTAAACATTGAGACTAGGTTCACATGACACGACAACCCACTGTGGCTTATAAGCCACTGTGGATTGTTGTGTTGTGTGAACCCAGGATGGGTTTGTCGGGGTGGCTTATTTTGGGGTTCTAAGCCACCCTGACAAGCCATGGCTTGTAGTAGGGTCTGTTTGACCCATGATGGGTTGTCATGTCGCCTGAACCTGGACGACACGACCAATCATGGGTCAACCATGACCACAAACAAGCCATTCTTGTACCTTACTGCTCTTGCCAAGTGGCTAGCAGGCGACTGCCATTGTCAGGCACCCTAAAAGTGCCTGAGTGACACTTTGGGGTGGCTGGCTGGCAAAGGCTTCCCAACTGCCTGCTGCTGCTGCAACCCATTTTGGCGACCCACTTGACATATTTTTTAAAAACTTTTTTGGGGGGGGAAGATTGCAAAAGCTAGCTGTCAAGCAGGCTTTTGCGATCCCCAGGGGGGCATCCACAAGGTGCCCCTATGAGGGCCCTCCATGGTACCTTGGAGGGGCTGTCCATGATCACCTCTCTTTATTTAAACAAAAAAATTTTTTTACCGATTATGTGCGCAAATAATTGCACTCATTTTTTAAAAACTTGACCTGCCCAATTTGTGCAAATTGGGCAGGGCAGGTTACCGGAAGGGGGTTCCCTGAGCTAGGTACTGGCCAGGGTGAGTGCCTGCTGGCCAAATCTAGCAGGCACCCACCCTGTACAGTGCCTACCCCAGGCTGCAGGTAAGTATTTCCCCCTTTCCTAGAAGTTGCCAGGTTTGCCAGGTTCTAGCCCCAGGAGTTGCGGTTTGCAGAAAGGGGCTCTTTCCCCCCTTTTCACAACGTGAACCCTTTGTGGGATTGGGGGAGATCAGGTATCCCTAGTGCCCCTCTAGTTTTGCAAGTGGCCCCCTAGTTTTGCAAGTGGCCCCTGCTGCTAGCATTGGGGGAACCTTCAAAACCGGAGGAGATTCCCACTGACAGGAGGGAGGGCTCAGTTTGACATGTGTCAAAGTAATGTCAACCTTGTGTATCCCCAGCACTGAGAATCCCCCCAGGTTTTGCTGCTGGGAAAAGTGAGGGCAGCCTATGGGCACATGAGCACCCCCAAAACCCCCTGAAGATTCTGCTGCTAAGGGTGTCCTTCCTACACCCCACTCCCCTCCCCCCCCAGCGCTTGCAAAGTGGGTTACGCAAAGTGCTACAATGTTCAGTTTTGGCAGCTACACTTGCTGGGAAACAAACTCTGGGAGGACTGGACTTTACAGCTGGCTAGAAGAAATAATGGTTGGCGACTAAGTCCCGCCAGCCACAATTTGCCGACCCCTGTCAGAATATTCACATCTTCAAATCAACTGAAACTGATCCCAGTTTGTCTGAATGCACAAATTACCCAGTTGCAAAAAGCTAGTCATATTCTCCATAATAAAATAATGCTATCACATGCAGGTTCATTTTATTCTGTTTTACTGTCAACAACCATCAACCAATACACATTTTCAAAATCATATATTCATATTATGGAATATGTGTGTATCATTACATTACACTTGTATTCTGCTGCTTCTCTCCTCCAACTGCCTCAAGTGCAGACTGTCCTCTTGCAGCAGCATCTCAAGAAATCTATTACATGAGTATAACTTAATCACAATTTCCCTGACTTTCCCTGACTTTCCAGAAAGTGGCAACCCTGGGTTGGCATATGGAGGAACCAACATAGACACATCCAGTAGCAGGTAGCAGCCGTTACTGTGACTGTGCCAGCAACTTTTCAGCCAGCCACTGCCGGCTGTGTTCTATCAGAGGTACTATTAGGTAATTTTAGACACTCGACGTAATAATCTTACAGGGCCTCTTAGATGGTAACATTACTTCAAAATGCGGTAAGTCAGCTCTGCTGCATTTGGGGGGGGCATTGTTCATTGTTTACTGAGTGGGGCACTAGATGTTGGCCCCTCATTTCTGCCCCCCTTTTAAAATAAATTTTGTGAATTTCAATAAGTTATAACAAAACCTAAAAATAATAATAAAAACGTTTACATTGCAAAAAGGTTAAGTATATCAATCAGTTACAATGAATACATATGGAGTTTATACACTTATGTATCACACATATATATAAAGAAATATACTACTGGCAATAGAAATATTTATGCATAGGTTTCAACAAAGGGAAGCCAAATATCCCTATATTCATCCATGTGTAGGTGGCGTCTAAATACCACCCGTTCAAAGGTGGAACAAGTCAATAGAACTTCAGTCCATTGCATTATCAGGGGTGGCCATTTATCCTCCAGTGTTGTAATATCAGCCATTTAGCTGTCATAAGGGCGTGGAAAACCCATTTACACTGACCTTGCATTAGATTGCAAGAAGTGGGGAGATAGTGATGTAGAACATGTACATATGTAAATATTAAAGAGTTTTCCAATACTAAATTGATCTGTATTATAATCTCTTTGCAGAAGGAGGCAGCTGTTGGGCATTGCCAAAACATATGGGTGAAAGAAGCATTAGCTATACTATATCTCCAACAGTTAGCTGACTTAGCTAAGCATTTATTGAAAAGGTGTTGTGGAGTCCAATATACGCGGAACAGAAGCTTTTGCTGGATAAGACATAACGTTAGATCCATTGAGACTTCAGAAGTGGATGCTAATGCAGCATTCCACTGGTTAGTCAAAATAGGGCAGTCTAATTCATTATTCCATTATTCTTGCTCAAGACCCTGTGTATCATATTTATTCACCAACAATAAGTATTTATACAAGCATGTTGTAGGTTGATATGCCTGATCAGCCTTGGCAAGTAATTCTAAAAGCGGAGGAGACTCTGAAGCTGCAAAAGATCCTAACAAATGTGGCAATTGCAAGTATTGCCATTCGGCGATTGCAGGCAGGTCATATTTAGCATTAAGAGTGGAAAATGACAGGAAGTTATCATCATCTTCCTGTGGCTTATGCTGGCTCAGCTTGTCTGAGTATGGAAAGCTAAGCAGAGTCAGGCCTGGTTATTACTTGGATGGGAGACCCCTCCTCTAGTTTCCTGCATTGAGCAGGGGGGTGGACTCAATAGCCTTGTAGGCTCCTTCCAACTCTATGATCTATGAAATCTATGAAACTGATCCAGTGTAAAAATCTGCTTAAGCATCCAGGTCCGCCATATGAATGTTTTCTTACTTATTTTTAATTCTGGGTTTTCCCATAAGGTTAATTTGGCATGAGAAAATGGATCAAACTTCAATTGACACACTATTGTACATCACACCTCTCTTACCGCTGTAACTGCAGGAGGTATTCTATTTTTTTGGTATAACAAGTACCAAGTACAGTCCACTTCTGCCCTGACAGCACCATTGTGTTCTGCTATCAGTATTTACATGGAGGTTTTCTCCATGTGTTCTAATATAGAGAAGGGACCGTGGAGGAAATAAATGACAACACATAGGCGCGTGTGCATGTAGGCCATCAGCTAAAAAGTAAAGTACATTATAGGGTGTTAGTCTCTCAGTCACAATTTGTTCTCAAGAAGTTTTGCCCAGCCCTGTTCTCTACGTATATTAATATACAACAGACAGAAACTGTATACAGATAACAATCAAGCACTGCCAAAATGATTCATTCAGTTCCATGGAAGGCAGGGATATCACCAGAAGCATGAAGCCATGAGGCAACATTTACTATAGTTCATCCATGCTGAAATCTAACAAAAGTTCCCCCCACCCCCTCCCACCAGCTGAATAGAAAGAACACAATGTTATGATCTAGAAACAAGATTATAGTTAATATACATTATAAAGCTTATGAAATATTCCTGAAAAGGAAACCTTAGCTCCCTGGTGGTTGCAACAATGGTCTTTAGCTGCTAGTAATGACATATAGTAGTATTTATTTCTCAGAAATTATATGCTGTAGATAGTCTGGATTTTTATAGTCTAGAGATACTGACTGGGTTTGCACGACATGACAACCCATTGTGGCTTACTACCCACAATGGTTTGTCATGTCATGTGAACCATGACTGATTCCCACAGGGTGGCTTGTTTGACGGCAAGAAGCCACTATGAAAACCCATGGCTTGTTCTTGTGGTTGTTGTACTCACAATGGGTTGTCATGTTATCCACTGCTTGGTGAAGGCCTGGCACTGAGGGCACATATCCACTATGTGCCCGTCCCCAAGACAGAGCAGACAGAGGGAATGCCTGTCGGTGGGGGCAATATACTGCCACACTGAAAACACTTTTGGAATGGGGCCTTGAGGGGCATCTGTTCCGGATAGACCTCCATGGTCTAACCAATCAAAGAGTGAAAAGAAAGAACTAAAATAAAATGGAACAGAAGGAAAAAACAACAGAAGGAGAATAAGATCAATAAAATCAATAACAAGAACACCTCAACACAAAAACACTCTCACGAAGAAGAGAGAGAAGTCCCTCAGAGGTCCAGCCACAATGGTGGTCAAAGAGGAACCCACTAGGCGGGAACCCACTAGGAGCATGCTCAGTGAGACAGTGGGCGAGGGGTTCCTGCCTAAATTCCTCAGCTAGAGAAGTTTCCTGAAAGAGGATCCACGTAGGCACAGAGCCCATATGTGTGATGCACAAAGACCATGAAGAGGAAAAAATAATTTGCAAATATTTGCAAAAATTGGGGGGGGGGATTTTTTTTTTTAAAAAGTTTGGTAACCACAGACAGCCCCTTCAAGGTGCTGCTGGGGCACTTAGGGACTGTCTGTAGCTGTCAAAATGGGGATCTCTTCAGATATTTCTCAGCCTCCTTTGGTTGATATCCATCCCAAAACCTCAAGATTTATTCAGAATCAAAAGGACGAAAATTCAATATCTGAAATCTGAAATTCAGACTTGTAATTTCTATCATTCTTATTTTCACATGTACATTATAAATGTGCGGATTTTAATTTCAATTTTAAATGTTTTCTGCCCCAATTGAATTTCTCTATCACTTCGACACAAGCTAAACTTATGATTAACAAGAAAAGGTTGTGTGTGGCAGTGGGTAGCTGCTGGCACCATTGGGGAAGGACAGGGAAGGGGAGAACAAGCCAAGACATAGAATGTGTTTATACAACATGATAACCCACACTCAAGGGTTGAGTGTGGGTTATTGTTGAAATGTAGGTTATCGTGTTGTCTGAACCTAACCTTGCTAACAAGCCATGGCTTGTTAACCACAAACAACCCATCAGGAAAACCCATGGTTTGTTGTTGGGTTGTGAACTGTGGGCAGTTCACCATGGTTTGTTATCTTGGCTGGCTTCAGACAACAAGATAACCCATGTTTCAACAACAACACACGGTTCAATGACACCCACACTCAACCCATACGTAACCCTTAAGTGTGGGCTATCATGTTGTCTGAACCCAGTCATAGACTTACATGGCTTAAATAATTGGTGACAAATTTATTGGTATCAGCACAGAATAGAATTTGGCTGGGAGCATAGGGCATGAATCCAATCATTAGGCAGCCCACCTGCTAGCTGATGCCACCTCCCTGGCCTGCATTCAAGGAGCCTTAGCTGGGATGCAGGAGTCATGGGAATACATCATGATGCAGACCACTAATGAGAACCCTTTTCTGTCATCCTGGGGTGTGGCAGACTTGCAGCCCCATGCTGGGCTGAGTCTTGATGCCACTGCCCCAAGATCCCTTCAGGGAATCCCCACAATGGGGAAGCGGGGAGCCCAAACTCATTCCCTCTTACAAGCAGATCCATCCCAATCCCTTCCACACCTACACCATTGTGATTTCAATGAGACTTTACCAGCTGAGCTAGAAGTCATACTCATCAGGCTATATAAATCAACTATGTACAACTGAAATAATATTCTTGCCATGGGGAAGGTGAAAACCCTGCACTGTTGTGCCCATTCACATGCAGGTAAAATTTCTTCTCAGTCTTGTTAACTGAGAAGCAGTTAACTTCCATGCACAGCAACAAATACATTAGTTTCAAGTGGGTGAGAAAGTCAGTGACGGCAATGCTAAACCTACATTAATGGGCTATGGGCAGACGAGAGGGAGACAGTTTTCCTTTCAGTCCATCCTTGAAGCCCCACCCCGCTGCCAAGCCAATCAGTCCTCTGATTGACTCCTAGGCATCCCTCTTCTGGTCAGAGGTCCAACAGCACCAAACTCCAGCTACTCCCCTACTCCCCACCCAGAACGTGCGCCCTACAATTTTGCTCCCAGGTAAGCAGGAAGCTGTGTCTGTAATCAGTAGAGATCTCTTAAAAGGTGAATTGAGGAAACTGTCAAGAGTGTCTTGTACTTAGTAGACAGTGGAGGTATAGTAGACTGAATTGTGTTGAGTACCTACTCAACTATGAAACTCATTGCATGACTTTGGATAAGTTACTCTCTTTCAGCCTAGCCTACTTCATAGGGTTGTTCTGAGGATAAAATGGGATGATCCCATGCATACTATCCTAAATAACTTGAAGTAAACTGGGATACAAATGTGATAATTAAATAACAAATGGAGACCTGTAAAAGTTAATCAGAGAGCCCAATTTCCCTCCCTCTGCAATCACTTTCTCATCTTGGCAGGTAAGGTGACCACCTGCAGGCATCATGAGGGAAGCACAGATGTGCAATCATTCACCGCCATTTTCTGCTGTCACAGACTTTGGAAATAGCTGAATAATTGAACTCAAAATAATAATCGAACTCGAGGTAAGAATTGTGACTCATCAGAAAGGTATGAACATTAATCTGCCTGCAACTTGCACCACCACATTCAGATGGTGGAAATATAGAGAAAGTTGCCAAGCAAAAATCCTAAGGTCCTCTCCCTACTCCCATTCAACCATTTCACTATTTGATCTCGGAGCCACTGAATGCATCATATGACATGAACTCATGAATTCCATTTAAGGGTCAGCCTGATTTCAATGTGGTGAAAGCTACTTTTATTTTTAATGCGGTATCTTTTATATGGCTTACCAAATGCCCACTGAAGTTTCCCCCCACAGTTTGCTCCCATGTTAATCGAAAAAGCAAAGAAGATGTGTGCCAGCAGTACACATAATTTCCACCCTATGGGTTAGAGGTCAGAAATACACTTAATCCTTTGCCAGAGATTCAGATTTCTCTAGGTCTGAGAAACATGGCTTGTTCCTTATTTGTTTTACCTTGTTGCTTTGAAATATGTCTTTCTTGCACAGACCGAGTGTCCAGATTTAGTTTCTATTCTATTATTGCCTCAAGAGCAACACACTTCTTTTGGAGGAGATTCTGGGTCTTGGGAAGAATTTTGTGAGAGATTTATTGGAAAAGATTAGCAGCCCACATCTGTGAATAATGATTTAGAACACTGCAGCTCCTTAGACCACCAGTCCTTAAGTATCCCTGCTGCCATTTTAAATTTAGTGTGTTGGTGGGAGATGCTTGAAGCAACTCTGCAAAAGTAGTTGTATTTTATAGGGAGACACCTCATTTCTAAAATAATTCTTGTGTGCTCTAAATGAAATTGTTATTCTGAGAATTCAATTAGACCTGACATAACTCTGTAAAACTCAATACCTCTCAGCAAGTTCTCTTAAATCCCAACTCCTTGAGGAAAGTGCAAGTCTCATGTAAAACTTACACATAGCTCCAGAAAAGGGAATAAAAGCCATTCCAAACCCAGAGCAAATTATTCTGTCAAGATTAAATTAGTCACAAGAGCTTTGAATTTTTAAAAAATATATATTTTGTTATTTTCTTCTCTGCCATGTGAGTTTGTTCACCATAAGCACACATTATTTAACAAATAGAATAACTCACCAATAAAAGCTCACATGGTAGGTGACATTTGTGTGTCTAGACAAAGTAAACAGAACAGTAATTAAAACCAAGAAAGCCTATTTAAAGGCAATGGGCTGGATTGGTTCATTACCTCTGGCCTAGAAAAAGTGATGGATGTAGATATATCCTGTCTTCATTACCTGGAAATATGATTGTGTCATATGCAGCTGTTTCTTGAGCAACCTAGGGGCTAGATCCTCCATGAAAGAAATAATGAGAATTTAGAATAACTAAGAATGAAAATGACTTCTAAGAAGTCATTTCTTTGCAAACACATACATACACACACACACACACACACACACACCACCACCACCACCACCACCACACCCTAATTCTTACTTCCATATTACATTTTACATGTCCCCAAGCATTTGAACACATTTTGGAAAAAATAGGGTGTCTGCCATCCAAACCATTTGTGCATTTCCAGTCATGGCCAGCCCCAACCCATATGGCAGCCATGTACCTGACAGCTCCCCTCTTCAGAGGATGCCACAAAAAAACTCAGCTCAGCATGGGAGCCTGGAGCAAGAGGAGATGAGGCCACTATTGATAAGTGAGCAAGCCAGGGTGAGAGGAGGTGCCAACTACCATAAAAAGAGACCACCTGTACCTTTGTCCTGGTGGCAGATTCTTTGAGCTCATGCAAAGGAAACGCTGAGAGGAACAAGGAAGACCTCACTTCTAGCTTCAGCTACCAGAGATAAGAGACCCCAGTCTGAGTTATTCTTAAATTCCATCATTGTGTATCAGAGGCGTAGCATGGGGGGTGCAGGGGGGGCCGGCCACACCGGGCGCAACATCTGGGGGGGCGCGCTCGCACTCGCAGCTCTTTGCCCCTGCCTGGCTCACTCACTCTCTCTGCAGTGCTGGCTGTCCTGCCCTTAATGTAAAGTGCCAAGGGAAACGCGCACATTTAAAAATAAAAAAAAATAGGGACTTCCAAGGGAAGACAACGGGGGCGGGGGGAGCCCTTATCACAACAGAATGTAACTTGTTTTCACGCCGCTCTGTATAATAACAAGCAGGAGTCGTCCCCTTGGCTAGAATATGAACAGTTCAGGCTTGTGTTTGCTTATCGAAAAGGGACGGTAAGAAAGAGATGAAGTGTGTGTATGTGTATGAGTGTGCGCGCGTGCGCGCGCCCGCCCGTGTGTGTGTGTGTTGTAGGGAGCGCGCACACACACACACACACACACCAGTTACTGTCAGCAGGACAACCCAGTTTGCCCCTTTATCTCCGGGGCTCCCTGAAGCGTTGATGGAAGCGCTCTGACAGAAACAAAGCCCAAGGGCAGCCAGGCTCCTGTCAGCACCGCCGAGAGAGAGAGAGCGTCAGTCCGTCCAGAAGGGGGAAGCGAGCACCGCGGGTGGAGGAGGAGGAGGAGGAGGGGAGGGACAAAGGGCGGGAGGCAACTTCGGCGCAGGTGACACCAAGTTCGGCTTCTACAGCCCTTGTGTGCGTTTCTGTATTACCTCAGACGTTTTTCTCCTTCCCGCCTCCTTCAAAAAAAAAAAACAAAAACAAAAAAAACAAGCAACAACCAAACCGAAAATCCGAGGCGCTAGAATGCACCTGAAAGACAAAGTGGCTCTGGTAACCGGGGCAGCAGCAGGGCATAGGCAAAGCCTTCGTCCAAGTGCTGCTGGACAAGGGCTGCAAGTTAAGTGCGGGGAGGGGTCGCTGTCACCGGACCGAGGGTCGTCGCGGTTTCTTGCTCGCTCGCCTCCTCCCTCACCTGCGCCTGAGGGAGCTGACACAGAAGCCTTTCTCAGAGTATGCAGGATCAACCTGGCGCCTCCTTTTTACTCACACTGCACCTACCTGGAAGCTACTGGTTTTCCTCTCCCTCCCCCTCCCCGCATTTACTGTAAACTGCGCAGCTTTGTGTGTGTATGGGGGGGGGGAGAAGAGAGAGAATTATACCTGTTTCAAAGAATGGTGTCTTTGTGTGTGTAAACACACACACGTGCATATGAATGTGTGTATGCGCGCACACAGCATGGCTGTGCCTGTATTCATAAGTACTGTTGAAAATTATTCATATGTGTATGTATGAAAGCATCGTTGCAGTCTGTATGCATCTTTCTATAGTGTGAAATGGGTCATGTATGTGTATGTGGGCATACCTGTATCTATAGAAACACCAGGATAGATAGACTTGCAGTGCAATCCTATACATGTCCCACTAAATTCAACAGGACTTACTTCCTGGGAAGTGGGCTTTTCCCCTTCTTACTGCAATCCAACCCCTGCTTACTGTGGACGACATATAATAGCATGGCCCATGCTAGGTTACTACATTTGTAGATTTGTATTCATAGACCTGCTGAAAATGTGGAGAATGTGTAATGCATGTTCGCACTCAATAAAGTGTTTGAAAATAAACTTGTATTTAGATGCATTTTACTTTAATTACATCAGTATTTTCATAACAAACAATACATGTGCTTAGGGGGTAAGGGTTTCTTTAACTAATCTAGTGGAAGAGACTCGAGTGCTAAAATCCACGGGTTAGGGGGCGCAAATTACTTGCCTTGCCCCGGGTGCTGACAACCCACGCTACGCCACTGTTGTGTATTGTTAATTGTTTTTAACTTGTTTTCAAAGTGTTTTAAATTTTTGAGTGTTAAAGGTTTTATATTATGTTTTATCCTGTTGTAAATTGTCCAGATAGCTTTGGCTATTGGGTGGCATAAAAATATAATAAATGAATGAGTGAATGAATGAATGAATCATTGGGGACCTCACCTCATTCCAAGGTAAAGCCAGAGCTCAAGAGTGAAGAATAATTTTCAGGGAAACCAGAATCAGGAACGAAACGGTAGCTACTCCAGGTTGAATGATATGCTGACTCCTTCAGACTTGTACCCCAGATTAATCTATGGGACTCTGGATCCTAGTCTAATTCTCCTGTATGACATGGACCCAGCCTCCCTTTAACCACAATCAAACATGGTGTGCTTAAGTGCACTTAAACTGATCTATTAGAATCTAGCAGCTTCAGTACACTTATGTAGTGATGTCCACCAATTTGGATGGCTTTAAAAGGGGGTTGGACAAAATCCATGGAAGATAAGGCTATCAATGGCTACTCATCAGGATGCCTATATGCTACCTCCAGTATCATAGGCAGTATGTCTATGTACACCTGTTGCTGGGGAACATGACCAAAGGGTGTTATTACATGGATGTTGTACTTGGGAGGTTCCCACAGGCAGCTGGTTGGCCACTGTGCGAACAGAATGCTAGACAAGATGGACCCTTGGTCTGATCCAGCAAGGCTTTCCTTATGTTCTTATGTCTGTGTTAGATTGTGGCCAATGAGTTATATGTGCCTGTGGCTCCTCAAAGCCAAAGAGTTATCAAGTTGCTTATGGAATTCTGAGTACACAAATCTGGGGGGAAGGAAATCAAAAATATTTTTTTTACAAAACCTCCATTGATTTTGGTACTTCTAGATGGCATATTGTGCTCAGTTCACAGAAAAATTCTTGCATAACTCTATGAGCACTACTCTCACCAAGTGCATGGGTGTAAATGTATGTTGCCCAGCATAAAATATGAATAGTATCAATTGCCATGCATGGGGGGGGGGGGAAGCTATCATGTGAGACTGGTATCAGTAGTGTTCCTTATTTACAGCACAAATCTATGCATGCTACTCAGAAGTAAGTGTCATTAAGTTTAATGATACTTACTAACAGGTAAGTGTGTATAGGATTGCAGACTCAATCTATAAAGAAGCCATTCATCTGAATTAGGGATCGTCCAACAGATTAATGCTTTTGACGCCTAACAAATGGCAAGAATGCCATAAATAATCCTATTCAATTTGTCACTGTGACTCAGCAATAATGTTTATCCAAATTTAATATGGCCCACTTTTGAATATTGGTTCAAGTACCTCCAGTACTACTTTTTGAACACATATTTCCTGCAGTGGTTTGTAATTTATGCAAGCCTCAGTTTCTAGACGAGCATTTATTAATGATCTCTAAAAATATCTCTGGCATTCTGTCATATCTTTGAAGGATTGATGACCCAGATGGATAGGAGTTGCAAACAGAGGATCTTTACTATAAATGATTACTACTTGTTCTTATAAGCCTAAATTCTTGTATATGCTCAAAAATGAAAGATGGACTAAAAAAGGATGTCAGGTTCCTGTTTTGTGTCTCCCCTTATTTATTGTTTATACAATGGAAGGAAATATTTTTTTCTAAAACTTTCTTGCATCTTGCTCTGTCCTGCCTCTGTTGCAGCAAGGACTTATCATTGTTAGGTGCTGGTGAGGCCTGAGTTGCAGGCTTGTTCACTATGGATCTGTTTTTTACCAAGGTCTTGGGTGTCAAAAACTTGGATTTTGACCAGGCAAAAAGTCAGGTTTCCCAGGGAGATAGGAACAGGAAGAGGACACCACCACAGAGAGCTCCAAGTAGTGCTGATGATGTAAACCAGACAAGCTTGCTTGTATGTTGCTCCAGCAAGCAGCAGATGGTGGCTGAGGCTTAAGTATGGTTTTGGCTTCCTTTAGGCTAGTTAGCCTCACTTCCACACTTACTAAGGACTCTCTTAAAGGGACCTGATCTGTTTTAGCAAGCTCAGGCTATGATGATATTGGGGTGGGAGTGGGGTGCTGGTATCTTCATGGATAGAGTCCTCAGAATCACAGGATGACAATACAACCTCCTGTAGATGCAGGAGGGAGGGTCCCTGGGGTCTTACTGGGGAAATAGATCCTAAGGAGGTGGATGCCTTGTAATGCCTTTCTGCAACCGAGTCTTTCCCCTGAGCCATTAGCTCAGGAACCTCTTCTCCTGGTCCATGACACATATCTTCTATAAGGATGAAACAGATTCTGTTTTGGTTTTTCCACTGATGCATAATAGATGAAATGGTCACTTGTAAAATCTTAGAGTGGTACTAGACCTAAAATGGTTATGTCTTGTAAAACTAAATTTGGATGGGAGCAGAAAGAGCTTATGTAAGTCTAGTGTCAGAATCTGACTGAGGCCTTTCAGGTTAGATAATTTGGGGCCAAACTACATGTTATGTTTACAATATAGCATGTAGCTACATCTCCGACTTGTATTTATTAAATTACAGATGCAAGGGATGGGTGCAATTCCTATCTTAAATGGAACACATGGCAATGGGAGGCTTACCTCTTCCCTCCCCAGACCCTATCAGAATGGAATTCACTGCTCCTGCATGGCTAGGAACTTTAGGAAAAAAAACCTTCTCATTGGTGCCAGTAAAAAAATATACAGTGGCATGAAGTCAAATACACGTACATCATACTCTCCAATTGCCCTGGATTTGCTGGGACAGTCCCTGCAAACACTTAAGCCATCACAGCTTCTTACTTTGTTATGCAGAGTCCCAATTTGTTATGCAGATCCCGGAATTCCCCTGCCTATTTAGCCAAGCTATTTAGCTTAGCTGTGATTTTGCCCATGGATCATTTAAGCAGGAAGGGAACAGACCCAGTGTGTGTGTGTGTGTGTGTGTGTGTGTGTGTGTGTGTGTTCGCTTGCTCGCTCGCTCGCTCGCTCGCTCTACCTGCTGCCTCTGACCAGGCCCCCTGGTAAGTAAGTAAGACCCATTGAAGACATTTGTACTTACTCCTGAGTAACTGTGCGTAGGATTGCACTGTTTGTTTTAACTTAATTCAAGTTACGGTAGTTAAATTCTGTAAGATTATTCCAGATTAAGTTTTTCTTTAAATCTAAATTGTGGGAGTAGAGCACAAGAAGTGCTTTAAACTGGGGCATTTCCACAATAACAAACAACAACAAAGCTGTTCAGCCCCTGTGTGGCGTAGTGGTGAGAGTGTTGGACTGGGACTCGGGAGATCCAGGTTCTATTCCCCGCTCGGCCATGAAACTCATTGGGTGACTTTGGGCCAGTCACTGACTCTCAGCCTAACCTACCTCACAGGGTTATTGTGAGGATAAAATGGAGAGGAGGAGGAGGATTATGTAAGCTGCTTTGGGTTCCTTGCAGGAAAAAGGCGGGGTATAAATATAATAAATAAATAAGTAACATGTTATCATTCTCAGGGTCACAGTGGGTTTCTTAAGGAGTGGTCACACCACAGCTGCCTTCAGTGAGAGCTGGAATCAGTAACAAAGCATTATTAATTAACCACCGGACCCAGTCAGTCAAATGCCCTTTGCTAGATGTTATTAGCCTTGAAGGGCAAGGGTCAAGCAAACAAACGGCTCTCCAATAATCTTGTCTATAACCTTAGGCCACACCAACTTCAGCCCACAGAACTAGACCAAATGGTGCCCTGGACTCATTCACTGACTGAACTGCTCCAACTGTAGCGTCTTAATCAGAACAGATATGAGCAACTTCATCCTCAAAGTGTTTTGCAAACCTGTCACAGCATATCTGTATCATTTGAACCTGTCACTTATCTGTATCATTTGATCCAATCACATAATGAAATGACTTAAATGGGAATTATGACTTTATAGTGTAATACCATAACATGTTCCTAGAATACCTCTGTAGCCAGGATATTTTCCAAACCATACATTTGGAAAGTATGCTCCCTCTATCTCTCTTACCAGCACACATCTTTTTAATCTAAACCATACCTGAATATTTCAACACAATGATGTTATTCTTCTGCCAGTCAACTGTCTAATAGGCACTAGCTCAGTGAAATCATTATCATCTGAGCAAAGCATATTTAATATTTAAATGAAGGGAATTGCTCCATCTAGAGTTCCATCTTGCACACAAAAAACTGCTTAATATGCTCAGTTAATAACTACACTCGCTTTCAGGGGCACACAAGCTGACAGGTATCCATCTTTAAACTTTTTCCAAAACCAGCTTTTCTAAGCATCTGACATGCAGGAACTGTAAGTAATGAATAACTAAACTAACTGCAGTTCATACAATTTAGTATGTGTAGTCGAAGAATGAACAATTGCTTTTTCAACAGTGAGAACATAAAATGACCTTGCCCAGCTGTAGGTAAATTTGTATTTTTATTCTACGGACAATTATTTATTTTTGCCCCTATTTGGTTAACCTGTCTAGGTTAGTATCCAGTGGTAGTCCTATTCATGTCTAACCTAAGCCCCATTCATTTCATTGGGCCTACTCTAAGTAGGGCTAACGTGGGATACTGCCCCTTGTCATTGACTACTATTACTACATTTATTTAGACCCCAACCAGTGTGATGTGATGGCTACACTACTGGGTTTGGAAGTATCTCTCTCATTCTAATGCACCTCACAGTTCAAAACATGTTGTGGTTCTCCTTGAAGGAATGTGAATGTGATAAATAATAATAGACTGAAATGGCGCAATCCACAGGGTGTATAATTTAAGCAAGGCAGGATGGATAAAGGTGAAATCAGGACCGGTGCAAGGCAGTTTGGTGCCCTAGGCAAGATCAGATATTTAGCGCCCCCCCCTTCCCACTTGAGAGCACTGTATTTTTTCCCCCAAGGAGTTTCTGGCGCCCCCTTTAGCCCTGCGCCCTAGGCAGCTGCCTAGTTGGCCTAATGGTAGCACTGGCCCTGGGTGAAGTAAAAGTTGGAAGGCTAATGGAGGGTAAACTGACAATAGATGGCACAGCCGCACAATAAAGGTGCACTTCAGTGAAGGCTTTGCTAAACCAATGGAGTTTAAGCTGGTGTTAAAGGAGGAGAGAACATTGGCTTGGTAGAGAGGGAGGCTATTACTGACATACGGAGTAGCATGTCACAGAATAATAGCCTAGCTGGGTTCTAGATCACATATTCAGAAAAAGAAAATGTCCAACAAAGGCAAAAAGCATTGTTTTTTAGAAGTCTTGTTCCCATTGCTCACACTACTATCAGTGCCACCTATCAACAGCCAGACTTCCATTTCCATATCTCACAGGTTTTTTTAAAACAACAGCAACAACAAAAACCAACTACAGTAATACCTTGGATTGCAAGTAACTTGGTTTGAGAGCGTTTTGCAAGACAAGCAAATTTTTAAATATTTATTTATTTATTTATTTTTGACTTGATATACAAGCGACGTCTTGCAATACAAGTACTGTAGTACGGCTTAAATTAAAAATCTCTGTACAAATTTTTTTTGGGGGGATTTCGTTTTGATATAAGAGAGTTTTGGATTACAAGCATGTTTCCAGAACGAATTATGCTCTCAATCCAAGGCATGACTGTACACACACACCCAATCTCATCAAATACATACTGTAATTAGAGATGGCCTTAAAAATGGGAGTATTCTGTTTTCCCCTACTTTTACATAACTCTTTCTCTGCCATTATGGAGAAGCTCTGTTCTCTACCAGTTTTCTCTTAAGAAGATACACGGAAAGATGCCACTAGCTGTATCCCTAAACTGTTCTGTTGGGACTTGAAAAAGATACTAGGAGAGGATATATTGTGGAGTAATATCCTTGCTATCTCATGTTAGTGAGATCAGCAGAGTAGAGTCCCTTTCCAGCTTAAAAGAAGCTTAGATTTGGCTAGTGTTAGCCAGTTAGCATTTGGTAATCCAGGATGCTTTAAGGCAGACTGGATTTCCCTGATTTTGCCCCCTTTTCTCTCCCTCAGAACAATAATCAGAGACACAGTCTTGTAAAAGTTAAAAGTAACATTTACTCACTCAGATTATGCAGTTTCATTCAGGCAGGCTTAAAAGACGTTTCTTACAGTTGGTTACAAGTTCATTTGGAAATAGTTGGGGTCTGAACTTGTGGAGTTCAGACCAGCAACTCTGGCTACATGCTGTTACAAGGACCACGTGGAGACAACGACCTGGTGGTGCCATGCTCACTAGAGTCTGAACAGAAAGAGGAAGAAGCTGGGAGCAACGCCCACTTCCTGTTCAGGCTGTTAATAATTCAATGAGTACCTTCTAGGAAAACCACCCTAGAAGGTATCAGTGATCTTAACCATTTCACCCAATTACCTGGTGAAACATTAGCCATAGGTTTTGACTGCAATTTTAGTTATCCAACATGTTCAATATGGGGGGGGGGGAACTGCTCACTTGACATGACCGCAGCTATCAGCAGCTACTGGCAGTTCAGTTGAGACAGCAGAGGCTCAGAAACGCCATATGAAAATGATAGGAAGGGAGACGAAGTGGTTTTCCACTAATTTGCCATTGAACAAATGCTAAGACCCTCTGTCACATCCTTGCCAACCTCTGATGGCTACACTAACAAGAGAGCTATGAAGAATAGCAGCAGGAGGAAGCATAGGTCAAGGGGAGGGACTAGTGGCCACAGGATATTCTCAAGGTGTGTGTCCCAGCAGATTCCCCTGGCCATCCCTGATCGTAACATTAATGATGACCATATCCGGTCCCAAACAGCTATTTCAGATCCAGGTCCCTTGCAAACCGTGCCCTGAATCCTGATACTATCCACCCTGCTAGTTCAAATTCAGCATCTTTCAGTGATATAATACTCAAATACATTAAGCAAGCCCTACTAATCTCAAACAGATCTTGTACTGGTTTCAACACATCCCCACATCTGGATCTGAGAAATGTAAAAACTCCAGACCACAAAAACAATGCAGAGAATGCTTTAGTTCCATTTTGAAACTCCTACAGTACCACTGATGTGCTTTCAAACCCCAATGGAAAATTCAAGAGCTTGAAGTTACAGAAGATTCTCAAAATGCATGTTTGCATTCATTCCATTAATCTGTTAGTCTCTTATACTTTACGATGTAGTAAAGAGGGCACTTAAATAGGAGACATTCCTTTTAAAATATTTTCTTTGCCAGCAAAACCTATTAAGTATCTTGCAAAAGCAACAAGGTTTATATTTTGATACTGCTCTGAAAAGGAGACTAATAAAAGTATCCACAGTGCATGTATAACTAATTGAACTTCTTTGAAGACTTGCATTTTTCCAAGTAATAAACAAACCATTTACAAAAACGACTTTGGCACTAAGAACTCAGTTTTCTGTTAAAACACTAGTTTTTTTCATTTGGAATTTTGACCACATTTTTCAACGAAGTTAATTAAAGTCTAATCAAATGTACCAGCCCTAGGACTACTGGGATCCAACTACAGGCACTGAAAAACTTCATCAACATTACTGGAGTTACAGTTTCCCATCACCACCACTCCTTGCTGTTCACTTGGGGTGCATACGTGCCAACATTTCATACCAGTGATCATAACTCAGCCCTTCTTCTGCACCATTCACATGTCTACATATAATCCTGTATAAAGCTATATATAATTCTTATCAACAGATCAAGATGAACCTCATAAATGGCATGGAACATTAGTGTTCATGTGTGTGAATTTTCATGCATGCATGCTAGAGATATCTGTCCACACTTTGGCTGCATTTGGATGTAACACTAAATCATAATTTAGTGCTTCATGAATGAGCCTCGGATTCATATGTTTGTTTCTCCCTGCTCTATCCTCCTCTGGTGTGGGTGCACAGAGGAGAAAGCAAGCACCCACTTCCATCTTCATCTAACTACAGTTTATTCTTTTGTCTGGCCTGTGGCTCACGCTGGCTCAGCTTGTCTGAGCGTGGAAAGCTAAGCAGGGTCAGGCCTGGTTATTACTTGGATGGGAGACCCCTCCTCTAGTTTCCTGCATTGAGCAGGGGGTTGGACTCGATAGCCTTGTAGGCTCCTTCCAACTCTATGATCTATGAAATCTATGAACTGGTTAGTTTTAACTATGGCTTGTCCAAACAAGCCAACTCCAAACCATAGTTTATGATCTCGGCCTGTTCAGATGAACCAGGGGTGGGAACCTCAGGGGGTCCGGGGAGCTATTTTTACACCCAGGTCTTACTGGATTGCACCCCTGCTGCTGCCGCAATGCCACCAAAATTTGGCAGCACAGCAGTGGTGGCAAAACAATCAGCAGTCTGCCGCTGAATTTTGGTACCGTGTCATGACGGAGGCTGAAAAGGGCCAAATTTTGCAAGTTTTAAAGCTAAATTCGGCTCTTTTCAGCCTCCGCCAAACTTCAGCAGCAAACCACCAATAGTTTTTCCATCACTGCCGCCACCAAATTTTGGCTGCAGCATCAGCCGCATGTGGCCCACCCCTGAGATAAGCCATAGTCCAGCTGGACTAGATAATGGCAAACTGTAGTGAGTTGAGAACAGATGTGGATGTTTATAATCTGCTGCCTATGGCTGCACCAGAGGAAGAGAGGGGTTGGAAGCAGGATTGTGCACAAAACACTAAACTGGTTTAGCATTACAACCAAACCAGGTCTTTAGCTGAATGCACATGAGCTTTGAATCCATGGATGAGGGAATGGAAGTGCACATACTAAGGTGAGGAGCAGGGACAGCATACACAACCTTGTAGAGAACATCTAAAGAGGGCTTCAAAGAGATTTAACTTTGAAAGACCCAAATGACAGGGTAAAACCTGAAAAATGGAAAATACATGTACACACAATCAAAAACTCCTCCAAAGGGAAAATACAGATTAAAGGGAGAAAATAATTTACTAGGGAGCAATTGTGCCATGAGGGCCATTAAGTCCAGGGGCGGATGGAAGAACATTAAAGGTACAATCCTATAACATGTTTAGACAGGAAAAAGTCCTACACCTCCCAGCCTCCCTCCAGCCAGCTATGCTGGCTGGGGCAGGCTGGGAATAGTAGGGATTTTTTTTTCTGTCTAAACATGCATAGGATTGCTTCCTAAATCTAAAACCACCTAAATGCACCACTGCTGAGGAGGCCTCAGAAACATGGGGTAGCCCCTCCCCATTGGAGTATGTGCAGATACAGTGGAGTAGGAAATGATTAAGCAGACCGGGGGGGGGGGGTACTTCCAGACAGTCACAGACCTTTACAGGGGTCCAGGCAGTGACATCTATCTTTTTTCTTACCGTGGACAAATCTGTTAAGGAAAGAGAAGACAGAATGGCTGCACGATGCCTTCTGACAGTGAGCACAAGGACACACACACCCATCTAAAAACACTATTAATCCATTAATTAATCAAATAAGCACAAATTTGCTTATGGATAAAGTAATTGTTCTGAAGAAGAAGAAACTTCTTTTTTCATACTGCATAAAATCTGTTACAGAGAAAAAGATGGAATAGCTGCACAATGCCTTCTAATTGGTAGTGCTAGGAGCCCTCCATCTGGAAGCACCCCGGCGTACTTCTCAAAGGAGGCATGATTACTTCAAGAGAGGCAGTCAATCCTATTTGTAGCTCAGACAGCGCTCTGGCACATTAAAAGCGAGCTCACAACCCAAACAAAAGCGATTGCCTCCTTCGAAGTCATCATTCATATTGTTATGGCTGTTTGGAAGTACTGAGTTTTAGTTACTTTTTCTTTGGCTAATATCCACTTTCCTTGAAAATTGTTCAGTATTTGAGAGGTGGGGAGGGGGCAGCGGGGGGCGGGGCAGGGAGGTTGACAGGCAAATAAAGATAAGAATTCCTGAAAAGGAAATGACTTGTTATCAGACCTGGTGCCTTTCAACTGTTCCTTAATTCAGTACTCCCACTTTGTCACTGTTCCCTTCAATCTCTTTACTCTCCATAAAAATGTCTACCTGTCTGTTAAGTACATTGATACAATTTGCAATGACAGTTTGGTTTAATTTACTCCAGATGTTGGCTATGCTTTCAGTGAAACAGTGATGCCTTCAGATCCTTATTTTCTTTTAATTATGTGCTATTGTATCAAAATTTTTGTAAATGCATCTACTCATAGTTTATTTACCCACTCTGAAGCTTTGCATTTTTTTTTAAAAAAAAGGGGTTGTCATTTAAGCTTTTTGTCCTGCATTAACAATTTCACCTCCAGTTCATTTTATATCATTGCTGATTAGCAATGATAGTTAAAAATAGAAACAAACCTCCATATTCAGAGATGACAAGTTATCAGACGATAGGAAACGGGAAAAGAGAAGGGCTATTCCTTGAAGTCCATATTTGACATCCAATGAGATTTGATATTTAATTATTTATTATTATTACATTTTTGAATCGCCCATCTGGCCGGTCATCCGGCCACCCTGGGCGATGTACAGTCAATAAAATACAATAATAAAACAGAATTAAAATACAGTTAAAACAGTAAAAAAAATAAAAATAAATCATAACCCACCCCATTTTCCTGCCTGAAAAACCAAGTTTTTAATGCAGAGCAGAAACTCATCAAAGAGGGGGCATGGCAAAGGTCACTTGGGAGGAAGTTCCATAACTTGGGGGCTGCCACAGAAAATGCCCTCTTCCTAGTCCCCACCAGCCTGGCCACTCTGGCTGATGGGACAAGGAGAAGGCCGTCCGTGGCAGATTTCATAGATTTCATAGATCATAGAGTTGGAAGGAGCCTACAAGACTATCGAGTCCAACCCCCTGCTCAATGCAGGAAACTAGAGGAGGGATCTTGTTGAGCGGCCTACTTGATGTTGCTGGAGGCGCTCCTTGAGATAAACTGGGCTGGAGTTGTATAGGGTTTTAAAGGTCAAAACCAATACCTTGAATTCAGCTCGGCAAGCAACTGGTAGCCAGTGCAACTCCTTAAGCACTGGAGTGATGAGATCACACTGGCGGCTGCCCTTAACCAGGCGAGCTGCCGTGTTCTGTACCAGCTGTAACTTCCGAACCGTCTTCCAGGGTAACCCCATGTAGAGTGCATTACAGTAGTCTAGGCTAGAGGCAGTATTTATATGTTACTTTACAATTTGATTTCAGAATTAATACTTTAAGTTATTTGGCAGTCAATTGACTTTATTTGAAAAGCCATAACATGGGATGCTATTAGATATTTAACTTTATTTTGATAGATTACATACACTCATATTCCATATTTCACAAGAGCAAACAGCAGACATGCAGTACTGATAAAAGGTTTTACAGCTATTTGACAGTGGTCACTATTTAACAGTATTTGAGAATTGGCATGCAATTGTGTTCACTATTTGACAGTATGTATTCATTATTTTAAATACGTTTATCTGATAAAACCTGCCTTTTATCCTGCCTTTTGGCCCCATAATCACATTAAAAACATAACATTTTCTCCCCCCCCTTTTAATTATTTTTTATTTGCAAACATAACAATAACAAAGAAAAACAAAAAGGGTGAAGCCAAAAATAAAAAAAAAGAAGAAAGAAAAGGAAGAACATATAATAAAACATATCTATACACAATACATAAATTATTTTATTAATAATAATAAAGGAAAAGAAGGAAAAATGATTTGACACATCCATTTCAAATATATACATAATTGTAAACATCCATAACTAAATAAGCATCCATACGAGATTGACAGCTGAACGAAATACGTTCAAATATAGCAAGAGCAGAAAGTAAGAGCCAATGTGGCGTAGTAAGAGCCAGTGTGACGTAGTGGTTAGAGTGTTGGACTGGGACTCGGGAGATCCGGGTTCTAGTCCCCGCTCGGCCATGAAACTCACTGGGTGACTTTGGGCCAGTCACTGACTCTCAGCCTAACCTACCTCACAGGGTTGTTGTGAGGATAAAATGGAGAGGAGGGGAAGGATTATGTAAGCCGCCTTGGGTTCCTTGCAGGAAAAAAGTTGGTATATAAATATAATAAATAAATAAAAAAAAATTCAGTCCATTGAATGATAGGTGTGAGTAATGATCCTTCCAAGCTTGAAGTATAAGCTATTCCTCCCAGTATCTACTTTTGCTGTCCATCTCTTAATCCCCACATCACAGGGATGTAATTTAAAAGTGCATGAGCGTCCGCTATTATCACAGATCTTTCGAGAATAAAATTTATACAAGCAATGACTTCTAACCAAAAATAAGCCACTACAGTTCAGGCCCACACCATATGCCTCAATGAGGCATTGTCCTCATTACATCACGAACATCTGGCAGAGCTAGCCAGCTTCTTCTTCACAAGCCTCTGTGGCGTCTGATATATGTGAAACATCAATTTTTGTTGAATCAGCCTCAATTTTAAAATATACAGAAACAGTACATATTGAAGCTAGGGCAACTTTCCATTGATTAGACTGTATAGAGCATTCCAACTCCTTATTCCATTATTCTCTGACATTTGGAACATCTACTTTACTAAATCCCCAAAGACTTTTATAAACAGCTATGGTAGGTTTAGTTTTCTGTAAATTACCAATTAATTCTTCCAACAATATGAGAAGTGCTGAAGCACTCATCATAGGTAGACTGCAACAAATGCTGTAGCTGAATATATAGGCAGTCCCCGGGTTACGAACATCCCGACTTACAGACAACTCATACTTAAGAATGGACCATCACATACATAAAATCTGAGTTAAATACAATGGTTCGTACTTACAAATGCACACACTATACTTTGCGACACTTTGCAATGCTTTGAAAACATTGCACAGCTTTTGTTTCGAGTTACGTACACATTTGACTTAAAGACAGACTTACGAATGGTTCTCGTTCATAACCCGAGGACTGCCTGTACTGACAACTAGCACTAGATGGTAAGTGGTATCTAATCCGCAATACTGAGAACCGTAAAAACACATAGTCCAATCCTATTAACTGATCTAAAGTATACATTCCACTATCAGCCCCCTTCCTCCACATAAAGGCCGTCTCTCTATTTTCAAGACTGGATATTCTCATAAAGTTAATTTAGCATGGGGATATGGATCAAACTGCAGCTGATGCGAAGGAGTTAGTTGTAAACTTGTCAACTGCGACCAGGCTAATGATAGCGAGAAATTGGAAAGTACAACATGTTTTCCTAATAACAGACTGGTATAAGGAAGTTTGGGACATAGCCCTAAATGATAAACTAACTAGTAGTATCAAATGCAAAAAAGGATTGTTAAAGAAGAATAATTTTATGGATATATGGAATCAATTACTAGACTATGTATTAATAAAGGGGAAGGGTAACATGCCTTGTCAAGATATGTTATATTTTTGGAATTTAGAATTTATTTGATCAAGAGGATAGAAGTATATTAATTGGTCCCTTGGAGGGTGGGGAGGAGCACTTCATGATTTATTGTATATTGTTTATATTGTTTATGTTATATTTGTGTGATATTCTTGTAATCTGTTATATATATATATATATATATATATTGTTATAATTTGTTTTGAAAAGTATATAAAATATTTTAAAAAAGAAGAGTGTTTTGGATTACAAGCATGTTTCCGGAACAAATTATGCTCTCAATCCAAGGCATGACTGTACCTAGATCAAAATGCCATCCAGCCAGGAAAAGGTGCCAGATAGGTTGACTCCAAAACAACTCATGGAGCAGTATTAAAGAAAACGTTTTCTAGTCATTGGTACGAGTTAACAAATGAGCCTTATGATATATACTAAGATACTAAGATCTGGAACATTAAATCCTCCCTCCTTGACCAGAAACTGCATCCTCTTCTATGAAAGAACAGGAAGGAGACCCCCCCCCACACACCAATAGACTTCTAAAATGCTGCATGAAGTTTTTGAAAATACGTTTGGGGAATTATAAAGGAATACTGCATAGTACATAAATTACCCATGGCAAGACATGCATCTTAAGTATGTTGACCTTACCCCCAAGCTCTTAAATTAAGGGATGCCCATCTTTCCAAGTCAAGAAATCTAGTGGGGTGTAGTGGTTAGTGTGTTGGACTGGGATTTGGGAGATCCGGGTTCTAGTCCCCACTCAGCCATGAAGCTCACTGGGTGAATTTGGGCCAGTTAATGACTCTGCACAGGGTTGTTGTGAGGATAAAATGGAAAAGAGGATGATGATTATGTAAGCCACCTTGGGTTCCTTGCAGGAAAAAAGGTGGGATATAAATATAATAAATATAATAAATAAATAAATAAATAAATAAAAATAAGAGAAATTTCCACCATTACCGCACTTATATTCAGTTTAACCATTTGAGAAATATCTTTAGGCACCAATATACCAAGAAACATTATCATTTCTAGACACCAATGAAATTGCTATTTACTCACTACATTGGGTGTCTTGATACTACCTACAGGCATTAATTCAGATTTCGATAAGTTAATAGTATGACCTGAAAGTGTACCAAAGTATCAATTAATCTTATTAATTTCAGAATAGAAGACTCTAACCAACTGATGAATAACTCCAAACCAGCATATGGCTGTTTTATATTCAACATGCTCATGCACAAAATTGTAAATGTCTCTGCCTAATTGTACATGTCAAGGGTTCCAAGTACAAATCAAATATCAAGGGAAACAAAGGACAGCCCTGCCTTGTGCCCCACTTCAAACTAAAAAAACAACAACTTGAAATAATTTCATTTGTCATCAGCCATGACATAGGAGACTGATTTAAAATTCTAATCCATTTAAAATTTTCTGTGGCAATCC
This sequence comes from Shinisaurus crocodilurus, assembly GCA_021292165.1. Lineage (NCBI taxonomy): Eukaryota > Metazoa > Chordata > Lepidosauria > Squamata > Shinisauridae > Shinisaurus > Shinisaurus crocodilurus. Next base: position 78,432,154 of record CM037877.1, on the reverse strand, counting down.
AGATTTTTCCAAGGTTACAAATATAAACTGCCAATATAATTTGTCAAATACTTTCTCAGCATCAAGTGAAACAATTGCAGCTGAGTCGATTCTTTTAGAATTCAAAGCAATCAGATTTACCCCATGCCTTAAAATATCTGCTCCCAGTCTCTGACAAATAAAATCCACTTGATCAGAGTGCACTAATGTATGTATCACACACTGAAGTCTATTAGCCAGAATTGCCATTAATATTTTAGCATCCACATTGATTAAGGAAGTTGGCCTATACTTTGCACAGTTGGTATGGTCTTTGCAAGGTTTAGAGATAAGATATATAAGCTTCATATAAAGAGACTGTTAAAGTTAAAGTTAAAGTTCCTGATTCAAAAGCCTTACAATAAAGACAGAAAATCTCAAGAGTCAAAAAGTCTAAGTGTGCTTTATGCCATTCCATAGTAAACCATCTGGCTCTGGAGCTTTCCCATTCCTCATATTCTCAATGACACATTTAACCTCTTCCATCTGCAGAGGTGCTGCAGCCTGCAATTAACTCCTTTTGCTGCAAATCCAGCAGACCAAATCTGTGGCAGGACCAATTCCTGACTCATCTAGACATCCCTTCCTATATAGTTTAGAATAAGATTTTTGAAATGCTAAATTTATATATTTTGGGTGTGGGTCTTTGATCAGTGGGATATAATTCTGAATCTTTTGTTGCTTTAGCCAAAATGCCAGAATCTTGCAAGGCCTTACTTCACTTCCCCAGTACTTCTGATGCACACTAGTCAGTGCAAATTCTGCTTTAGATTAATGTAGTCTATTCAATTCATATTTAGCACGCTGCAGTCTTTGATAGCAGTCTGGGGAGGCACAAGCTGCAAGAACTTCCCTGTTTTATCCAAGTTCTCTTCTTGTATAACCTTAAGCTTTTTCTTTTCTTTTTTGTGTGTAGGAAGCACATGCAATAATCCTTCTCCTCATAAAAGCCCTAGAAGCCTCCCATTCAATAGCACAAGACATGGTTGAACCCTCATTAATCTCAAAATATTCATTGTTCAGAAGTTGTCTGTGTTTTAAAATTATTATCATTAAGCAGTTAAACATGCATGCACCAAATGCCAAAAGATTTAGCAGAACTAGGCAGTTTGATTCCTAAAGGAACCGAAGCATGGTTCAAGATAGAAATTCTATCAATATCACATGCTGTGTCACATTAAAATAGCAGAGTAGAAACTGAAAAATAATCTTATCTAAAACAATTTGATGCACAGCCGAAAGGTATAATCCCGCCCTGAAAGATACAACATACGCCATCCATCAACCAAACCTAACTCAGACATATAAGCTTTCAACAATGAATGGATTGCAGATGGAAATTTGAAAGAAGGATTACTCCTACCCAAGATTGGGTCCAGAATCTCATTGAAAACCCCACCAATTATCAAATGATCATAAGTAATAATAAGGGCACAATCCTATGTCCCTCCGACCTTGTCTGGGGGGGCAGCATAGGATTGGCATAGAAGGCGCTGTGAACTAGGAAATCCCTTCCGAGGTTGCAGTGCTGTGGAGCATCTGCCCCCCCCCCCCACCGTGTAACCAGCATGGTTCTTTCCGCACTGGCAGGGAACCAAACACAGAAGACCGTGTTCAGTTCTCCCGTGGGGGGTGGGGTGTTACCAGAGGAGGGGAGGATCAAGGTACCACCAGTTTCCGAGGAAGCCAGGCGGTGTCTCAGCCTCTCTTCCATGCAAGGAGAGGAAAAACATCTAGACAGCCAAAATCAGCAGTCTAGATGTTTTTGAGGGTGAGGGATATTCTATCTGCTGCGCTCCTCCTGCCCTCAATAGGATGCCCGTAATCCTCCGAGTTTGGAGGGTTACAGGCAGCCTCATAGGATCACGCTGCCCAGCACTCATGAAACATAACAGGTGAATCTTAATTAGGATCACATACATTCACCACGGCAATTACCGTATTTGTAAATTTAACCACCAAAATGAGAAAGCATCTCACGGGATGAGTTATCGCTTGTAACACCAATATTGGAGCTTTTTTGTGTATAAGTATTACCATTCCTTTCACTTGCTTAGAATTTCCATTAGCATAAGCTTCCCCTACCGAATCTTTGCAAAATCTGTCTCTTCTTCCAAAAGATGAGTTTCCTGTAACAAAGCAACATTCGTTTTAAGCCTAAATTTGGAGAGCACTTTCTTTCATTTGTTGGGAGTACCCAGGCTCCTAACTTTCCAAGTATTAATGTTCAAGGTCATAATAATACACAGATTAGAAACCACCAAGAGAAGAATACAACAAAAACAATTATATATCTAGAACAGTTATGTACACCCACTTGCCACCCCATTTCCCCTCATTATTTACACCCATCCTTGCCACCCCATTTTCAGAGTAAGCAGAGCCTTGCAAAAGTCTCACACATATAGAATCCATACACTATATAAATGTGAAGGCAATCCACTGCTCTTTCTCTTCTTTTTCTAAAGCATTCCATCTCCATGGAACAACCCATGTACAAACTATCACCATTGCATATTCAAAATATCCAGGACTGTACTTACGATGCTTATAACAACAAGCCAGACAAATAAATTGGCTAATAATGCTTGTATTAAGAGAAGAAAGTGAAAAAAAGAAAGAAATCCAACCAGCCAGGTCCGACCCCACAATAAAATCAAATAAAAAATACAACAAAAATTAAAAACAGATCAAAAAGCCCATAAGGAAAAAAATGAAATGAAAAAATAAAAAATAAGAAGTAACAGGGGGGAACCCCCAACACTTCCAGGCCAGATGGTAGCATATCCCGCCCACACAGCCCCCCCGACCCCACTCCCCCTGCCAACAAAACAACTTTAAACCAAACATATATATATATATATATATATATATATATTACTATTAACTTGTTGAACTTAAGCACCTGTTACAAATAAGAATGTACGAGAAGCTTCAGTCTGCCTACTCTAAATCTCGCCTTTGACAGTGGTACCTTCCAGTTGCTTTAGAGAAAACTTATATATAGCTACACCAGGCATGAATAATAAATTACACCATTAATCACACCAATTCCTGCCACTCACTCCTAGCTTCCAATGGTCTAGTGTTTCATGGCACTTGCAGCTACAGGATGTATGCCTGACCATCTTAGTCATATGCTTCTGATATTCTTGCCTTCCAGTTATTTGTCTTCTGTGAATCTGGTGAACATCTTTACCTCCAATTGAGGAGCCAATGGTCTCTAGCCTTTTGGGGAAAACCCTTCCTGAAAATGATGACAACTCCCTTGAGTAATCAGTGAGAAGTTGTATAATTCACACTGTCAGCAATGACACTGGCTTACAGAAAAAAAGATGGAGACTTGTGTGCATAGTGCCTTACAACCATCGGACCTTAAGAGTGTTATTTTTATCCCCTTGGCAGAGGTATAAAAAGCCTTGGTGCAAGTCAACTGTGTGTACAGTTCTAGATTTAAATAAATGACATACTTTCCACTGACAGTAAATCAGTCTACACATATATTTTCAGTAATGCATTTCAGCAGTGAGCCAAAAAATATACATATATCCCTTCCATATTTTATTAGTAATATGTCATATATTTAGTAGACACTCCTGAGTTTGAAGTTTTGCCATAATCAGTTCACATGAAACACTTGTGTTCATGAGAATGATTCCTGAAATAAATAAGTCATGCACTGATGCTGGATGTTTAGTCTGACTATACCACTTATTCCTAAACTGTGTGCCGGAGCACATTAGTCTGCTGTGACTGTGAGAGAGCTCAAGTATGCCTTGGAAAATTAAACCACCATATTGGATGGATCCACCACTTGATGCCCCTGGAGTGGAAAGCTCCCTTATGACGTTGATCTACCCCCTGCCAAAATATGGTCTGTAACATTATCTCAAGGGAAGGAATAAGCTTGCACCAGAATTCCCTGATACAGCTGAGGCATTCAAGGAAATATCAGAAGAACCACCATTGCCCAGAAAATATGATCCTATCCCTGAAACTTGACTGACTGGGCAAAGAGGACAATGGGAGAAGCAATATCAGTTGGGCTATTGATAGCAACGGACAAGCAATATCAACTGGGCTATTCCACAGTTTCAAAAAAGATGTCTGCTCCTTATTCTGGGAGCTGGCTGAGAAAATACAGATACAGCTTCCAGTGGTTTTGTCCTTGTAATCATCTGCAACGTATTTTAGGAGCCAAACAGCTACAAACTCAGGCAGGCAAAATACTATTGGAAGCAAATTGTCAGTTATCGTTTCATCCACCCATTGACCATTATCGCTTTTGATATTAATTAAAATTGTGTGTGAAGAGAATGATGGCTCAATTCTGCTTGGTGGCTTCAGAAGAACAAGCGGACTGCAGCTGAGTTAACAGCAGGTTGCATAGCTGTATTTAGCTGTCAAACACACTTAGCTTCATTTCATATTTATTGGCTAGCCAGTAAACTAGCCAACAGCAGTGAGATCTTTTTTAAAAAATAAATAAAATCAATTGTACAGCAGCAGCAGGAAGAAGAAGAAAGCCTTTTACTGGACTATCATCTAGGCCTTGTGCAGCTCTGGGAAGTGTGACGTTAGTCTGAGAGCTAAATATCACAATTTTCTACTTTTATGTAATGATGAAAACACGTAGGCTAACACAGCACTATTTCTTGTTTTAATTAAATTCATTGCTTAAATGTATGTAACATCTTTCCAAAGAATGCTCAGAGCAGAGTCAGTACATCAACATTAAAATCACATTAAAACAATGGAAAACACATTATTACAATGATGACTATGATGATGATGATGATGATGATGATGATATAGTACTACTTCTACATTTATATCCCATCTTTTTTCCTCTTGCAAGGAGCCCAAGGTGGGTTAAATGATCCTCCTCCTCTCCATTTTATCATCACAACAACCCTGTGAGGTAGGTTAGGCTGAGAGTCAGTGACTGGCCCAAAGTCACCCAGTGAGTTTCATGGCCGAGCGGGGACTAGAACCCGGATCTCCCGAGTCCCAGTCCAACACTCTAACTACTACACCACACTGGCTCACAATGCACTCCTATCCAACTATAGTAAAGTATATCCGTGCCTTAATCTCCTCTCATTTAGATTGCGGCAATGTGCTTCACATCGGGCTGCCCTTGAAGAGTGTTTGGAAACTATAGGTGCTGCAAAATGCAATGGCCAGACTGTTGCCTAGAGTTTGCTTTATAGGCCAGATGACACTGGTCAACCAACTGCCCTGGTTTCCAGTTTGTTTCCAAGCCCTATTCAAGAGGTAGATTCTTGCCTATAAATAAAGTCCTAATCAGTTTGGGACCAGGATATTTAAAGGACTGCCACATACATCCAAAAGCAGTCCATATGAGCCTGCCCACAATTTACAACCTTCACCAAAGAGCTTGTTACATGACTCCCTGCCAAGAGAGGCTAGGCGGGTGGGCACACAGGACATGGCCTTTTCTGAAGCAGCACCCCAATTGTTGAACACCCTACCTAGGGAGGCTAAATTGGCTCCATCTCTGCCTACTTATAGGCAGTCTGTAAAAATTATTTTGTTGCACCTGGTTTTTGATGGTTTTTAAACTGTTCTCTGGTTTTGCTTTTTTAAGGCTGTTCTGTCCTGCTTTTAATGGGAGGTTTTGACATGCATTATTGTTTTTAACATCGTCTATCACCTTGCAGGCTAGAAAGCAATTAAAGATGATGATGATTGATGATGATGATGATGATGATGATGATGATGATGATGGATGGAGATTCAACAGGTTACTCCAAGGTGGCAAAAGCCCACCCAGTAGCCTGCCTGATAACCAAGCAATTTAGGGCTGTGCAGTCTCAATATGCACATGTGTGTGTGTGCACACACATGAAAAGAAAATACTATTTGGGGTGCAATTCTATGTCCCCCCGACCTTGTCTGGAGGGCCATAGGATTGGGCCTGGAAGGTGCTCAGTAATTCCTTCTGAGGTCGTAGTGCAACGGAGCACCTGCCCCCCCCCCCCCCCCGTAGCCAGTGCGGTTCTTTCTGCACTGGCTGGGAACCGAAGACCGTCTTCTGTCTTTGGTTCCCCCATGGTGGGGCATTTCTGGGAGTTGGGACGGGAGGAGCGAGGCGCCGTCAGATTCCAAGGAATCCAGGTGGTGCCTCAGTCTCTCCTCCTTGTGAGCAGAGGAAAAACATCTAGAGAGCCAGTGTGGCGTAGTGGTGAGAGTGTTGGACTGGGACTCAGGAGATCTGGGTTCTAGTCCCCGCTCAGCCATGAAACTCACTGGGTGACTTTGGGCCAGTCACTGACTCTCAGCCTAACCTACCTCACAGGGTTGTTGTGAGGATAAAATGGAGAGGAGGAGGAGGAGGATTATGTAAGCCGCCTTGGGTTCCTTGCAGGAAAAAGGCGGGGTATAAATATAATAAATAAATAAATAAACAGCTGAAATCGACCATCTAGCTGTTTCTGAGGGTGAGGCAAGTGTGGTGGATATCCCATCCACCATAGTCCTCCCGCCCTGCATAGGATGCCTGTAGTCCTCCAGGTTCAGAGGGTTGTGGGCACCCTCTTAGGATTGCACTGCCCGTAACTTAAAAAAAAAACTAAAATTAAAAAAAAAGTATTTATTTTTTAAATTTCTCTTGATTTTACCACATCTTTCAGCCTGGGCCTGATCTACGAGGCAGCTTACAATAAAACAGAACAGAATTATAACCATACAAGTACTAAGGTCATGATGATAAAATAATTTAAAAAACCATAAACATTGAAAATGCTAAAAGGCAGCAACATTACAATTGGTAATACCACTAAATGTCAGCAGCATTAAAACCACATACATCCAAAAGCCTTTCCAAACAAATATGTTTATCCCATGTGCCTCAGCAGCAGGAATGAATGGGCCTGAGATACTCTAAGGTGAGTGTTCCAAACACTGCCAATTCATACAAGACTGTGCACTTCCATATGTATAGGTCTAGAATGAAAGTGTAAAACTTCCTCCTCCTCCTCCTCCTCCTGGCAAACCCATCCCCAACAGTCATGTCGTCCCAGGAAATAAGGTTTTTTTTAAAGCAGGAAGAACAGCTTTTTAAAATTGGGACTGAGTTTGGTAAACGTTTAGTCCATTTCATTAATATTCCTTTCATAGTAAAAATATATATATGCAAAAATGAAGGTTATTTTTTTATACCTTAGGCTGAAATCCTGTCTGTGTTTATTTGAAAGAATATATCTTTGAGATTAACTGGACTTCCTTCCATGCAAATGTCGTTAGGATTTTTTCTCACCAAGCTTCTTTGGGCTTCTCTACATGAGGCTTTTATTGTGTACTCATGATTCCTCACTCATGGTAGTTTGCAGGTGCTTTACACAATGTCATAATCCTTCAGGGCCTCTTCCATTCTTTGCAACCATTTCCATGGCTTTTTTTTAGATTGAGGAAAGTGTGCTATTATTTGGAAATGGTGGAATGAACCAGAATGAGACCCTTGTGTATTTGTGCTATTCTGCTTTACTGCTGCACCACCTTGTGGTTGTGTAATGGAACTTATAGAAAGGCAGAGAAAGAAAAACCCTGGTGGAAAAACACGTGTAAAGGAGCCGATCTTAATCCTGCAAAGAATCCAGAAGCAGAAGCCTCAGTAATGTGGCGGGTTAAAAGCCTCATGTAAAGAAGCCCTTTGTAGGCTGTGCATTCTCCCTCTCCAGTGTTGGAGTTCACATCATTCAAGGTTTTGTTTTTTAAGAAGATGGATGAACACTTGGGATGCTTCAATACAGAAGACTCCTAGAGCTAACAACCAAGAAGGCGCTGTCTCTCAATGTCATCTTTTTTTCCTTAATAGTTTTTCTGTAGTAAGTAAAGAAATGGAAGGAACAGTGGGAAAGCATAGGAGGGCTACAAGTGGAAGACAATGTTGTCTGGACCTTCCATGAAATTCCATGAATGAGGTAGGGTGGTGATGACATAAAAGACTTGTCTGGAATGACCCTAGAACATGACTATGCCATGTGGCAAGAGACTTATGTGTGGGAGGTGCATAAGAAATTGTTGTTCACACGAAGGCTTAGAAGTCCGTGGACACTCTTTGCTGGACTGTGTGGCAAATGTTCAGTAAACTTTGTGTAACTTGCTTTCTGGTTATCTTGTTCTGAAATGGAGATTCCAGATTTTTCTGTTTCCTACATGCTATTCTATACATGACAATTTAATAAAATCAGTGCAATTACACTAGAGATGTCCCTTCTGCACTAGGTTTTAAGAAGAAAACATATTTCTTTTCATCCAGTACTGCCAATTGTAATGACATATTTTACCTTCATCCCCCCCCCTTTCCCCTCCTCGTCTCATCCTTACACAGAATTCATAACCACCATAGATGGCTTGAGCCAAACCCTGAATCTTCAACCCTGATGGCTTGAAAACAGTGTTTAGACAGGATGAGTGATTCTATGGAAATTTAATCTTATCTCATTGTCCGCTCTGTTAAAAAAAAAATAATGTCTGGATGTGCACTGCAATCAGAACAGAAGTTTCTTTTGCAGGGAAACTTCCTTTGCCAATGGCAGATACCATTCATTACTCCAAATGCTTCAAATAAGATGGGGGAAATGTTAAGATGCAGAGTTCCAATCAGCTTTATCATGGAGAGATCACTTTTTGAACTTACCACAGTTACAAAATGTAATTCACAGTTGCAATATAGCAACCTAAATGGAAGATCAGAAGCTTCCAAGAATCCATGCCCTGCTGAACTGTTGCCAGCAGGGTGGGAGGAGCAACGGAAGCAATTTGCAGCTCTTCACACTCCAAATAGCCATTTCCTGCTAGATGGGCCTTTGAGCCCATCTAGTTGGATTGTGTGGGAGCAGGGACAGGGCTCAGAGACTTTTGGATCTGGCAGCCCACAGCCTTTTCCCTCCCTGCCTTCCGGCATGCCTCCTTTCCCCCTTCTCTTTCCTTGTCTGAAGTTGGGAAGAGGAGCCACCTTGAAGGAGATTATCTATGGCGGCAGGTGGGGGGGGGGGAGATTGCCATATCCTATGGCTCCCAAAATGCCATCTGGGAGCCATAGAATTGTTCCCTCAGATTAGAATTTCCAATATTTATTATCACTAGTTGTAAATTAGAAAGATTTCCCACTAGACTAGAGTCCTAGCCTGATTGAGATTGAAAAACTGTACACATTGTTTCTTGGCTTTCATTTGAATATTTACTTTAATCAAATGTCTCCTAATTATATACAGTAATACCTTGGATTGCAAGCATAATTCATTCCGGAACCGTGCTTGTAATCCAAAACACTCTTACATCAAGGCGAGTCTCTGGCAGGCGTGAGCGGGGCCGATTTCGACCCACTACACCCGCTCGAGGTGAGCAGTTACATCCCTATGACTTGTCTTGCAAGACCTTGCTCGTTTATCAAGTCAAATTTTTTAAAATTTTTTGCTTGTCTTGCAAAACGCTCTCAGACCAAGTTACTTGCAATCCAAGGTATTACTATATAGAATGTGGGAGACATCCCAACTTTGGGTCTTGCCTGCTTTCCAAGTGCAGAGGTGCTAAAAGCTATAAATTGTGATCCAAACTCTGCTGTGCTCCAATGCGCACATGGAGATCTATGTAATGAAGGTGGTGTTGGGAGTGAGAGTACACTACTGCTTGACCATATGGCACTTGTCTTGCAGGCTGTTCAATATCTATCTGAAGCTACTGAGTGAGGTCATCTTGGGATTTGGAGTGACGAACCATTGGTATACTGATCACACCCAGTTTTATTTCTCCTGCACATCTGATTTAGTTGAAGTTGTGGGGGCACTGAATTAATGCCTAGAATCAGTAATGGGGAAAATTATAGCCCATAAACTACAACTCAGTCCAGACAACATGGACATACTGTTGGTGCTAGGGATGATCAATATCCATTTCTCTCAGTTCCTCATTTTTACCATCTTAAATATGGTTCATCATGAACTCTGAGAATTTTTCCAATCTTAAGTTCAGTTTGTCCCAGTTTTGTTCAGTCTTTTTTTAAAGTTCATATGAAAAGACAAATATTTGCGTGTGTAGAGGAGAAATAACGACTCAGACACGATTGCAGGGTACAAAATAGTGGTAATGAAGGGCCACATTTATTGAATAACATTAATTGGAGATCTACGAAGGGATCGGAAAGTGCGGGTGCTATCTACACCGGCTATACGCCGGTCGCCAATGCAATAGGGCGAAACATCCCACAAGGAGGGTGACGGCATCAAAGTCATCCCCTCCTTGCTTAACCCTACACGGTGCTGGGAGGTCTTTCCTGCTATCAGCCTCGCCCAGGCCGTGAGGCGCCGATACAGGTGATGAAGGAAGACCTCAGAGACATGCCTTATCTCCTCAAAGCCGAGCTGTGAGGCATCGGTGGTGGGAGCCTAGAGCACACCTCTCACCTAAAAGGTGCCATAAGATGATCGCCGAGCCCCTAAACTGCCTAATCCCGCACTTGACCGCCAATGTGACCGAATTGGACATGCAACTAACACCCAAAACCCGAAATACAGTGTAGAGTAGGCAAAACACGAACACTGCCCCTAGCCAATTAGGACAATGAACCAAAATTCCTACTCGGCCCCTTGAAACAAGCGACCAGTAAAACCTACACTGCAAACAGGGATGGGAGGGAGGGAGCCACTTTGAGAAGGAGGCAGTAACTGGTGAGTGCAAGCCTAATAATGGCTAAGCCACCCCACCCACACTGCCTCTTGATTGGGTGGTGGAATCAGACCACTATGGTCCGATCGTAATTCTCCCCACCCGCAAATTTGCCCCCCCCCGCCGCAGCTACGCGCGGCAAGAGGAGAATTTCCGTGTGTAGAGGAGAAATAACGACTCAGACACGATTGCAGGGTACAAAATAGTGGTAATGAAGGGCCACATTTATTGAATAACATTAATTGGAGATCTACGAAGGGATCGGAAAGTGCGGGTGCTATCTACACCAGCTATACGCCGGTCGCCAATGCAATAGGGCAAAACATCCCACAAGGAGGGTGACGGCCTCAAAGTCATCCCCTCCTTGCTTAACCCCACATGGTGCTGGGAGGTCTTTCCTGCTATCAGCCTCGCCCAGGCCGTGAGGCGCCAATACAGGTGATGAAGGAAGACCTCAGAGACATGCCTTATCTCCTCAAAGCCGAGCTGTGAGGCATCGGTGGTGGGAGCCTAGAGCATGCCTCTCACCTAAAAGGTGCCATAGGATGATCGCCGAGCCCCTAAACTGCCTAATCCTGCACTTGACCGCCACAGAGAGAGACAAGGTTACTTAGTCTCCTCTCCCCCACCTGCCGGAAGAAATCCAACCAGGGCCCTTCGCAGATCCTCCAAAAAGATGTCCAGCCCAATCGTTGACAAATGAACCCCATCCTTTCTGAACAGCTCCCTCCTGGCCAAGGAAATGTCAGGATGAGGTATCATAAATCCTCTCCCTCCGAGGCCCCTACCTACCTGCGCATTCACCTTGCGCAATGCCTTATGCAGTCCCTGGTGCGACATGGCATAACGCCAATTGAGTCGAGGCAGCATGTTCGACCAGAGCACCTTGACTCCTGGCCAACGACGCTGCACCTCTGCAAGGTCCATTAACACTTGCTCAATCAAGGCCTTACTCTTCAGTAAGCCTAAATCGTTCCCGCCCAAATGCACAATCAGTACATCGGGGGGCTGGCGCACCAGGCCAGAAATGAACAGCAACGGGAGGAGGTCGTGCCACTGCAAGCCCCGCCGACCCAGCCATTGGATGTCGGCTAAATGACTTATGCCCAAATTAGGGCCCAAACCGGATGTAGCTGCTCTTTGGGCCGCCCAGAAGACGAAGCTGTGTCCGCAGATCAAGACTTGAGCACACCTCTGTCCCTGCCAGGCATCTGAAAAACAAAGAAGGCAGCCGCAATATCGCTCACGGCAACTTGCGAACATAGGCCCGATAAGCCTTAGAACGCCACCTTCCCACTGCCTGGACCTGCGCCACAGGCAAACCCAGGGCCACTGCCGTAGAGGCAGCACCTATCCTAAAGGAATGCGTCCCGAAGCATAGGTGCCCAAGGCCCATGACCTTCAATGCACCAGAAGTTACAGTCCAAAACTGGAACTTCGTCAAAGGGGATGCATCCTGATGAACGAACAAGGAGCCGGGAGCATGCCCTCGCAGCTCCACATACGCCTTCAAGGCCAACACTGGGCACAATTCCTCCAATGTTGCCATAGCAAGGGGCACCAGGGAACCCCGGGCCGCCTGGTCCGACTTGGATCGCCGCAATTGCAAGGTAGCTGCGGTTGGTGACAAGGCCAAGTCAGAGAATCGTAGGGCATGGGCAGACTGGTCGGATCTAGATCGTGCCACAAGTTCGGATATCCGAAATGCCCCAAAAAAGGCCGTCAAGGCAGCCGCATGAAACAGGACTGCCTCGTACGTGGAATGACACACCATGGGTCACTGGTCACGGAGCCCCAGAAGGATGTCAGGAGATAGGGGGACACGGGAGTCAGGCATGGGGGGGCGGACGCGCTCCCAGCCCAGCAACATCTTACGGACCCTGAAGTCTCCCGTCAATTCGACACAACCCGTGGCCTTAGACTGAAAGGCCAAGGCAGCCAACTTACCGCGAATCGTCCTGACCGACCTCCCTCGCAAGTGCAAAAGGACGCAGTAATGAAGGATATGTTCCACCGGGACAGGCCAGAGACAGGGCAGGTCATGTGCCAAGCGAAAGTCAGAAAACTCCCTACCTGCTCTCGTGTAGGCAAGGCATGTAGCAGGCGCTAAGGACTGCCAGATGGCTCTTTCTGCTGCCAACCGCCAATCTGCCAAAGACAATCCGGCATCACCACCTGATGCTGGGATGCCCAAGGTGCTAGAGCTCGAAATCTATCCAACTGGTTGCGGGACAGCGCATCAGCAATGCTGTTGTCCAAACCAGGGACATGGCGTGCTTGCAACAAAATATTATGGCGGAGGCAAAGTAGGGTCATAATGCGGACAAGCCGCATCACCCTCTTATTACGTGATGAAAGAGCATTCACTACATGGACCGTGGCCTGATTGTCACACCAAAAATGGACTACGGTGTTAGCCAACTCCCGCGTCCACAGGTGGACAGCCACATAAATGGGGAAAAACTCCAAGAATGTAAGATCCCTACAAACACCTGCTGTACCCAGGTCTGCGGCCATGGTGCATAGCACCACTGGTCGCGAAGTAGTACCCCAAATCCGAAAGACCCAGAGGCGTCAGAACACACTTGAAATTCTGCAGCCAGTAACAAATCCTGCCGCCAAAACGAAATCCCATTGAAATTAGCCAAAAATTGGGACCACACCTGCATATCTGACCGCATATCAGCTGTGACCCGTATGCGATGGTGGGGCATACGGACACCCCGCATGGCATCAGACAGGCGTCGCAAAAAGGCCCTCCCAGGGGCTATTACGCGACAGGCAAAATTCAAATGCCCGACTAGCTGCTGAAGCTGAAGCAACGTAATCTTGGCCAAAAGTAATGTCCGCTGGATCAAATCCAGCAGAACCTGCAATTTAGACATAGGCAGTCGAGAAGCCTGGGCCACTGAATCCAATTCAATCCCCAAGAAAGTCAGTGTGCTGGCAGGGCCCTCAGTCTTCTCCCGTGCCAAAGGGACCCCTAATTCATCAGCAAGAGCCTGGAATTGGTCCATCAGGTATTTACAGCGATCGGACCATGCAGCCCCAGCAAACAAACAGTCATCTAAGTAGTGAACAACCTGAGGAAGCCCGGTGCGCTCCCGAAGGGCCCAATCCAAAAAAGTACTGAAACACTCGAATGCTGAACAGGAAATTGAACAACCCATCGGCATGGCCCTGTCCACATAAAATTGCCCCTGAAAAACAAAACCTAACAGATCAACATCATCCGGGTGAACATGCAGCAAACGGAACGCTGCCTTAATGTCACACTTCCCCATGAGTGCACCCTGGCCGCATGAATGGACCATAGTCACAGCCGAATCAAATGACGCATAACGCACCGAGCAAAGATGCTCAGGGATAGCGTCATTAACCGACCCACCCTTAGGGAAGGATAAGTTATGAATAAGGCGAAACTCACCCGGAGCCTTCTTGGGGACAACACCTAAAGGAGAAACCCTAAGATTAGGAAGGGGCAGCTCCAGGAAGGGTCCCAGGACCCTCCCAGCCTCAACCTCCTTGAGAATTTTTTGGGAAACCATGGACTGTAACGCAGCCACAGAGGACTGGTTTCGAGCCGTCTTGTGCACCCTAGGCCCCTGGTACGGAATGTGAAAGCCAAAATAAAAGCCATCATGAAGATAACGAGCATCCTCACGACGAGGGTAATTATCCAACCATTGGTCTAAACACGCTAAATTAATCGGGGTGGGGCCACTTCGCTGAAGCTTCAGCAGAAGCTCCCATTGGGCCACCGGTCCCCGCCCCATTCCTGGGCCGGCCCCGGGATCCACATACTCTGTTGCAAGAAGCCGCGGGATGGTTCCCTCCACAGACAGCGCAGGTATGCCTGAAGTTACAATCGGGCCTACTGCAGGATCCTTTGGACAGGAATTCCCAGCAAGCCGATCGGGGTTGAACCGGCCGGCCCGCCCCTGACCTTGGCGCGGGAGAAGGAGTCGCACGCAACATTAGATGGCCACTATCAGACCTATCACCTGGTACTGGGCGGGCAGGCATCATGCACTCCATCCAGAGCTCATCATCCCTGAAATCCCAATGAAGGGCATGATCAAAGGCGGCCTTCTTTCGAAAGGCCTCATCATACAAAAGCCAGGCATTGCCCTCGTAACTAGAATAGGCACGGTAGACCAAGTCCAGGTACTTTGTCAACACAATGCCCTGGTCGGGGAACTCTTGTTGAATGATCCCCATGTAAATCAAATAGCTAGGGAGCCAATTGGCCCAAGTGCGGGCTGGCTTCCTGCGCTTTTGCTTATCCTTTTCCTTCTCCTTAGCCTTGTCCCTGTCCTCATCTACCTCCCTATTCAAAAGGGCAAATAAATCAACAAATTCACCCTTCAAGATCTTTTCCTTCGTAGCAGGAGCTAGATGGTATCCTAGAGGAAAGGAGGCAGCAGCACTCGGCATGGCCATAGGCCCCACATCTAGGTAATTGTCTACCTTGGCGGAAGCCAAAGAGCCCGGAGAGGCAGCACTCGCCCCGCCGGGCCGGACCATACAGATGCGCAGGCCTGCACTGCCGTGGACACCAAAGTGGGAGTAGACAGGGTGGTTACTGGTGGCGAAGTAGTCACCTCAGACACAGGTGAAACAGCGGGAACAGGCAGGGCCCCCGGGGGCCCAGCAGATTGCCCAGCAGGAGCTGACAAACCAAAACCCTGGGAAACTTGACCAAAAATTGGAGAAGGTGTCAGCGGGGTCCCCAAGGGAACTGGCAAACCGCTAGGCGAGGCCGGTCGCAGTGTGGTGTAAGGAAACAGCGGGAAGGCACCCATGGGGGGAACCATATTAGGCGGGAGCGACCCAGGCAGGTAGGCCCATGGGTAACCCCCCCACTGTGTGTGGTGCAGCGGCATGCCCCAAGGGGTAGCCGGAATATACTCACCGCTCTGCGAAGTAAGTGGCGGAGGCACCGGGGGAACGGAAGAACCAGGATGGCCCTGCATCGCAGCAGCTATTGGAGACTCTGCAGTAAGCATGGCCGTCGAGGAATTGTCGCGGGGGACAGACTCTTCCACCGCAGTGTCTGGTGCCGCCGAACTTGGGCCCGCCTCCAGGGCATCCAAGCGCGCTGCAACAGAAATCCAAAAATTACGTCGGACCACACCCCTGGTGCGTATCCCGCACCCAGCTGTGTCCCGCCCCACGGCCCCTTGCGCAGGTATGCATCCAGATGTTTTCTCCGCTGCCGCCAGGCGATCAAGAATAGCTGTAACATCAGGGGCCTCATCCTCGGAAGAAGAAGGAGCAGGTGGTAAGGGGCGCTTCGCTGCCGGCTTGGGAGCAGGCCCCTTGCCTTTCTTCCCGCCCCGGCCTTTTTTCGACGGCATAATCCCTGAGGAGGTTAGTGAACAGGCGTCTAAAAGTATAATTAACCTGTATACAAGCAATGAAGAAAACAAAGATCAAACAGTTCCTATATGCGGACAATAACCTATTGGAAACAATGGCAGGGGCCTACCATCCAAGTAATAACCAGGTCTGCAGTACTGACAAAGCAATGTACTAAAGGCTTCCCTGCAAGAACCAGCAGGCGTATTGCCTGCACCCCTGCCCAGGTGGGGAGCTGATTACCCGTCGGAAGGGAGGGGAGGGAGAATAGGGGCCCCAGCCGCATGGAGAACGAATTGGATGGGCCTGTCTCAGGGCGCCCGGACAAAGAAGCTGCAGGACCCAGCTGAGAGGAAGGCGCCAAACCTCGTGCCAGGTAATGAGGCAGGGCGTCACGGAAGGGCAAGGGCGGGAGGCCAAAGGCCTCTTCCGGGAACGTTGAGCGGGCAGTGCCAATGGCGTCCGCCCGCAATGCCCCAAACAGGCTGGGAAGCTCTCGAGAAGCGGGGAGGCCCCCGCAGTGGCTCTCAGCGAAATGAAGCGGAAGGAAGGCAGCGCAAGGGGAAGGCGCTGTCAGGGGCCTGGCTTCGGGATCGCGAGTGACGGGCCCGGCAGGAGGGATCGCTCAGCAGAGGAGGCCAGGAGGCGTGGGAGTCCAGCTACCTCCAGGTGAGAGAGGCGGATAGGAGGGAGGGCAAATCGGGATTTTCCCAGGAGCGGAGCTCCGGGGGTGAAAGCCACCCCCCCCCCGGGTTGGGAGGGGAAAGGACAGACACTCACCCCCCCTTTCCCAAGCACCGCACTCTCGACAAAATAATAGGAAGGAGAACGAACTCGTCAACAAAGAGAGAAATAGAGCTCCCTCCTAACCTACAAACACATGCACACACCGGGTCTCGAAACGGAGGGGGGTGGGAAACAATCACACCCTTTCTTACACGCACACACACACACACAAATCCCCAAATAGAAAAAACTTATCCAGACGATTCAAAAGTGGATCCCTCTCCACAGCAGCCGCTTTGAGAAGGAGGCAGTAACTGGTGAGTGCAAGCCTAATAACGGCTAAGCCACCCCGCCCACACTGCCTCCTGATTGGGTGGTGGAATCAGACCACTATGGTCCGATCGTAATTCTCCCCACCCGCAAATTTGCCCCCCCGCCGCAGCTACGCGCGGCAAGGGAGGGGCTTTTTGTGCATACTTTCCCTAATACAAACATTTTTGTATACAATTTTACCTAACATACACATATTTGGAAGCAATTTTCCTAATACAATGCATTTTTTAACACTTCCTCCCCTGTACATTTTTGTACACATTTTTTGATTGGAGAACTCCATTGCAAAATTTGGAGAACTGCCAATTTTGAGGGATAACTGAGTTTTGGGTCACGTATGAATTCAAAAGTGCAAAATTAGATAAATTTAGATTAAAATGTGAACTGGATGAATTTCTCCCCAATCCCTAGTAGGTGCATGTCTTGACTGTCCTGGGAGGTGACATTCAACCTGTTCCAGAGATGTTTGTACTTTCCCTGAAGGATCAGGTTTGCGGTGATCCTGTTAAGAAAGGAAAGGTAAGAAAATAATTGAAAGAAAGTGATAAAAAATAGAAAAGGTATTAAATTCAAGTATGGACAATGAATATTGTCAAAATTCACCCCAAAATAAATAAGTAAGTAAATAAATAAGATGAGAAGAATGGCATAAGCTTGCTAATGCTACATAGTGTGGCTTATCGTGTCTTGCAAACCCACCCATTGTAGGTAGGCTGGAAAACAAACACTTGGTAAACACCAGGCATCCTACTCCATTTTATTGCCACAGCTAGCCAAACACTCGTGACCAATGTTTCCTTACAGGAGAAGATGCGACTGGGGTGGAGGTAGGGAGACCCTTAATGAAATCCACTACCTTTGAACTCTTTGTTTCTAATCCAGGAGTGCAGAACCTCAGACCTAGCAATCAAGTCCGGTCCACTTGGGGTCCCAATCTTGTCCTCCAGGGTTGCCCTCCAGAGATGGACATGCCCCTTTCCACAGGCCACACCCACTTCCCCTGGCCCCACCCCCTTCCCCCCAACCACCAAGCATTTGGTGGTTCCTTAGCTTTTGTGCAGTTTCCTTCCCCATTCTAAAAAGTGGAAATGCTGCTAAGGCTTACTTACTGGCAGTAAGAGCGTTAAGCTAAAATATACTGGTGTTTTTGGTATTTTGACTCTGCTTGCTTTGCCTGTGGCCTCTCCCACCATTAGAATGTGGCCCCGTACTAGCTTCTTCAAAATGGAATTCGGCCCTTGGGCTGAGCAGTTTTGCTCTCCTGTTCTAACCAAATGCTTCTAGCCAAAGTACAGACCTGTAGCTTTCTAAAAATACCGTAGTCGTTAAGGGAGCAATGACAAAAGGTAAGGAGGCTGGACCCCCCTCTCCTGATATTAGAGCACTGATAAGCACCCAGTAATAGGAACTAGCTGTTGCAAACCCACTGCTCAGTTCAGTGATACTGTTTCTTCACAGGCAACAATATGAAGATAATGACTTCTCTCTGGGACATCTCTCTGCCTCCCAGACACAAAATATTTTAAGATGTGGACTTGGTTATTGCATAAGAGATTACAATCAAGCACTTGCTTTTATTTTGCCTGCTCATTTTAGTTGTTCTCATCTAAATTGTCCTCATCTTAATCAATTAGCCTCCTGATGGGGAGGGAGAATCGTGATTGAGCATCTGCAGGTGTTTGCAGGCCCTATTCCAAGATTTAGCTACCAGCCATCTGACCTGCTTGGCAAGGTAGTTAAAGCCTGGAGAAACAGAATAATCTGATATATATATGCACTGAATATGCACTGAGTAAAGTCTGAATATATATATATTCAGACTTTACTCAGTGCATATTCAGTGCTTTACTCAGCACTGGTTAGGCCTCACCTTGAGTACTGTTTCCAGTTCTGGATACCACACTTTAAGAAGGACGTAGACAAACTGGAGAGGGTTCAGAGGAGGGCAACAAGGATGATAAAGGGACTGGAAACAAGGCCCTATGAGGAGAGACTGAAAGAACTGGGCATGTTTAGCCTTCAGAAGAGGAGACTGAGGGGAGATATGATAGCACTCTTCCAGTACTTAAAGGGTTGTCACACAGAGGAGGGCCAGGATCTCGTCTCAATCATCCCAGTTTGCAGGACACAGAATAATGGGCTCAAGTTACAGGAACCCAGATTCCATCTAAACATCAGGAAAAATTTCCTGACTGTCAGAGCAATAATGCAATGGAACCAACTACCTAGGGAGGTGGTGGGCTCTCCCACTCTGGAGGCATTCAAGGTGCAGCAGGACAGCCATCTGTCGGGGATGCTTTGACCTGGATTCCTGCATTGAGCAGGGGGTTGGACTCGATGACCTGGTAGGCCCCTTCCAACTCTACTTTTCTATTATTCTAGGCATGATGAACGTTTCTGTGTGGCAATACTGAAGATCTGCATCCACAACACTCACGGAAACCAGAGCTTTCCTAAAGATTGAGTAGCAATAAACTATGAAACACTACGTAGAACACATTTTGAGTTCGGTAGCAACAATTTGGTAATTATGTTTTAGTTGTTCCCTGAAGTCTTTGGTCAACAAAGCTTTATGATTTTCATTTTCAATACCACTGTTTACAGTTATATATGATCCACTGAAAGTCAGAGAGTAATTCATACTCTCAGGCAGGGGGCCGGAACCTCAGGCCAAGGGGCCAAATCCAGCCCCTCAGGGGTGCCAATCGAGCCCTCTGGGGTTCCTTCCTTTGGTCCCGCCCCTTTCCCCCAACCACTTATTGTTTGGTGGTTTCCTGGCTTTTCTGCAGTATCTCCCCCAATCTAAAATTTTGAAATGCCTCTCCTAAGGCTTGCTTACTGGCAGTAAAAGCTTCAGGCTAAAATATGCTGGTGTACTGCATATTTTGACCATGTCCCCTTTTACCTTCAGCTCTGCCCACCACTAGAATGTGGCGCCCAAGAGCTTCTCTGAAATGGAATTCGGCCCTTGGGCTAAAAGAGGGCCTGCACCACCCCTGCTCGCAGATGTCCAAGAGCGGAGGCTTGGAATAACTCACAGAATTCTGCTATTCCAGAACAGGGGTGATCTAAAGTCAACCTTGTGAGGTTTGCTTTTCATTTGTTTTTTACTAGGTTCTTGTGGTCCAATTTACCACAAATTTACAAAGCAAGAGTGCATGTTCAGGATCTCTTAGGTAGTAGATGAGATGCAAATTATCTGTGTTCCCATGAATGTACACTTTCTTAATATCATGTCTTGCTGAATCAGATCAAGGTCAACACAGTTGAACATTTTTTGCAAAAATCCCAGCAACCAGCAGATACTAAACTCAACACTGATTCACCACATGGGGCTCATGGTCTAATGTTAGCACATCACTGTCCAGAACATCATAATCCCATACAGTATAATGGAAGCACCTTGCTTCAAAATGCTACAGCTCCATAGAGGTCCACTGAATTGACAAGTTGACTATGACTCAGAGAATCCTTCAGCATATGCTGGAGTTTGTTTGTATGCACACCAGGATTCCCTATGGTTTTTTTAAATTGCAGTTTCTTGTGTTTCAGGGTTGGCTTTTCAGTTAGGCTTACCGTTGGACAGAGAAGACTCAAAAGCTCCATTGCATATGCTCTGCAAATTGTGTGGCCCTCTTGATTGAAGCCTTTGGCCCCTACAGTATCCTTTATATTTGAAACTGTGGTCTGGCAACTCTACTTCTGGCATTAGTCTCATCTTTGATGAATGAGGGCTGTAGCCTGTTAAAGCTCAGTTTCCTTGCACATGCAGAAAAAATAAATGGAATTAGGTCCACATTTCCACTGGCTGCCAACACATTCTGTGGATTAATTCCCACTAAACCTAATTGTTGGGCTGTTTCAAACTCATCTAGCACCGTTCACACAAAGTACAATATGAGAGCTTGTGCCAAAACCCTTTCAAATTTGGGTCTTTCCCAAAAATATGTATTGTGGTGCCTTGGAAAGCAAAGTATATCCAACATCCATCCCCCTGAGCTATTTTGGCTTATTTTGTTTGGCTTGGCAAGGGTAAAGTATAAATCATGAATCAGGAGAAAACTTGCCAATCTGTATTTGGAGGAGACCATAATGGTAGGCAGTAAAACTTGTTGTTTGTCATTGCTCGTTCATTGAAAATGAATTTGTTCCTATGGTAACTGGTATTCCCATATCCAATAAGATTAAGGTGCCGATGCGACACGACACTTCAGGGCATGAACAATTTTAAGGACATAAAATCAAGCATGTGCATTATTGGACTGGGACATTAAGAAGATGCTATTGCAGTGATGAGAAATAAGGTAGGCGTCTCAATCCTTTCTGGCATATAAGAGCAGCAGCAACTGGTACACCCAATATTTGTCCCCTGAGGAGAACAGGGATACACTCTACTTGACTTCTCTGTGTACAGAATATTCTGCTTTAAAACAGTTGCAAGTGACAGTCCTTCAGCTTAATGAGAACCATTAGGGCATCTTAAAAAAAAAAGGATCCCTGTCGCACATACTCCTGTTATGTGTAACTTGAGTAACACAGCTGACAATACACACAGCTCATACACATCAGTAATTGCTAGCTTCATATGAAAAGACTGTAAACATTTGTCACTTCCGTTTGGACCAATGGTAAAAAGCGGACAAGAGCAACTTATCCCAGGCTGTTGTAAGTAACAACTTCCTCCATTCCAGCTATGAACTGGAAACCTATTCACCAATGTTTTTAGTGAGAGTGCCAGTTTGACAGCAGCAGGATCTGTGTTCCATGCCCCCCCTCTCTATTTATGGTGTTATCATGTCTTGGAACAAATTCAATGATAGCAGTACCATGGACATGATCTCTTTAAGGTTTTCTGCTCACCATAATTAGGAAAGGTTTTGGCTCCCATTTCCAAATATTTCAAAAAGTGAAAGGGTGACTTATACGTGCATGTGCCCTTCACACCTGATGGACTTTGTACTTGGGTATCTCATAGCGTGAGAAGCGACCCACAGTCTCTAGCAACTGGAAAACTCATTAAAATGTTGTTTATGTTTCTCTCCAACTAGAAAGGAAAACTCTGTATAGTGCCAAGATGTAGTTGTTATAAATTTCAGTGCATTTCTTCTCTCTCCCCCCCCCCCGCCCCATTTTGATTACTTGTAAGTTTTTGTAATGGGAAAGTAAATTGCAACAACCGCATAAATTCAAGAAGCTTTCAGTTTACAGCACTGCAATTTTATACCTTTTTTTACAGGCCATACACCTCCCTATCATCATCCCTGTATATGGAAATGGTTGAAAAAGATACTTATGTTAATGAAACCTGCCAACTTTCAGCTCTTCTCTTTGTTTGTCCCAACCCTCTGTATGCCAGCTTTACAATCACCTCCTGCCAGATTTGAGCTTTGAAAATTAACATATTTTGTATATGACATATGTTTGAAATTAGCAGGAAATGCAGCCAAGAGCTAGAAATTAACCAGGAAAAAAGTTTTTATCAAACATTTAGGAGTCAGGGAAGATTTATGTTGGCTTCAAACATTAGGACACACTATTGTCTATTAAATTTATTCAATATGTATCGCTTAGAAACTGACAGCATAATACTGCCTGCCTGTGTGTATGCATCTGTTCTTCCATTTCAGATAAAACGGTATATTTGTGTGCATGAGAGCTCTCTGTGTATACTGTGGGTACACACACACACACACACACACACACACACACACACAAATATGCATGGCATATCTCATCTGCTACTCTAAATATCTTGATAATTATATGCACCATACCTTAAGGACTGTCTCTTGCCATATTTGCCCACTCGCCAACTGAGGTCTAGGCCTTGCTGTGTTATTTATTTATTTATTTAATGCATTTTAGCCTACTCTTCAGCCAAAATGGCTCCCGAGTGACTTACATATGATCAATAAAAACAAGACAATGGCTGTCCATTGGCTTACCTGTTTTCCTGCCCATCAAGCCAAAAGACAGACTTTGGTGGCAATGGCCGGAGGTCGGGGTTTTTCAACAATAGCTACTAAACTTTGGAACCTCCTCCTGAAATTGGCTAGGAAGACACATCATTGTTAGAAAAGGCTGTAAAAGCTTCCTGTTTGGCCAGGCCTTTGAGTGAGGATTTACATCTTCTGAGATCACTCTGTCTGATATCTGCTTTTTATTGTGATTTCTCTTAATAAATAAATGCATCAGGGGGTGTTAAATCTCACCTAGTAATTTGTAAAAAGTAAAATACAGGCAGGCAGGGTCCTTGTCCTTTCCTGGCCATTGCTTGTGTTGTGTGTCTTATACAGACAAAGCCTTATATAAGTATATATAATACAGGTTGCATTTATAAAGGATGAATGTATATTTTGTATTGGTGAACTGGTTAACTAATATAATGTAAAAGTGACCCTGAATTTTGTGGGGCAGGACTAACTCCCCACCCCAAGATAGTTTGCAGGATTGCCAGAAATCCTTCTTCACCAATGACTTAGAGTGTAATCCTAAGCATGTCTTCTCAGAAGTAAGGTCCATTGACTTCAATGGGATCTGCCCCCAGGTAAGTGAGTTTAGGATTGTAGCCTGCCTACCCCAGCTGCCTGCCTCACTTTCATATCAGCTACTTTCTTCCGGCATTGACTGACATGTGGCCCATTGAGGCTTATTCTATGCATGGGTAGGCCAACGTACAACCTTCTGTCCCAGAGACAGTATGCCTTTGATAACCAGATGCTGGGCATTAGCACCAGGAGACAACTATCTCCATCATGACTTGCTTGCAAACCTTCTTGGAACATCTGCCTGGTCCCTGTCAATGACAACATCCTGAGCTAGACTGACTATCAATCTGACCTAGCATGGGGATTCTTATTGTTCAAAATTATTAGGACTCCCTACAAGCTCTGCCCCATAGTGATTTTGTTATTGTTGTTTTCTTTCTCCTCTAGTCTCTCTTACCCAGTTTATAAACCACTATGCTACATCTCTTCTCTATAGCTCACCATTTCACCCTAACCATCACTACCTCTTCCATTACCACTCGATCCTTAACACAGCCATATCAAAAGTAACACACAATTGCATCACCTTTGAAAGATTCTGTTGATTTTGTAAGCACTATTATTTCCATATGGATTTTTTTTTGTCAGTTAAATAGAATTAGCACTGGAAGTACATAAAAACAATATTGATTCTGTAGGATGGCATGAATTGGAATACAAAAATGAAGCCAGTTGATATTTTAATTTCAGTTTTGTGTGTATCTCCTGAGAGACCATTTATTTCACATATAATGAACAACTTTTAGACCAAACAAGCTGAGAATTGTTGTTCTGAGTACCCAACTGGAGCACTTGTTCATTCACTCAAGATGAGTGAGATAGAAGAACATTTAGGTGATTAGATATCAAGCTCTTATTCACCTCTTTTGTAATAAATAGCTTCGAGATTGTACACTCACAGAGATGAGAGCATGTCACCTCTGCACTTAGGACACAATTTTTGCTAAATGTCATATACAAATATCTTCTTCATTAAGTACTATATGGAAGCAGTGTTGGAAAACATTTTCCTTGTCTAGCTGCTAATATGCAAAGCAATATTCTTCTGAAATACATATAATTGCTTAGAGCTTGTCTTCACTGGTCCATTTTATTTTGAGGATCAGATTCGCATCAGATGGTGTTTGGCATTCAGTCCCTATGAGCCATGCTGCACCTTTGCTCAGTCTACATTGTTCCCATACTTCCCTTCACAGCAGGCAAACGTAGGCAATTATTATGCAACAAGTAAGTGCTACAAGCTCACCTTTCTAGGAAAGCCTGTTGTAAAAAGTATGTTTTCTGTAGGCACCGAAAGCCCAGAAGGGTTGGTGCCTGGCTGATTTGTAGTGGTAGTGACTGAGTTCCAGAGAGTGGGTACTATGATACTAAAGGCACTGTTCTAAACCATGATGGACCACATTTCTGGAATCTTTGGTACCACCAGGAGGGTATCTCCTGATTGAGTGCAGCAACTGAGCAAGCCAGTAGCAACATCATTTCCCCAGCTCTCTCTCATGCCACATTGCTTCCATATATTTATTTATTTATTACAGAAAATGGTTCCTTTCCTGGGCTTCTGCATTTAATGCAGAAGCCAACACTGCAACCATATCAGCATCCTGGAGGATCCCAGTTATCTTTTTACAAAAAGGTTGTCAATTGCTGTTAATTGTGGGGAAAAAAACATACAAAATATAACTATGGCTGTCTAAGAGAAAGGGCTATAGGATGCGCATGGACTGATGTGATCTATCTGAAAGAGCTTCAGGATCCAGTGGGAGAGATCATTGACTTATTATATTTTTGTCCCCATTTTTTTAAAAAGAACACAGCAGCTTATCATGTAGCCTTTAATTTTGTGGGATTTGTCCACAGATGTTCCCAGTTATGTATAATTTATAATCTAATTTCCATAGGAATGCTGATGTGAACTTGTAAATCTCTATTATTGTCAGAGAGGAAAACCAATATCAAGTGACAAGTCCCCCCCCCCCTAAAATGGATA
Source organism: Shinisaurus crocodilurus (assembly GCA_021292165.1). Classification (NCBI taxonomy): domain Eukaryota; kingdom Metazoa; phylum Chordata; class Lepidosauria; order Squamata; family Shinisauridae; genus Shinisaurus; species Shinisaurus crocodilurus. Next base: position 78,406,489 of record CM037877.1, on the reverse strand, counting down.
ATAAAGGCATCTCGACCATCACTTTAATAATTTTGAAGGGGGAGTGCAAAATCCCCTCCCCTAGAATTAGGAGATAAGATCTGTACTTAGTTGAAGGAGCAAAGCAAATGATGCTGGAACAAATTAGTGCTGACAAGACAACACTCTAAATAAATATACTTTTTAGCATTTAAAATTTAAGCAGCATGTTTAGCACCAGATATATCTCTTTTTTCCCAGAAGCGTATAGTCATTCACGGTGCATTTTTGCTAATGTATCACAGTGATTGCTAATACATTATGCAAGCGGTAGTTTACTACACTTCCTGAAATGGCAAGCTGAGTTTTTGGCTTCCCTTCATTCTATTCCCTTTCCTGCTCAGGAAGATTCATCTTTTCACATGGAGCCTTAATCCAAGGGCAAATTCTACCACAACAGTTGCCACATATGTGTTGCCATGTGTTGTTGCGTGATTCATTTACCGAGAACCTACTTCAAATGGCTATAATTTCAGCATTACATCACGTCTGTTATTCATGCATTATCTCTGAAGCCTGTTTTACTTTCTGGTTTTCCCTGTTCTTACCCCCCCCCCCCGTCAGCCTACTAAAATATACAGGAATGCATGTGTCTGTTTTGATTCTCTCATTCCTGTCTTGCTTGCTGTGCTGGTTTTGCATAAGTCTTACAGTATATTTAAAATTTAAGATGGGTCTTGGGCAGGTTATGAAAAGCAGAATAGCATTACAGGAGACGATGGCCCATCAAAAGCAAAAATATTATTTACTCATGCCCCAATGTATTTCATATTGAATTTATTTAAATTTGTGATTCAGATGCCACACTGAGATGGTGACAATCAGTTTGGGTTTCCTAGTTGCTACAAATAAATAGTTATGAGGTCATTAATTACCAAGTTAGCTAAAGGACTTCTTCTCCAACTATATCCAGTGAGGTTCAATGAAATTTGTGAAGCGGGCAGGTCTACAAACTGCTTCAAGCAAGTAAGTTCAGATATACACCAAGTTTCTATTGGCATTGCGGCATGAAATTCTGTGAAAACACAAAAGACTGGTTTGGACAAAATGCTAAAACTAATCCCTCCCCTCTCTTCTTCCAGTGCAACTGAAAGGAGGAGATTGGAAGCTTTCAAGTAACAGTGGCTTATTCTCTCCAAACACAGAACTATGGTCAATCTTAACTACGATTTAAGGAAATAAGCCAGTATTAAACCATAGTTTGAAGATGGCTTGTTTCCCTAATCTATAGTTAAGGCTAACCACGGTTTACTTGGGTTCAGATGTAATGAGGAGGAGGGGGTAACTCATGACACCAAGGGTCATTTTCATAATGCTACACCATAGTTTAGTGTAATGTCCAAATTAGGCCAATGTGGTTCACGCAGCCTAAGGGGGATTGTGACAGAGGTATGGGGGTCATACGTGGGACTCAGTTGTCATGAGAAGTTGGACAGGGGTAACATTTTAGATATTGCTAGAGATATTAGGCAAGTACCTTAGCAAAGTTAAAGGCTCACTCTTGGATATAGTCAAGATTTAGGATGCTTCCAAATGGAGAGCGCCAAGCTCTACCAGTCAAAAGGCACTGTGCAGCTATTCCATCTTTAAGGCTATCTGTCATGAATACTTTTTATATGATACAATAACTATAATGATGTTACCAACATCATTTTTTAAAAAGCAAAAGGATTTAATGTGGGCAATCCATCTTTGGATCTTTAATTAAAAAAAAAGAAAAAGAAAAAGAAAAAGGATTCAAACCTTTGGCATTCCCAGCGTGGAGTTCAGAAAGGAGCTGAATGCCACCTTAGAGGCACTAGGCCAAATTTCAACATCCTGCAGGGGTTTTAGGTTATTCAAGAGGTCACTAAGGTGGTGCCTGAATCACTGCTGTGTCTTGCTTTCCTTGCATTCCCTCCTCAGGTGGTTCCTCCTTGCTCTTATACTGCTCTTCACATCCACACTTGCAAAATGCAGCACAGGAATAGCTTGGAAGTAAGGGTACAGTGAGGCAAGTTGCCAGACAATCCATGAATGGATCTTCTGTGTGTTTTTAAAAAGCTAGATGCACCTGTTGAGTCTCCCAATTCAGATTAAAGACATAGAATTGTGGGAGGAATGTTAGCCCCTTCCCCTCATGCCATTTTTCCAGTTGGGCCCCCAGTGGCTGCTGGCGGTGGTGGTTAATAATAATAAGCATTCACTCACCAGCAAAGGTAGCTCCTTGCTAGAAATTTTCCAAAAGTGGCATTTAACTCTCGCATAACCTACAGTCCCTGGATTCGGATGACACAAGCCTCGACTGCGGCTTGACTATTCAAAATGGCCACCCGCATGCATTACAACAACCCACCATGGCTTAAATAAGCCACGGTGGGCTGACTGAACATGCGAACCGGCCCACTGTTTTATTATTTCATTGGTTAGTTTTATTTTATTTTGCTGATTTCACTTTTGTTAACCGCTTTGGGGTATGTTTGTTTTTTTAAAAAAAGAAAAGCAGTATAATTTTTTTCTGAAGTAAATAAAAAAAAAATTAACAAATGGTACATGTATCTTTTGCCCCAGGGGGCAAATAGCAGCTCTGGGTGAGTGGAGGGAATTCAGATCGGGAAAATGGCATTTGGCAGCACCCCATGGCTATTTTAAATAAAATTTCACAGATCTGATCACAGATCTGATTATGGATCTCCTGCTTTACAACTGCTCGGTCCCCCAAGGATTAAACCTTCCCTCAACAACCATTTGCTTCTCAAAATTTCCACCACCGCACGAGGTCTAAAAGAAAAAGAAAGACGTCTCCATTGATGCCAATTGAGGCTTTTTTCACTCTCTTTTTTTAAACACCCATGTGTGGAGGGAATTTTGAGAAGCAAATGGCTTGGAGGGGGAGGTTTAATCCTCCCCTCATGATGTGGTGGTCTCAGTCTGAATCAGGATTCTGCACACCTATTCTAGAAGTTTTTTTTAAAAAAAGATAAGGTTCATGTACACGCTACATAATTAAAGTTATACATAATTTGACACTTTAGATGTCGTGGCTGGAAAAAAAAGTGTGATGGAAACACACCATAAGAAAATATTTTTTTGCTGTACAGGTTATCCTAGTTTACAGAATCAAACCATAGGTTAATTGCCTAGAGCTAAATGCGTTGTGGTCAAGGATAATTGACAATAATAGGAATGTAGAATGAAGAAAGCCCGGTTGGAGCAGTGAAAGGGATGATGAATCTAAGCACTTTGGGAACAGGAACGGCCTTTTTCCAGGAAGAGCATTTTCAGAAGAGCCATTCACTCACTGGTAAAGGTAGCTCCTTGCTAGAAATACCTATCTTCTAAAAGTGACATTTATTGGAATAATTTCAAAATGTGATGGATCAACACTGGTGCAAATGTTGGGCTTGCTGATACTTAATGGCTACAGGGATTCTTTTTAGTGCCATCACTTTCCTAGCCAGAGAATCCTTTAGCCTGAATGGGAGAAATCCTAATAAAATTAAGTTACAGAAAGCTTATACATGAATGTAGAGGCCCCTTTCTTTTATAAACCATTGACACTAGTGCCCTCTAATCTGGCATTTCTCCCAGCTCAAATGCCGCTAATAGCCCATCATTTCTTTTGCTATTCCAGGGGGGTGTTTTTGGTTCATATTATCCAGCATGCTGATGTGTGGGGGGAAACATTGTCCTAATAAAAATGTCCTGATCTTATCTTATCTAATGAGTTAAATCTAGGGGTCACTGTGAGAATGCCATATTTAATAGAGGTCTTAAAGCACTGCACTAAATAAATACCTTTCATCTTGCTAACCCTATGACCTAAATTTTTAATTGCTGGAATAAGCGGCTTCTGCTTAAATGGATTCAGCAGAGACGTGAAGATGTTGCTAGGTTTATTACTTAGTACAAATGCTTGCTGAAGTGTAGACTGGAAGATCCTGGGTCCATGCATAATCAATAATGCATCTTGCAACTCTGGCAGAGTTCAATTGCCATATCTATTAGACCTTGACTCCCAATACCTTCCCTTGAAATAATTAGTCAGGCTTCCCAGAGCAGACTGCATGCTACATTAGCAATAGCAGGGACATAGCATGCAAAGGTCTTTTGGGTTCTAGAAAGTTATCTGCCACAGTGCTTCCTGAAGCAGTGACTTGATAGTCCATTGTTACTCATTGCTAAGTATAATTCCATGTCCGGGGTTGGGGTGATGAGTGTTCCTAGAAGTTGGCTAGTTTTCATTGCTGGCATCTTCATATTACTGGTAAGATAACACATAACTTACGTGAGGCTTTCTTTCTTTCTTTAAAATATTTATATTCCTTTCTGCCTGACAGCATCCAAAGTGTGTGACAATAAATGAAAATTAATACATAATAAACACATAGTTCATCTTTTAAAGGCAGTGCTGTCTTAAGGCCAAACTAAATGTTCAGCTAATCACATCTAGTGCAGGTGTGCATGATAGTTTTGCTTACTCTTCTATAAGTGTGCATGGCCCCAATCTGAATTGGGGCCACAAGGGGGATGTTAAATGCCTTCCCCCCCACCTGTTTCCCCCAAATTCCACCTACAATTGAGTCTCTCTCTTTTTTAACACCTCTCATAGGGGGGGATTTTGGAGGAAATGGAGCGGCTGCATGCACTTACACAAGAGTAAGCAAAACTATTGCTCATGAGCTGTGTAGTGGTTAGGCAAGAAGGAGAGAGACAGGTTCAAATCCCTATTTAGATATGAAGTACACTAAGTGACCTTTGGCCAGGCACTATCTTTCAGCCACATTGAATCATAGAATCATAGAATAGTAAAGTTGGAAGGGACCTATAAGGCCCTCGAGTCCAACCACCTGCTCAATGCAGGAATCCAAGTTAAAGCATCCCTGACAGATGACTATTCAGCCACATCTTGAATGCCTCCAGTGTGGGAGAGCCCAGTACCTCCCTAGGTAATTGGTTCCATTGTTGTATTGCTCTAACAGTACAGGAAGTTTTTCCTGATGTTCAGGCGGAATCTGGCTTCCTGTAATTTGATCCCATTATTCCGTGTCCTGCACTCTGGGATGGTTGAGAAGAGATCCTGGCCCTCCTCTGTGTGACAACCTTTCAAATATTTGAAGAGCGCTATCATATCTCCCCTCAGTCTTCTCTTCTGAATGCTAAACATGCCCAGTTCTTTCCGTCTCTCTTCATAGGGCTTTGTTTCCAGTCCCTGATCATCTTTGTTGCCCTCCTCTGAACCCTTTCCAGTTTGTCTACATTTATTTATTTATTATATTTATACCCTGCCTTTTTTCCTGAAAGGAACCCAAGGCGGCTTACATAATCCTCCTCCTCCTCTCCATTTTATCCTCACAACAACCCTGTGAGGTAGGTTAGGCTGAGAGTCAGTGACTGGCCCAAAGTCACCCAAAGTCACCCAGTGAGTTTCATGGCTGAGCGGGGACTAGAACCCGGATCTCCTGAGTCCCAGTCCAACACTCTCACCACTATGCCACACTGGCTCTTAAAGTCATCCTTCATAAAGTGTGGTGCCCAGAACTAGACGCAGTACTCAAGATGAGGCCTAACCAGTGCTGAGTAGACTGGAACTAGTACTTCATGTGATTTGGATGCTTGACTTCTATTAATGCAGCCCAAAATAATATTTTGCCTTTTTTGAAGCCACATCACATTGCTGGCTCATATTCAGCCTGTGATCTACTGTCTACAACAATTCCAAGATCCTTCTCGCTTGTAGTATTGTTGAGCAAAGTATCCCCCATCCTGTACCTGTACATTTGGTTCCTTTTTCCTAGGTGCCGAACTTGGCATTTATCCCTATTAAATTTCATTCTATTGTTTTCAGCCCAGCCTATCGAGATCACTTTGAATTTTGTTTCTGTCTTCCAGGGTATTAGCTATTCCACCCAGTTTTGTGTCATCTGCAAATTTGATAAGCGTTCCCTACACTTCCTCATCCAAGTCATTAATAAAAATGTTGAAGAGCACTGGGCCCAGGAATGAGCACTGCAGTACCCTGCTCGTTACTTCTCCCCAGTTTGAGAAGGTACCATTGATAAGCACTCTTTGAGTCTGATTCTGTAGCCAACTGTGGATCCACCTGATAGTTGTTTCATCCAGCCAACTTTTAGCCAGTTTGCTAATAAGGATATAACTCATGAGGCACTTTGTTGAAAGCTTTGCTGTAGTCAAGATATATTATGTCCACAGCATGCCCACAGTCACAAGGGAAGTTACCCGATCAAAAAAATGAGATCAGATTAGTCTGGTAGGATTTGTTCTTGACAAATCCATGTTGGCTTCTAGTAATCACTGCATTGTTTTCAAGGTGCTTTCAGAATGACTGCTTTATAATCTGCTCCAGAATTTTCCCAGGGATTGATGTCAGACTGCCTGGTTTGTAGTTCCCAGGTTCCTCCTTTTTGCCCTTTTTGAAGGTAGGAGCAACATTTGCCCTTCTCTAGTCATCTGGCACTTCACCCCTCCTCCATGATTTCTCAATAGAAATAGTGGTTCTGAGAGTTCTTCTGCCAGTTCCTTTATAACTCCAGGATGCAGTTCATCAGGTCCTGGAGATTTGAACTCATTCAAAGTAATTAGGTGTTCCTTGACCATCCTGCGAATTACTTGGGAAGATAGGCGAACAAATGTCAGTGTACTGGAAGAAGCAAAGACTACTTGCATTGAAAAAATGATCCTTCAACGCCAACTTCAATGGACCGGTCATGTTGTTCGGATCATGTCTGACTGCAGTCTCCCAAAGCAGTTACTTTATTCCCAACTCAAGGATGGAAAGTGGAATATCGGTGGTCAATATAAGAGGTTTAAAGATGTTCTTAAGGCTAATCTTAAAAAAATGCAATATAAACATCGAAAACTGGGAAGCTCTGGCCCATGAACGATCTAAATGGAGGTTGGCCTTTCACAAAGGTTCCATGGACTTTGAAGAAGCCCGAGTGCAAGGTGAAAGGGAGAAACGTGCTAAGCGAAAAGCATGTCAAATGAATCCTTTACAGGACCATCTTCTATCTGGTAACCTGTGTCCTCACTGTGGGAAGCTGTGTGGATCTAGAATTGGCCTCCACAGTCACTTACGGACCCATCGCTAGAGTCTACACAATATATATATATATATATATATATAAGCATTTCCTCCTTTTATAATTTTCTTTTTGTAATTTTATCCTGGAAGACAATCTTACTCGGTCACGAGTGATCGCCTACTATCTGAAAAAAGCTTTTTTGTTGCTTTTAGCATCCCTCGCTAACCCCAGCTCATTCTCAGCTTTAGCCTTCCTGACACCATCCCTGCAATTCTGTGTTACTTGCCTGTACTGTTCCTTTGTAGCCTGGCCTTCTTTCCACTTCCTATATGTGTCCTTTTTTGTTTTCAGGTCATCTATAAGCTTTTTGTGAAGCCACATTGGCTTCTTCTGTTGTCCTCTATCTTTTTTCTTTGTTGGAATTGTTTGTAATTGTGCCCTTAGAATTTCCTTTTTAAAAAACTGCCATCCATCTTGGACTCCTTTTCTCATTAGGGTCACTTGCCATGGGACCTTAATTATCATTGTTCTGAGTTCATTAAAATTGACTTTCCTAAAATCCAGGCGACGTGTTTGGCTATACAGTCATGCCTTGGATTGAGAGCATAATTCGTTCCGGAAATGTGCTTGTAATCCAAAACACTCTTATATCAAAACGAAATCCCCCCAAAAAAATTTGTACAGAGATTTTTAATTTAAGCCGTACTACAGTACTTGTATTGCAAGATGTCGCATGTATATCAAGTAAAAAAAAATTAAATAAATATTTAAAAATTTGCTTGTCTTGCAAAATGCTCTCAAACCAAGTTACTTGCAATCCAAGGTATTACTGTACTCAGCTTTTGCTTCCTTTATAATCAAGAACTCAAGTATAACATGGTCACTTTCCCCCAGAGTTCTCGTAACTGCCACTTGATCCACTAAGTCATCTCTGTTGGTTAGAATCAAGTCAAGGATAGCCGATCCCCTAGTTCCCTCCTCCACTTTCTGTAGGAGGAAGTTATCAGCAACACAAGTCAGAAATTTCTTGGAGGAGCCATGTTTGGTAGAATTTGTCTCCCAACAAATGGGGGAAATTGAAGTCCCCCATTACTACTACATCATGCCTCCTTGAAACATTGGCAATGTGCTTTTCATTTTCTCCTTGATTGGGTGGTCAGTAGTAGACTCCGCCCACCATGATCCTTTATTCTTTGCCCCATTAATTTTAATCCAGATGCTCTCGATGGGGCTACCAAGCTCATCTTCCTGTATTTCTGTGCAGAGATATGTATTTTTAACATATAGTGTGACTCCACCTCCCTTTCTGTTCCTTCTGTTCTTTTTGAACAAGTTATATCCTTCAATTACTCAGTATTCCTGGAGTTATGGGAGTCATCCCACCAAGTTTCATCTACCTCTTAGGGTTGTTCTGAGGATAAAATGGGAAGGAGAAAGAACCACTTGGAAGAATGGCAAAATATGATGATGATGATGGCGACGACGACGACAATAACAACAACAACAACAACAATAACAATAATAAGCTGGTATCTTACTCCCCACTTACTCAGTGAACCTGATGGTAAGCATAGCTCATGGTCCAGTGTTAGACAACATTCCCAGCATTCCCATGCTGGCTGGGAATGATGGGAGTTGAGGTCCAAAACTTCTGGAGGGCACCAGGTTGGGAAATGCTGGTCTGGTATATCACCTAGTAGGGATGTACCCGAGTAGCCCAGCAGACAGGAGCAAGGCCCAAACTGGGCCTGCTCGTGTCTGCCGGGCTACTTGGCCACCTGTGTGGGCTTACCTGCAGGCTCTCCGGCTCTGCGGAGAGCCTGCCTCCCCGTCCGCTGGTCCCGTCGTGTCACTTCCGGCGCGGAGGAAGTGACGTGACGGGACCCTGCTCCGTCGCGCTGGCCCCCCGCGCTCTGTTTTTGGCGCGGGAAACCAGGGCAACAGGGCTGTTTAAGCCCTGTTGCCCTGGTTCCTCCCGCCAAAACAGAGCGCGGGCAGGGGTCCAGCTTGCCGGAGCAGTGGCTCTGGTGGCACGCAGGACCAGGTAGGCGGCGGGGGGGTCCTGGCGGCAGCGGGGGGCAGGGGGGTCCGGCAGCGGCGGCGGCAGTGGGGGGGCCGTGCGTGGGTGTTTTCTCCGGCGGCGGCACGAGCGGCGCAGAGAACGCTTCACGCCGCTCTGAAGAGCGAGATCGGGCCACCGCCGCTCGCGGGGGGCCGAGCCCGGAGCGAGCCTCCATCCGACTCCAGGCTCGGCCCCACCACTAGCACATGGTGCTTGTTGCTGGGATTCTTGCAAAGAAGGTGGACCTTGATTTAACCCACCAAGGCACATAGGACCAAACTACACATGATGCTTAATGTGTCACTAGAAAGTCGTTTTGATTTTTTGAAATACATTTTTATTGGGACCACAGAAAATGGGGAGAAGAGGTTTAACCCTTTTCTCCTCCACTGCAGTCCTGATTAAAAGCCCAGCCCTGCATTATTAGGACCAGGAAAAAAGCTCCCACCAGTGCCAATAGAACCTTTTTCTCTTAGACTAATAGCAGCAGGGGGGCTTTTTTGTTGGGGCTGCGGTAGGGGAGGAGAGGGTTAAATCTCCCTCCATGCTGCGGTCCTGACGAAAAGCACGCCTCCCCTGTGCCTGCTATTTTTTTTTTTTTAATTGACAGGCTTCCTAATGACATGTTTATCATCACATCTAGTTTGACTTTTATGCTCTTGAATAAGAGTGCACACTCAGGATCAGGTTAGTTATCCTTTATTGTTAAAAGATCCTGAACATGCCCACTTGCTTTTTAAATTTAAAACACTCCTGTGAACTGCAGAGTTACTAATATTTTTTGGGAGGGGGAGTACACCACCACACAAGACCAAAGGCAGCCTGTGCCACGATCCTATCCCTGTTCTAACTGCTGAGACTTTTTCCCCTGGTAGCCTGCTCTAGTAATGATCATTATTATTTTTATAGCTCAATCTCCTCCGAAGTCTATGAATAAGAAATATGAGCACAGGCCAACTGAAGTTAATAGCCAATTTAAGAATGTATTACTAAATTGCTTCTCAATTAGGTACCAGTTGACTACAGTTGTTGATAAGACAAATCTTTTCTAGACAAATGCATGTTATGAAAAAGCACATCTGAAGTTGTATGATACATCCATTAAAAGAAAAATTAATGTAGCTTTTCTTTTCCGACTGTGTATTTCTGACATTTTGTCCCATTTCTATTTCTCACAAATGTGATAAAGCTTTAGATTATACTATAAAAGTGAACCCAACTTTTGCATGGGAAACTCTTCAAAATCATTTTTTAATAAGATCAATGAATTATATTCATTGAGATGGTATCCATTGTTTGTTTATTTTAAACATTTCTATGCCACCTTTCAGGGCAAAAGCCTCTCAAGGTGATTTACATAAATAAATAGAATATAAGAATGAAAAAAATCTCATTACAATAAAAACTCAAACAGTGGTCTAAAAACATTGCACAGCCCAGCACAATACCAGTTAATTAAATAATTAAGAGGAAAGCATTTAAATTCAGCTGCTATTAAAACCATTTAATGTCAAACTCAGCGTTAAGATCTCATCTAAAAGCAGACTGAAATAAATGGGTTTTCAAGATCTGCTTAAAGGCCAATAAATTTGGAGTCAAATATATATCTGGGGGGGGGCACAAATATGGGGCCACCATCAAGAAGGTCCTGCCTTTATGGCCTGCCAGTCTCACTGATCTTAATGACTGGCCCATAAGCAGAGCATTTGAGGCCAATCTTAAGGCCCAGACAGGTTCATATCTGTTCAGGCAGTTCTTCAAATAACCTGGCCCCAAACTGTTTAGGTTTCCATCCCATGGTACCATGTGTGTGTGTGTGTGTGTGTGTTTCTGTACATATCGGAGACAGTGCACATACCTCTAGTTATTTTGTACCTTTTCAGTAGCAGTGATGGCTTGCCATAACCTTGGAGTCCCGCTCAAACATAAATCAAGACTGAAGTTTCTTTGTGGAACAAAAAGATAAATTCTTCTAATGAGAGTTATATGATGTTCCACCAATAGCATGATGAAACCAGCTATAATGTGTGCTGAGCTTCTAGTTTTTCTTCATGCATGCCAGCCTCCCGCAAATATAGCAGGAAGAGAATATAAAAATAAGTTAATGCTCAAAGCCAAACCTGCTAAAATTAGTTAACCAAATTACATTAAATCCTCCATCTGTTTGTTACATTATCCTGACAACGACAGCAGTAAAGCAAATTTGCTGACTGGTTTATTGAGTGTGCCACTTGTTCAAAAGAGAAAATTAAAACAAAGTTCTCCCCTGCAGTACATATTATTTGTACTCTAATGTTATATTTACACAGATACTGTTTTCTTGGAACGGCTGCATATTTAATCATCATGTTTTTTCAGGCTGACTTCTAAAGGATATCCCTCTCCCCACAGTAATACAGCAATTATCGTTTTAATCACAATCATTAATGCTGTTTATAGCAAACAACTCTAAAACACAGCTTTCTTTCTATTTTACCTAGGGCCCCTTCAAATGGTGCTCAGAAATTTCATTTCCCAGGTTGCATGGACCGGCTCACAGTAGTAGACCTTTCTTTGTACTGAAGGCTCTGGCTTAAAAAAAAGAAAGAAAGAAAAGAAAGGTCACATCCACATCTACTCTACTTAAATTCAAGTGACTGCAAAAGTCTCATAGGAGTGAAACCATCAACAAAGAAGTCACACTCTGTTGGAGAATAAAGCTAGGCTTCTGTTTCAGCATTAAGGCTGCAATTCTATCCACACTTACCTGGGAGTAAGCACCATTGGACTCAATGGGGCTCATATTAAATAGATAACGGTATGTATAGGATTGAGCTGTTATTGTAATGACCCAAGAAGGCAATAGCCCTGATCCAGAAACAGTTATACACAACAAGGTGTTGTATGCAGCTAGTACCAGGGACTACTAGACAACCACTCAGTCACAATTACGATGATCATACTAGCTTTGTGTAGCTTGGAATAGCGCTTAGTTTGATACAGCAAAGACTTCAAGCAAACTTACAAAGCTGTCAGAGTTGGACACATTGTGCCCACCCCGTCTGAGTGAAGCCATGTCCGCTGGCACCTCTAGGTGTGTCCCCTGCCATGGCGCATTCCTATAGCCCCCTGAAGGCAGGGTCTTTTCACTCTGTTCCCCTGAAAGAAGCCCTGCCCCACATCAGGGCAGGGGGCAGAATTATAATTAGTGATGTACGCATACCTGTTCGGGTGCTTGCCTTGTGCTCGGCTAGCACCCCCGTGGCTCGACTCCTCCTGCGGCGACATGAGGGCCTCTGGCGGACTTTGCCAGGACCCGGAAGTGACACGACAGGTCCCGGCACTGTTCCAGGAACTGACGCCACGGGACCCTGACGCTGCGGTTTTAGCGAAAATATCATAGAAAACCACCTTAAAACGGCCACCCAACCCCACAGTCCCGTCACAGGAGCTTTTAATGCATGAAAGAATTTGTGTGAACCTCTGTTAAATGTCTATTTATTAAGTAAAGTTTGTGTATGCTTTATTTATTTTAGCCAGAGATCCAGAATTTAAAGTTTATCCTGTATGATCCGGGTTTGTGTTAACTTTATGTAAATATGTTATTTATATCTAGTATCTTTTGTTAAATGTTTGTTTTGTGATGGTCAGATGAACATTTACAAATAAATAAATCTGATCTCATCTGAGTAAAAATTGTAGCCCATTCTGTCAGTGACATATATTTCCCATGGGAATAAACTCTAGACTACTGTAGGTTTGTTGTGTTCCAAAATTCCAAAATCCTTCCTATTTATTTCATTCGCTGATTTATCAGTATAAATGATCTTTTTTAACTCATTTGCCGATCAATTTAAGAATGGTGCCTATATGGCATATATCCTGCAGGAGCTTCAGTTATAAAGATTTAAAAATAGACATCACAAGAGTTCCATTTCAGTTATGTAACCTAGTTGATAAGGATGAAGTACCAAGTACATGAGTTTAAAATTATATATAAACTGCACTCCAAGAATCTTATTGAAGAGGATTAGGCTTTGGGAAGGAAGGGGGCTCTGATATGTGCCACTCAATTGCCTCAGCACATAATGATAGGCTAGGGACCACAAAGAAAGGTTGTGAGGATTATTGTCTAAAATCTCAAGTATAAAATGAGTTTGGTAAGCAATGGCTGTGCACCTGCTAAGGGCCACATCCCAGCAGGGGTCTACTAACAGGAGCTCCCTGGGGTTGCTCCTCCTCTTCTCCATTACAGCCCAAACAATGGTGGCGTTGAGAAGGAGAAGCAGTAGACACCATGGCCTAAATGCTCAGTAGTTCTCTTCCTAGCAATCAAGCGGTAGCGATAATGAGAAAGAAGATGAGGAATAGCAGCCGGTGACAATGAAAGCACAAAGATAGACTCACTGATAGAGGGGGCCCACTGACAGTGTTGGGCCCAAGATCCTCAAAAACCTGGAGCTGGTACTGCCTGGCATCTCCCGGTAGGGATCAAAAGCCTCCTGTCTGAAACCCTGGAGAGATACTGCCAATCAGAGTAGACCAGACCAGTGGTCTGACGGTATGAGGCAGGTTCTGAATTGTCTAGCTTGCTTTTTATAGCAGGGTGTCACATGGGCAGAAATGGGTGGGTAGATAAGCTGAAAGCCAACTTGCATCTGGATGCCCATGAAGTTACAGGGTGGCACTGATATGGTATTCCCGTTATTTGTGTCAGTGGGGAGCGGGGGGGGGGGGAAGCCAGCATGCATTTGCAAAATAATTTTAGGAGGGATCAACTTTTGAGCTGAGATTGCAATTATCCTTTGCAGATCTGGATGAGCTGGAAGTGCTGAACTGGAAGCAGAAGATATTCCAAGGCAGATATGTGAGGTCTTTGTACTGATAGTAGTTAGTTGCAGGGGAACTAGAGGTGGACTCATTAAAGGGAAAGACCTTTTTTTCCCCCATTGGTCCTGGCTGCAGAGATCCCACCATGTTCCATGAAGTCCTGCATGCTGCAGTAGGTGCAGGTTTATTTCCATAGTTCTCTTATTTGCTATGTGACTGGTTGATTGTAATCCAAGTAACTGCATTAGATCTACTGCTGCTGCTCTATTGGATGGATTTGTATGCTTTCTATCAAGATAAAAGCCCTGTTCAGGCATCCTCAAAAAACGGGGGTAGGGAGTCAGGGCCATGCATGCTGACCCCACCCCCTACATCTTCAGGTACACTGGTCCTGCCTTCTTCAGTTCGGACTTTGTCTTATTGAATTGGCAAGGTCTAAACTGGAGCTCTACTCGCGTTCCCTAGAATGTGCATAGAACTGATAAGGCAGGGTCTGTGATTGTGCAGAAAGTTCTACTCACAGTGAAGCTTAAGGTCTGAACTGAGGGAGGTGGGGCCAGCATGCCTGGGTACATAGGGGGCAAGGTCAGCATGAACAGCCCCTACCCACTTTAATTACCATGATCAGAACTCCATCTTTTTCTTTTATGGGGAATGAGGGATCCAAATCAGGACTGGGTTAATCTTTTCCCTCCCTGTGCCATTTTGCTGCTGAATATAGCCCTCCCCTTTGAAGCTACTATTTGCCCTCAAACCTATGAGGATATAGGATTACTGTGGAAACTATTAGGAGAATCAGCAGAAACAGACATAATACCTTCCAAAGAAAAATAATGTATTTCCCCCCTTGTCTGCTGGAGAAGTATGCTAAAAGGACCACAAATCATTATTAAAAAAACCAAAGTGGGATTGCAGTTACTTAATGGGTTTCCACATAACAATATACAATTCTTTGTTAGTTCTTGTCAAAAAGCACACTCATGCAACATGATTTCTTTGTGATAGAGGAGGAGGAGGAGGAGGAGGAGGAGGAGGAGGAGGAGGAGGAGGAGGAGAGAAGAAGAAGAAGAAGAAGAAGAAGAAGAAGAAGAAGAAGAAGAAGAAGAAGAAGAAGAAGAAGAAGAAGAAGAAGAAGTTGTTTACATATCATGCTGGTCTCCTCCCATAGACTGAAGTTGGGTAACAGCAGCAGTTTAATACACAAATGTGAATTAAAAGGTATTGGCCAAAATCCAGAGCTCCGCCAGACAAGTTCTGCATGGGCTTACAGTTCTTGAACAACCATAACACCTTAAGGAAAACTTGCTTTGAAAACTAATGGGACTTTCAAAAACAGTTTGTAATACGGCATGAGGCAAACTTTCCCCAAGCTGGTGCCTTCCAGATGTTATGGACTTCGACTCCTCTAGCCTCAGCCAATGGTCAGGACTGCTGGGAGTTGTAGTCCAAAACATGTGGAGGACACCAGGTTGGGAAGGCTGGCATGGGGAGCAAAAAATCCAATATTCCACTGGATAGGCCTAAGCAGACCTCAAATAGCTCTTTGGATCCCAGCCATTGGCTAAAAACTAGGATGGAGTTAGATATACTAGCCCACTGAAATCGATGCACTTAGTGAGTCTGTGCTGGGATTGTCACTATTGAATGTATATAAGGAGCCCAAAAATTTCCATCTCCCGAAAAAGCCATTGAAAAGCTTACTTAAAAAAAAAAAAGTCTGCATATAAGCTCTACATATTAATGGAGGTATGAGCATTAGGGAAGGGTGCTGGTCACCTTTACTGGAAGCTAAGATGTTTTTTTCCTCTAGTTTTTGTTTTATTTTTATTTTTGCTTTTATTCATTATATCTTTCCAAAATGTGGGGTTTTGTTTTTTTGTTTTGTGGGGGAAATGGGTACTACATGGGTTATTTGGGTTTTTTATTTTTTTTAAATTTTCTATTATTTTCAATTTTACCTTTTATTTTTTTTAATATTTTATTTAAAAGATTATGTGAGGTAGAGGAAAAAAGATGTTTCCCTGGACCACTTGGATTTTTTTGGATTGAAATATATTATATTAATGATCTATGGGATATATTATGCAGAAGTAGTTATTATTGGTAAAATTAGTAAGATTTGTATTTTAGGAGGGACAGTTAATCTATTTTTCACTGTTTATGTTTAACATGACTTCATGGAATGTCAAGAGGCTGCGGAATCCAAAAAAGCAGAACACAGTGCTTTCTAGGTTAAAAGAGATTAATGCTGATGTGACTTTTCTACAAGAAACTCATTTGATGGCTGCAGATGCCCATTTATTGAGGAAAAATAGGCTGGAGAGGTATATGTAACTGATACGTCTACTAGGTTTAAAAGGGCAGCAATCTTAATTCATAAGTGATTTTGTTTTTCAGTCCAACGGGTTATTAGTGATTCTGAAGGTCTTTGGGGGGGGGGATATAATGACAAAGTAATTGCTATGATTAATGTATATGGGCCTAATAATGATTCTCCGGTTATATTTCATGAGTGTTTCAGTAAATTGGTTGATGTTCCATATGATTATTTGATTGTGGGTGGGGATTTTAATGAAGTTTTAAACCCGCTGTTGGATAGAAATACACCTGCCCCTAAGAAGCAAACAATGGTGAGACTTACACTTCAGGCATATATGGCCGAATTTGGTTTGATTGATGTATGAAGAGCTTTGCATCCTCTTGAAGGGGACTACACATTTATTTCATCTGTTCATCATAATTGTTTTCGATTAGATTACTTTTTGGTTTCTACATCGTTGTTACGTTATATAAATGTCTGTATAATTGAAATGTTGGTAGTTTCCGATCATGCCCCAGTTTGTCTGGAGTTGCAATTTTCAGATTCACTTAGGCCCCCTGCTCTTTGGAGTTTAAATGTTTCCCTTCTTAATGATGAGATGTTTAAAACACAGATTTTGGCAGAATTAACTGAATACTTTGAGATTAATGAGGGTACAGTTGATTCTTGTGCTATTGAGTGGGAGGCCAGTAAAGCTTTTATACAGGGATGAATTATTGCTTATGCTTCCTGTAAAAACTTTAAAATTTAAAAAATGCAGTGAGTAGTTTTGAGTGAGAAGTTGAAATCCCGTATAACTCAGTTTGCTACTTCTCCAACTGCACAACTTTATGAGGAGCTGCAGAGCATTAAATATGAATTGAATAATATCCTTTCACAGCAGGTGGAATTTGCTTTAACCTGTTTACGTCAGGCATACTAGTAAGCTTTTGGCACATCGTCTTAAACAGAAAAAGCATCAAGATGTTATTTCTGCTATTAAAGATGAGAGCGATATGATATATACTTCCCCTAAAGATATAAATACACAATTTGAAAAATTTTATTCCGATTTGTATAGTACAAGCAAAGAAATATCAGAGCAAGATATGGACATTTTCTTTTCTCAGCTTAAACTTCCAACGTTAGATTCCTCACAACAGTTCCTTATGGCTCCCCTGCATATTGAGGAAAGAATGAAAATAATTTCGAATATGAATGTTGGGAAAGCAGATGGGTTTCCAATTGATTGGTACAAAACATTTTCTAGCCTTTTGGTCCCAAAGCTTCATCGTCTTTATAATTATATTTTTGAATCTGGTTCTCTTTTGGCATCATTAAATGACGCTTGTAGCATTGTGATTCTTAAGCCTGGAAAAGACCATACATATTGCACTAACTATTGACCTATTTTGTTAATTAATGTTGACATTAAAATATTAACAGCAATTTTGGCTGATAGATTGCAACAAGTTATTACAACACTTGTTCAATCCGATCAGGTGGGATTCATTAGAAATCGACAGGGAGCCGATAATCTTTGATTAGTAGTTGATCTGATTGCTTTAAATACAAATAGAACAGACTTGGCTGCTATAATATCTTTGGATGCTGAAAAGGCCTTTGACAAAATTCATAGGAAATTTATTTTTGCTATGTTGAGAAACTTTGGCTTTCCCATGGAATTTTTAAATTGGGTTAAAATTTAATATTCAACCCCAAGAGCAAGAGTTAAGACTAATGGGTTTTTCTCAGACTATTTTATACTTGGGAGAGGTACTAGACAGGGATGTCCACTTTCTCCATAGATATTTGACTTATGTTTGGAACCCCTGGCATGAGCTATTAGACAGAATAGTAGGATTTTCACATGATTGTTTAGAATTTAAAATTATTCTCTACTCTGATTATCTTTTATTGTTTATTTCGAAACTCCAGTCATCAGTTCCTGCTTTGATGAAGGCGGTTAAGAACTTTGGTGATTTGTCTGGCTATTTAATTAATTGGTCAAAGTTGGAATTGATGCCGATTGGAGATAATATATCTGAGTGTATTAACTCAGTGGCAATTTCGATGGTGCCCAGATTTTATTACTTACTTGGGAATACTTATTCCTAGAGAGATATCCCAAGTGATTACACTTAATTTGAGTAAGTTGATTAATGAGATCTCACGGCATATAGACAGATGGACATGGGGTAAGGTTAATACACTTAAGATGAATATTATACCTAGGATTGTATATATTTTATGCGGGATTCCTCTATTCCTCTATAGGAAACCTGGCAATTATTTTCAAACACTTAATGCTTTGTTTCACAATTTTTTCTGGGGTTCCTCGCCTCCACGAATCTTTTTGAAAAGGATGCAACTTGCAACTAAAGAAGGTGGGTTTGGTTTTCCAGATCTTGCCTTATATCACTGGGCTTATCTGTTGACTAGTTCTAAATTCTGGTCTTTTCCACTTAGATTGGATTATCCACCTTGGTCAGTTTTGGAATCCTTATGTCTGGATCCTCTCTCCAAATGGATGGCATTAGGGTCTCGCTACACTAAAACAGATAGGGTGCCTCCTACAATCACAGTGTGGCCTATTATATCTTGTCGATTACAGTTCGACCCATTTTCTCATGCTAAACTGACTTTACGGGGTAATCCGAATTTAAAAATTGGTAAGAAAACGTTCCTGTGGCGGACTTGGGCAGACAGGTGATTTTTACTTTGTATCAATTAATGAGTGTAGATGATGAGTTTTTGTCATTTTCGGATTTGCATACTAAATATAACTTGCCTGCCTCTGCTGAATGGCAATACTTGCAATTGCAACATTTGTTAGAATCTAAGTTTGGTCCAGCTGCTTTTACAGCTTCAGAGCCTCCTTTGCTATTGGATGCATTGATTGAGGCTGAACAGTTATATCGACCTACGATTCATGTTTATAAATACTTATTATCAGTGAATAAGTATGATACACAGAGTCTTAAAGATGAATGGAATAGGAAATTAGATGGTCTTATGTTGCCTAATCAATGGAACATTGTTTTTGCGTCTGTGTCAGAAGGGTCTATGGATCTTAGGTTATGTCTTATTCAGCAAAAACTTGTGTTTCATGTTTATTGGACACCACAGCGTCTTTTTAATAAGGGTTTGTCTAAGTCAGCTAACTGTTGGAGGTGTAATACTGTGAATGCTTCATTTACCCATATGTTTTGGCAATGCCCAGTGGTTGCTTCTTTTTGGGTAGAGGTCATAGTACAGATAAATCTAGTATTAAAATACTCTTTAATATTTACCGATGCACACATTCTTTTAAATTATATACCTGATGTATGGAATTTATCACAAGGACAACACAGGTGGATTTTCCGTGCCCTCTTGACAGCCAAAAGACTGATATTACAACACTGGAAAGATAAATGCTCACCTCCTAAAACACAATGGATCGAGGACCTAATAACGCTTTTAACATTTGAGTGGGTGGTATTTAGACACCACCTGCAGATGGATAAATACATGGATATTTGGTCTACTTTTTCTGAAGTTTATGCATAACTATTTTTATGGATAATTGTATTAATACATACTTTTTGATACTTATGGATATATATTTCATACATATTTACTGTAAGTGATCCATTTAAAACACTGTAAGAAAATTGTATTTTTTCTTGTTGCTCTTTCTTTCCCCTCAATTCTTCTTTTTTATGGTTTTTGTTTTGTTTTGATGAAATTCACATTTAAAAAACTAATTAAAAAATTAAAAAACCATTCTGTTTACAACTTCAAATTGAGTGCAACTGTCCTTTATTCAATTGCATTGGCATGTGGATCATTTCTTTCTAAACAAATATACTGCTTGATCCTAACTGTATTAACTAGGAAGCAAGTCATATTAATTTCAATGAAATGTACTTCCAAGTAACGATGGTTAGGATTGCAGGCTTGATCTCAGTCAGCCAGATATATAAAGTTTCTTTCAGAGTGAGTTTGTGGCAAAGCACGTAGTGTCCGACATCACGGCACCTGCACAAACAACTTTCCCTTTGCAGCTTGCCCTCAGAGATCTTTCCGAGGCTTCACAAAGGAGAACAATGTGGCTGTTTCCTTGCCAGCACAATAGAAACCAATGTATAACCAGGAAGTAAAATTTAAGGTGATGGTTCAAACTGGATTTACTATAATGTCTAGGGAAGATTCCCCCCCCCCCCCAATGAAAATGAATTTGTGTGGTTGTACACAAAATATTGTCAAGAGACAAATGTAAAAATGTGATCACTAGCATATCTGATTCAAATTCAAGAGCCAAGTAGAAAACAAACAATCCTCATACAATAACACTTAAAGCAATAGCCAGAACTGTCTAACAGTTATTTCCCACTGAGATAGAGCTAAGGAATACCACTGCTCCCAAAGTGGTGAACCCTTTAGCTTTCTGGAATTAGCCTAATCTTTTGTAATGTGTACATTCGTTTGTCAACGTCGTACAACAAATTTTCCTCATCCATTCTTCCAGTATTGGAAGCTGTCAGTTATTTTACTAGTTTGGAAGAAGTATACATGTAGCAATTAATAAATTTCCTTCTAAGTTCTAGAGCTTTTTATATCCACACCCACCCACCCCAGCATATCTGAAGCAGAAAAGCTTTTGGTCTAATGGAATTTACTATCTTTTACAAGCAGGATCTGAAACACAATGTTGTGCTGTGTTCCCCAGTGTATTTCCATGTGCCTTCTCTGCCACCCCCTTCTTCTTGCATTTTTCCTCCCTCCTCCACTTCTTCCTGCCTTTGCTTCCTCTTCCTCCAAGATCTAGCACACCCCTTTCTCATTAAATGTTCAGAATGCAGCTCCTGCTGTGCATGAATGGCTTGGCTGACCAGCTCCTCCACTCACACATTTGCTCCAAGCTACTTTTCCTCTCCACATGAGCACATACACACACAGTGTGGGTTGGTGTTGTTTTTTGTTTTTTTTCTGATTTGGGTTTTCTTTTTTCTTTTTTGACACCTCTTAAAAACTCTTTTTAATGCACTTCTTAAAATATCAGGGTTCTCTCAGTCATGCAGGTATCTCCCTTTTTTTGGAGGGACAGGCCATTTTGGCTACAAAGCTGTCAGAAAACCCCACCTTAGTTTAGTGTTAAAGACAGTTATATTGATTGCAAACTGCCCTGGAACCAAATGTGGTGAAGGGCAGCATATAAATATTTTGATTAAATAAAATATATCCCCACCCAGAAGTAACATATTTTCATTGCCACCAAATGTGTGTAAAATCAGCACTCATGATTACATCTCCAACATCTAGTATAAGTTATCCTTACCTTATTTTAAGACTTAGAGAAGAATGGTACAATTGCAACAATATCTTGCTGACATTCTTTTTTTTTCTTTCTTTTCTTGTTTTGAGTTGGAATTTAGGACCTAACTTACTCATATACATCTCTACTGTTTGGCAGTGTCTTTTCGCTGTATACTTATAGTTTAATAGACTGGAGCTCCAACAAGATGTTTCAGAGTTTGGGCAGAAGACAATTTGGAGTGACATGAAATATCATTCTTTGTTCAAATTTTCCCAGTTGTCTATAAGTATTAGAGTTTCTGTGCAGATCCTTCAGATAGCGTCTAATATGAACATATTGATAAAAGGGAAGAGACTGACCAGCAGATGTCCATGTTAATTCAGTGGAAGTAATAATTGTACCTGAATTAACAAATGATAACAAATCACTCTAGAAACCAAGAATTAAAATTTCCCTGTACCCACACTGTATGTAACTCTGCAATGCAATTTAATGATGCCAGAATTGCTGCCTATTTTTATCCTATATTTTTAGTATGGTTTTAATGAATTTCATTGGATTGAGCTAAACCTCAGTTTTGTGTATTGTAACCAAATCCAAGTAGTAATGAGCAATATACTCTTAAATGTTGATTAAATTCCTAGTTTATTTTATTTTATTTATTTATTTTATTATATTTATACCCCACCTTTTTTCCTGCAAGGAACCCAAGGCGGCTTACATAATCCTCTTCCTCCTCTCCATTTTATCCTCACAACAACCCTGTGAGGTAGGTTAGGCTGAGAGTCAGTGACTGGCCCAAAGTCACCCAGTGAGTTTCATGGCCGAGTGGGGACTAGAACCCGGATCTCCCGAGTCCCAGTCAACCAGGTGGATGGTTAAAAACAAGGTTTGTGTATTCTTGTCTGAGATTACACATCCATTAAGCAACTTAAGGTGCAATTGATTTTATATTCATTCAGTTTCTCAAACCAATGATAAGGTGAAGACTGTACGTCAGCATGATAACACAATTTATATTGGGGACAACAAAGTCCCCCATGGCCAGTATCTTGCTGCATCACTTTACTTTTAATTCTAGTTGGTTTATAGTTTCAAAGAACTGATTGACAGACAATTGTAAACATTAAGGGGGTTTTTTTGGTTTGTTTTTTTGCTGAGGAATTACAAGGGGGCAGTAGCATAATTTTTTACTATTGCAACCTTACCAGTCAATGATAGGTTGCCCTACAACTCCAAATTCTTGAAGGTTGAAAACGTCATCCACATTTTTTATTTTTTTTTATTTTGCTACTACTGTTCTCAAGTGACTTTCCCTAACTGATGCTACCTGACCTAACCAAAGTGGTGAATATCTCAATGCATAAAGCCCTATGCCTGCTCAAGTGTAGGGCTGAAGTGGGGAGGGGGATGTAGGCATGCATGTAAGCTCCATCTCCAACATCCCCGCCCAGTTGCCATTTAGACTTTTGCATGCTGGCCGGACAGATGGGCGATTAACAAATGTAATAAAATATTTTTTAAAAAATGCTTAACACTTCATGCAGCTGTGTGCTCACACAGTTACATGCTGTACGAGAAACAGGCAAAGTGCCCTTCACCATACCTAGCATAGTAATGCAGTGGGCTGTCTGAGGAGGGATGAAGCGCTCCATCGCTCTTCTGGCAGCCTGCTTACTCACCTGGATTAAATTCCTAGTCACCTATGGCAACCACGTGAATGGTTAAAAACAAGGTTTGTGTATTCTTGTCTGAGATTACACATCCATTAAGCAACTCAAGGTGCAATCCTATGCAAGTTTAGACAAAAAAAGAAAGAAAAGCTATGCTGGCTGGGGCATGCTGGGAGTTGTAGGCCTTTTTTCTGTCTAAACTTACATAGGATTGTGTCCTCAAGCAACTAAAGCAGGGGTGCAGAACCTCTTTCAGCCCAAGGCTGAAATTCAATTTCTGAGAAGCTCTTGGGGGCCATATTCAAAAAATTCAAATTCAAATAGAAACCCATGAAATTCCTATTGGCTAATTATATTCCTTACGGCTAAATAACTAATCTAACTAACTAACTAACTAACTAAACTAACTAACTAAACAAGCAAACAAACTATAAACCAATCATAACTAATAAAAGTCAGCAAGGAGAATCAATCAGAAACAACCTTGGACTTAAATTTTCAGTAACTGAAATCAGTAATTCATAGATATAGTTTATGACACCACATCCTTAAGATCCAATTCAAAATTGATTATAACTAGATAGTAGAGTTGATGAAATTATTAATCATATACATTAATAAATCTGTCAGCCTTGTCTTCTCAATAACTCAAGGCAGTAATTAATGGCACAATTTATAATGGACAGGATCCAAATAATAGAGTGTGACTAAATCTTGGGCATGCTTAAGATATATTTTTTAACTTTTTTATTTTGAATGGCAGATCCTCATGACATATCAGAAGCTGCCTTTATTAGTAACCTTCATTTCAAAAGTAGCTTGTCATGTGGCATGGCAAATTGGAGTGTGCTATTCCCTTGGGTCGAAATCTAGGTTCAAATTCTGTCTCGACTGTGACATGTTCTACCAGTAACAAACACAAATAGCACTGAATGCCAACCTAAACAAATGCTACAAAGATAATAATATGATAATTATCCTAAAGTTTTATTAAACTGACTTAAGACATATAGATATAGGCAATGAAACATAGCATGACAGAGGATAGAGAAAATTCAACCCTAAATTGCATGTGTAGTTTCCAGTTCAACAAGAGATGTATATGACTCAGCTCAGGCGTGCACAACCTTTTCAGCTCCAAGGGCCATGTCAGGTGCCTGCTGGGGTGGCAGAAACTGCACATGTGTACTCATGCACACAACACACACACACACACACACACACACACACACACATCCCAGCAGCAACAGATCTTGGTCTTGCGGCAACAGTATCTGTTCCATGTGTGTATCAAGGTTTTGAAGCCCCCCTCCACTCCCCAGCTACCTCAATCACCCAAACAAAACAAAATAGAAAGTAAGAAAAAATGCTCTGGGAAGGGCCCTATTGTTCCTGCTATAGAAGCCTCATTCCTAGAGCATCCTGGAGCATCCTAGGAACTTTCAAGTAGTGCCATTCGGAAGGACCATGACTCAGCTGTAGAGCACATGCTTTGCCTGTAGAAGGCCCCAAGTTCATGCCCAGTGTCTCCAGGTAGGATTGAAAAAAATATATATTCCTGAAACACTGGAGAGCCATTGTCAGTCACCATCAACAATAGTGGTCTAGATAGACCAATGGTTTGACTCGGTATATAGTAGCTTCCAATGTTCCTTCCTAGGAAGTCCCAGGCCAGGGACACTCTAGGAATGAGACTTCTATGGCAGGAAACATACAGCCTGTTTTTAGCACTAAATCAAAACCAAATGGAAGGGGCTGAAGAAGATCATGCCTGTTTTTAGAGTGTGTGTTTTTTCTCACCCCTTCCCCACTTTTGTTGGGTAGTAGCAGGGTCTGGGGGTCACCATACAAGGCTTGAGGGGCACATTTTTTGCACTACTAATTTAGCCGATATGATTTGCTAGCAGGAAAGCAGTGGGTTTTAAGAAAAACACTTTAGATTGGCAATTGTCTATAATAGTTTTATAAAATGGGAGATCTGAACTGCCGTTTAGAGATGAAGCCTAACAGCACCCTGATCCAAGGGACTTCAAGCAACAAAGGATGCTGTGTGTTGTTCCCATCCCGATTTTTCCAAACTTAGCATTCAGGATTGTACAAAAGACTCCCAACACTGGACTGAGAAGCACACATAGAGAGCCATAGGCAGGTGACATTTTGACATAGCCAAAATTTGGATTCTCTCTTGCGTGTGTGTGTATGCTCTCTCTCTCTCTCTCTCTCTCTCTCTCTCTCACACACACACACACACACACGGTGGGCATTCTATGCATAATTTTATAGATATAGATATAGATATAGATATAGATATAGATATAGATATAATTTAGCACAGATGATTTTAAAAAGGAAATTATAGCAATAGCCCTGAAGATTGTTGAGGAGTAGATCTCTTAAATGGGTCACATTCTACCTTGACTGTATCTCTACTTCTTGGCCGGCATGTTGGTGTATCCGATAAGGCAGCTCATTCCAGGCCTTGGGCTGGCTATTCAGGGCTATGGGCAGCTGGTTCCTGGATCCCCATTGGGCAGGACATGTTCCTTTTGAGCTGTAGCCTCTCATGTGCTGATCCCTAAATCAGGTGTCAGATCTCTTTGAGCCCTGTGAGCTCTCTGACGACACAAGCTCCAAGCCTGAGTTTGGGTCACTATCCAGGGCTAGAAGTGTGACAGAATCCGCCTACAAGCTGGTGCCTGGATTGGATTTGGATCCATGACATCTAATAGATGTGCCTATTGACCATTTTTCTTTAAAATCAAACAGGTTTTTATATTAAAGGAGTATATTGGAGGAAATAAGTTGGGTAATACTTTACCCAAAACCTTCTCAATGCTTGTTGTTGCATTTGGAACCATTAATAATATGTGGGGAAAACTTGTGTTTCTGAGCAGGTTTCATCGTATGCCAAGGCAGCTGCTGGTGCGGTAGCAATCTGCAGCAAATTAGATGGCAGTTCAAGTGAGATTTTCCACAATCAAGAACAAAGCAGGACCAGTTAGTATGAGGACAGCTTGTTCTTGTTGCTAATGTGCTTAAAAACTTGCTGTGCATAATTTGAAACAGCTCCTGTGCAAGGATGCTGACTTTGGCTTCTGCGGTCTAGCACTAAATCAAAACCAAATGGAGGGGGCTGAAGAAGATTAGATACTGACATCTTCTGCTCTGGCTACAGAGATCATTCTTCTTTTTCATTCTTACTATTGATTTAAAAGTTAATTTCCCACAATATTAAAATACTTAATGGAAGACAGATGACTGAAATCTGGGATTTCCAGCCAGCTATTTGCTGAAGGAAAACTCACAAAAACTACCCTGAACATCCAATACAAATTATTTAAAGGTGTAGCAAACCGTTATGGAAAAAGTTGTTGAGTGCGTCTTTAATGGTTGGTTGAGCTAAATCACAAGAGCTTTAAGCAAAACATTCTTCCCTCCATCTCCGCGAACTGGATGAGTGTCAAATTGAGCCTAGAGGAAGACTGGTACGCTTGAGCTCCCTAGTTGTCTCAATCAGCAAGAATCAACTGGGATAGGCCAGATACATGGCTCTTTCCTGCAGGAGATACAACTGCGTGTGCATGTGCTCTCCTGGTGTTGAAGAATCTAGAGAAAAAGTGCATGCACACATGAGCACGCACACACACACACACACACACACACACACACCATACTGCTACAACACTTTCCCCATACCTTTATAGTGTCATATGAGAGTCATTTTTTTCCTATGACATATTATCCTGCTGTACCACCTTGATGACTGCACAAATTCCTTGCCACTGTCCTACATGCCTTGGTAATAACTTCTTACTGTAATACTTACTGTAATACTAGATTACTGTAATACTGTCTGCAGAGAGCTGCCTTCAAAGAAGAAACCTCAGTTGGTCTAGAATGTGGTGGCCTGATTATTGCCTTGTGCTAGATGCAGGGAGAATATTATTCCACTGGTTACCAGTTAGTTTCCTGCCACAGTTTCAAGGTGCAGTGTGTGACCTTTAAATCCCTAAATGGCATAGGCCCAGAATAGCTAATGTGACTTGATCAGGCCATTTCTATAGTTTGGTAAATGAAAACCAAATCTTCTGACCAAACTGTACAGAAGGCTGGAAAATGAGTGTGCATAAATAAGCAGTATTGTTGAACTTGACAGTCTGATATGTACAGAACTGTCACCAGTCCCGTTGGCTTTGGGCCAAACTAGGCATGATAATAATTGTGTTATTGCAATGACCAGGTACTTTATTTTATTTTTTATTTTTTATTCAATGTATATCCCGCCTATACATAAATGCACTAGGCAGCAAACAGGGGTGGCAAGCAAGACTGGGACTGCAGTGGGCAGGGTTACCCCCACCCTGAAGTTATTATTAGCCCCGGTAGAGAAGCTCCCTTCCCGTATGATGGCTATTTAAGTTTTTAAAATGTGGAGATTAATTGCAATCACACAACTAATATCATGTGTAGGTTTGCCATTTGGGATTCCTGTCATCTCCATGAGTAGCATCATGCTGATAATTGTTATGGTAATGTGCCTGCCTGGCAACCAGATCAACATCTTGAATGTAGTAGAGTACACTGTAATCCTGTTTCATGTCTACAGCTTCTTTTCTTGATGCTTCTGCAATTTTGGTCCCACGTGTGGCTAATTTTTCACATCCACCTCTTCCCTTTCCAGAAATACTCTCATACTATTGATCACAAAGTGTACATTCGTCCAAAGTAAATAATGTTGATGGGGTAACTTTGATGAAGATGGCCCCAGGCTACTAATTACTTCTCTTCTTATTTATTTATTTATTTATTTATTATATTTATACCCCGCCTTTTTTCCTGCAAGGAACCCAAGGCGGCATACATAATCCTCCTCCTCCTCTCCATTTTATCCTCACAACAACCCTGTGAGGTAGGTTAGGCTGAGAGTCAGTGACTGGCCCAAAGTAATTGGTTTTATGTTTCTGTTTCCAACTTTATGTTTTTCTGGTATGTTTGATACATCTGGTCACACAGTCTATGGAATTTGTGACACCTGTCATCTAGAATTGAAGAACGTTCACTGCAAGTATTATCATGTTAGTTGTTTGGATATTCATATTTGTCTACATTGAAGAACTTCTCCAAGTTGGAATACACTGAATGAAGTAAGAAGCTTAACCACCAGATCAGGTTGCTGCTGTGGATTACCAATGCTAGAATAATGCATTTTTTTTTAAACCTACACAGTCCTTCAGGGCGCCAGAACATTTATTGTGCATCATGTCTCAAGTCTGAAATATGCAAAATGGGTGGTATGAGCAACCATTAGTGAATTACTATTTAGGAACATGGTCAAGTTTCAAATTAGCTCCTGATCCCTGGGCTGCATAATACTTGTTATGCTAAATCAACAAAAACTAGAGGTAGTTAGCAAGTATTAAATGGCACACAATCAGGGTGTTAATGTGTCCTACTTTACAGAGGACAGTCCTCTATTTGAAGGGTGGCCCAGTCTGAGTCCTGTTTAAAGATAAAGATCCATAAGAAAGTAGTGTAAGCCTTTGAAGTTGCCCATCAACAGTTAGCACCTGGACCAAACACTGACTAGGCACATAGGTCACCTATACAGTTTACCTTACTTTGGTGAGGTGTACTGTATTCTATTTAAATTATAGCAACTATTTCTAAATTTCCATCTGTATATTTAAACTAGCATGTGAAGATTTCATGTCAATCTGTGCCCTCTTTTTTTAGCAATGTGTTAGTGGCCATCCTACATTCAAATGAATTTTACATCAGCATGTTAAAATATTATTGTGTTCTTGAGAGAAATCCCTCAGAATTATCTAAGTATACTGGCTAAAAAAGAAAACAAAAAGAGATAGAATAAGGAAGACCCCGTTGGAGATCAAATGTATCCTACTCAATTCTTGATCATTAAGGTATACATCCCTTAGGAGAAGAAACACTTTCTACTGTCTGGTTCATGGACAATGAAGTTAGGCTGATGTCTACACAGTGCAATACTTCTTTTTTGTTGTGATACTGTGGGATTCATCCTGCACTATTCAGGCCTTCAGAATAGTAGTCAAGTGTTTTGTTTTTTGTTCTGCAGAGCCTTTTGGGTGGCTGAATGGCCTTTTATTGTTCCACTGCTGCATTTATACCATTTTATATTGTTATCTTGATTAGTAAGCTTTATTGATTATTTGTTGTAACTGGTTTTATTTTAAATTGCCTTAATGGATGTAATTTGATGTGAATTTTATACAGAATTGTTGCTTTGAGGGACCTGGTGTCCTGAAGGCAGACAAATAAATCCATTCATATTATTATATGGAAACATAATGGTTGGGATGAGTAGAATACCTGTAACCACCAGGGGCACTGAATGTTCAGGTTAACAGTTCTGGGGTTAATGCTTTTTTTGAAGCATACAAAACATCCTCAGATGCCTTTAAAGAGTTACGCATGGTCTCTTTCTCTCACTTGCTCTCTTTAAGCATAAGGATATACAGAAGTCTAGAGATGTCGTGATATAACTGAAAGTGACCTGATTGAAGTGCTGCTTGAATGTAAATCTTGCAGTTTTCCATTTTAATAAGGAG
This sequence comes from Shinisaurus crocodilurus, assembly GCA_021292165.1. Classification (NCBI taxonomy): domain Eukaryota; kingdom Metazoa; phylum Chordata; class Lepidosauria; order Squamata; family Shinisauridae; genus Shinisaurus; species Shinisaurus crocodilurus. Next base: position 78,376,714 of record CM037877.1, on the reverse strand, counting down.
GACTAAGAACAGAAATTCTGGCCATGAAGAACTTTCTTCCTTTTGAAATGCACCCTTTCTAGGGGAGAAAAACTTTGAAGTCTTTGAACTGGACTCTTTCTAGAAGAGAGAAAGCGCTTTTAAACAAAGGCACTTAAAACGTTTTGACATAACTAACAAGAAGGCAAAAAGACTTCCCTGTTTTATACGACTGCGCACCACAGCTAGACATGTATCCCTAGGTCACTCTGCGTGGCCATTCAGAAAGGGGTCATCATTACTAATGGCCAAGTAAATGGTGGGATGAATTTGATGCCCTTTGACTTCAAAGGACTTTTATGTTCCTCCCTGCCTGCACATGGATGGGTCTTATGATTTTTTTCAAGCATAAGAATGCAGAAAAAGCCCTGCTGGATCACACCGAAGACCCATCTAGCATCCAACTAGAGATAAGCAAATGTCCTCTCCCTTTCCTGCCATGATTCAGAACGGGCTTGTTCTTTCTGAGGTTTTTCAGAGAATTCTCAGAAAAAGCAGGGCTATCTCTGAAATCTCATGTCCAGCCCAAATGCTTCCCTGACAGCTCCCCATGTCTCCAAACTTCCCTGCAGCATGGTTTTATTTATTTATTTATTTATTATATTTATAACCCACCTTTTTTCCTGCAAGGAACCCAAGGCGGCTTACATAGTCATCCTCTCCATGTTATCCTCACAACAACCCTGTGAGGTAGGTTAGGCTGAGAGTCAGTGACTGGCCCAAAGTCACCCAGTGAGTTTCATGGCCGAGTGGGGACTAGAACCCGGCTCTCCTGAGTCCCAGTCTAACACTCTAGCCACTATGCCACACTACGCCCCTCATTGCAAGTGCCGCTCCTTCTTTGCCCACCACTTCTAATCTACCTTCCAGTAGCAATGAGGTAGGTAGGGTAGCCAGTTACACATCAGCAAAAAAGAGGAAAGGCATCAGCAAAATAGAGGACAGAAGAGGATGCTGGTTTGCATAAATTTTGCACATGCTGATTTATATGTATAGATGCAAATTTAGAAATAATTACTGTAATTTAAATTGATCCTGTGTGGCTGCTCAGTCTGCTGTCCAGGTGCTAACTGTTGATGGGCAACGTATAGGGCACTGCTTTACCTCCTGATGGTTTTTTACTCTTTAAACAGGACTTGGAATGGGCAATCCTTCAAATAGAGGAAGCTTTCAAATAGAGTATTGTCTTCTACAAAGTAGGCCACCCAGCCACCCTAGCACAAGTCTGTATGAAGGAAGGGTGGCTCTTCCCTGGGCCTTTGCTAGGCCCTTTAGTCTTACTAATAAAAAACTCCCCACACAAAGATCCTTGGGAATTGTAGGAACCCTTGCAAACTACAGCTGTCAGAGATTCCTGTTTGTAGGACCTTCAGGTATAAAGAAAGCATAAAGGGCAGCCCTCACCTTCAAACACATACCACCACCTGCTTTTGCTGGAAGGCAAGTTTCCAGGAAAGGGAAGGAGGTGGAAGCAGTTCAGAAGGGGACAAAGATATATATATATATATTTTAAAACCAGACTATTAAGAAAAACTTGTTTCCATATGAAGGGGGTGTGGGTACTTTCTAACTCTCCCTTCTGAAACTCTGCAACATCATTATTTCCAACAGTGGCCGGCTGGATGCCTCCAGGAAGCCTACAAGGACAGTATAAAAGTTACAGCCCCCACCCTGAATATGCCCAGCACATCCTATTAGGAAGTACAAGTGGGACCAGCAACAAATTGTTGCAGTGTTTGATGCTCATGTTCACAGTTCCAGAAAGCCAGGCATACTCTCTTCCAGGACACTCCATTCCATTCCCTCCTCCCTGCACCACCTGAACAGACAGTATTCTGTGGTCACTGAGAATGTTCAGTCCTCATTGTGGGGGTTGAGGGGGGTTATCCATCAAGTTTTGTCTTCCTTAAATATGGTTTGTACTTCTTCAAATATTACGGTTCTCCTAAGCATGCTGATACATCCCCTTTGTTTCTCAGTGGGTTCAATTTGGCTACAATCCTGTTGGCACCCTGCAGTTGAATTCACTGTTAGAAAGATATACCGTAAGCAAGAATTTGGTAATCTCAAAAGTTTGTTTACTACATTATAAACACTTGCTGGTCCTAATAAAAGGGATGCTTTCCCAAGTCTGGTCATGATGCAAAGAACTGTACAAATTCCATGAGAAGATGAAGGGGGCATTGGAATCTCAGTTCTCAAACAGCAACTCCCCATGCCAAAAGAGAAGCAACTACTTTCCAAATTTAATTGTGGGGCATTTCAAAAGCACTCTGATATGTTATAGATGCTGTTATTATCTGATGTTCAAAGAAAAAATAAGTAAATCTCATGGAGTATGCACAAGACAGTGGACTTGCCTGAAGTAGCTTTTTATGTCCTGCTCTTTGTGATCAATGGATGAATGGCTCCATATTTTTTTATATAAAAATATGTTATGGGACAATGAATTTGATGAGGAAATATCGAAACAAAGTTGGAAAAATATTTGGGATAGACGTATTGTAAGAGTTATGTCAACTAGGATAAAAGAGAACTTTTATAAAGTGGTATGGAGATGGTATTTAACTCCAGTAAGATTAAATCGGATAGATAAAAATTGTTCCGCATTGTGTTGGAGAGGATGTAATGTAAAAGGTACATATGCCCACATGTGGTGGAGCTGTAAAAATGTTCTGGAATTTTGGCAGAAAGTATTTGCAGAAATATCAGAAATAATTGGAATGGAATTAGAAGTCTGCCCAAAATTAGCATTGTTAACAATTACAGAAAAGTTAGTTTGTTTAAAAAATACAAAAGAATTGATTGTGAATTTGTTAACAGCAGCAAAATTAATGATAGCTAGGAATTGGAAGGTTCAACATGTGTTTTCAATTACTGAATGGTATAAAGAGGTATGGGATATCGCGCTAAATGAACTTGTAATATTAAGTGTCAAAAAGGACAACTGGAGAAAGACACTTTTGTGAACGTTTGGGTAAATTTTTGGATTATGTGTTGGTGAAGGGGAAGGGGAACAAACCTTGTCAAGATTTGTTATATTTTTGGAATATAGAATGATATCTTGTATATATATATATATAAAAAATTTGGGGGGGGGAAATATAACTTGGTCCCAAGAGGTGGGGGGGTGCACAATGTTTATGTTTTTGTTGTTGTTGTTGTATTCATTAGTAGCTGTAAGATGTGAAAAAAATTAATAAAATATTTTTTTAAAAAAATAAGAAATATCTACATCATGGCATGGAGAGAAAGGTTTCTTTCTATGTGGTGGAGGAGGCATAATTCATATCACTGTTCAGTAATTTTGCACCCATTATTAATGCTGTGCTCCAAGTATTACAAGTGTGAATATAATACAATCCCAGCCACACAGGAGAAGTTTCTACAAAGAGGTTTTTCATCTGGGATTCACTGGATAATTTGTTGACATCAGTCACTTTTCTTCTGAGGAAAAGATGTAAGAGAGTAAGACTAATTGGTGTTGTCAACCATATGACGAAAAATTCAAAGTTGCGCTATTAGCAGCTCTAAACCATGGATTTTCAAGTGGCAGTTTGGTTTGGGTTTTTTGATCCACACTGCTTTAGATTTGTAGGTGCAAATTACACAGATCAAAAGAATGTGGTTAACTGGCTTCACCAAGTGAGCAAGGACTTACTGGGGTCCGAAATAAGGCCAAGACAGTTTGAACAAAATCTTTGGAGCAAGAGGTCATCAGCCCCTCTTCAAGCTTTAGTACACCTTTCCAGCAGTGAATGAAGACAATTTACTCGTCTCCACCTGCTGAGATAAATGCCCTTACCCTAGGACAGAAGCAAAGTATTACTGAAAACCCGCAAAGTAGGAAGGAACCTTTTGAACCTTCAAGTGGATCTAGCAGAGCACCTACGGTACATCTTCCTTTCCAGTCAGGCCTTTCAATCAGCCCACCTTTGATCAACCCCTCAATTCAGTGGTTTTATTTATTGGAGGCACAATATGACTAAGAGGCATAGAAGATTTCAGCTCAAAATGAAGTTGTTTGAAATGAAGAGCCTAAGAGACAGCGGGCTTCATTCTATTGCATATTGTTACACAGTAAATTAAACTTGTGAGCCTCTGAGATTGGCTTCGTGCTGATGTTCCTGCCGTATGGAAAATCACATGCTTTCAATTTTTTCCCCTGCTTCTAACAGATGACAGTAATAAGAACTAAAATCACTCAAGTACGCATATGAAAGGAAATGGTCTTCTTTTTTCATTTTTAAATAAAATAGCATCTCTTCAAACCATCTGCTGAGGTACAATAATGTTTTGTAACAGGATGTGTGTTTTTGGGTGAAAGCATTTTAAAAGGCATAATGCATGCCTGTCCTTTCTGTAAGTCAAGGAAATATTGCAGCTCTCTGTCTGGTACAGAGCAGAGACTCACATAATTAATTTGGATGTGTGCGTGTTTTTTAATTTAATGTTTCAAATGCAACTGATGTGAATTTCATTAAAGGGTTGTGCAGAGTAGGAAGATGAAGGAGTTGCAAAAGACTAGGAACAAGATACAGCTATGTCACAAAGATAATGAACCTCGGGACATTCTTTAAAAGCATAATTACTTTGTGATTTACTGCAGTTTAATAACTTACTTTCGTAATTAGATGGCTTTTGATATCCCACTTATTGCTTTATTCCCCATTTAGCCTGAGCATCATACCTTCTTCTACTCTCCATCAAATAATTAGTATAATATACCACAATCATATTCTGTGTGTGTGTGGCTGGGGGTGGCGGGTAGGCCGTCCCCCTGGGCTTGAAGTGATTGCAAGTAAATAATTCCCTTGGCCTAAGTTCAGCCAAGTATGCCACACCCTCACGCACACATCATACTTCTCCAGAGCTGGAAAAGTATTTCTGTTCCTTGGCCAGTTCATTTTGCCTCATAGTACCTCTCTCTTCCCTCTTATCTGTTCTGTGTGAGTTTCTTCCCTGATACTAACATCTCCCTGTTTCAGCACTGCTATATAGTATCTCTGGCCATAATAATACAGTGAGCAAGTCTGCATATGTTCAAGCAATAGTGTACATATTGGTTTGATTGGCTGATTTAATTTTCAGTTGGTCTCTCTTATCAAAAATGTGCAATTTGAAAAACAAATTTGAGGGGTGTGTGTGTCAAGGTGGGGTTTGTTTAAGAAACAGTAGCCCAGTAAACATTGATGGACAAACTCATGTGTGCATCAGCTGAGGATTCTCGAAGTATATCTCTCCTACTAGTACAGCTCTGCGAAGATGTTGGGCACTAATAAAATGGCCGTTTTATATAAGTGAGAAAGAGATCATTTTTCCCTCCTGCCCTTACTGAGTAGGTGAAATGTGTGCCTATTTTGATATTATCTTGATTATTTAATGTCACTAAAGATACATGAAAATCCCATGAACAAAGTGGCTACCTAAACAGCTTTTCTCACATGGCCTTTCACATGGGGCCGGTTCACACGACCCAGGCTGCTGGCGGGGGAGGCACCAGCCCGGAAGGGAAGGAGCGCTCCTGCTCGCACGGAGTGGGCGGGCAGGCAGCCGTGGCACCCCGGGCCGGGCAGGTACGGCTGCCAGGCCTGGAATGGCACCAGCGCGCAGCTCCTGTGCCCCCCCATAGGCACGCCAACCACAGAACCGGTTGGTGGAGGGGGAGGGAGCCGCCCCCCACCCACAGCGGCTGCAGCCGGGCCACACCAGTGCCCATGCAGTGGAGGGGGCCAGGCCTGGGGCAGAAGGAAGGGGGGACTGGGGCGCTCATGGCGCTGGTGGCCAACGGGGGTTGCGGAACCACACCCACCGGGTGAGGCACGCCCGGATGGCCCATGCCTGGGTGCGCGCCGCAGCAGGGGGTGGTGGCGGCAGGGGGCGTGGCTTGGCCCCCGGGGCCAGGCAGGGCTGGGTCCTCTGCCAGCAGGACATCCTCACGTGACTCACAGATGTTGTGCAGGCCACAGCAGGCCACCACCACATCTGCCACGATGTCCCCCCCCTTCAGGAGCGTGTAGAGGGAACACCAGCGTGCCTTCAGCCTCCCAAATGCACACTCCACGGGGCATCCGGACCCAGCTATGGTAGTAGTTGAAGGCGCGGTGGTGGTGGGGTCCTGGGTGCGCAGTAGGGCACCATGAGCCAAGGCTGTAGGGCATAGGCCTGGTCCCCCAGGAAGAGCGGGCTCACAGGCCGCCAATAGAATGGAACGGGGGGCTCCGTGAGAAGGGTTTATGCGCCTGGTCCTAAAGTGTAAGGGGCCATGTCATTGCAGCAACCATGTTGGTCAAAAGAAAAAAATCCTCCTCCCCCCCTCCCCCAATTCCAAAGTTAGTGAGCATAATTGTTCTTCTCCCTGCAGGCGTGTAACTAAGTTTTCCCATCTCACCATGCTAACCACTTGGTACATCCGCTTATGCTGTTCTGGGCACCCAAGAATATACCTTATATTCCCCATTCACTTAAGGCCCTTCCACATTTCACTTACAGTCACCCAGTGCAGTTTTCTGGACATTTTAATACCTTAACTCGTGCTAAAACAAATATTGGGAGGGAAATTCCGACTCAAATTTCCCAATTCTGAATTTACATGAAATTTCATTTCATCTCTTCATTCACACAAAAAATATGACTGATGACCAAGATTGAGGAAACACATAAGTGACAAGTAGCCATAACAGCTGGTGCACTGAAGCATTTTTTCCTCATCGGTCTTACTGCTCCATTCTTCATTCAACTTGGTGTAACATTGCCGAGGTGTCAGAAATACAGTACAAGTCAGTATGGGGGAAAAAACATGGTGGCCAGGAGTTCTTTGAATACCCTGCTGTGTACTGGAGTGCAGGGCAAGCGTAACCACAAAACCACACTGTAGTTACAGCAACTGCTGTGATAATCTTTTGAGAGGTCGAATGAATGTGGTGCTATTTTGCTATCCACTCCAAGGTCTCTCTCAATATTAATGGGTTGATTTTGCTTAGTCTGGCTGGCGAGGTTCTTAAAGACTCATGCTGGCAAAGTCAATTTCAGTCAGTGAGACATTCAATCCCTAAGTCTCCTCTCTCTCCCTCGGTTTTGGAAACACTGCCATCATTCAGTATTCATTCATAGTTTTTCAAGTTTGGAAAAAAAACACGGGTCACTTTTAAATAATTTATAGTGCTATTACACAATTAATGTTTTATGCCCCAGTACTGCGGTAATAATATGATGAAAGCACTTTCAGCGAACCTCTAGTCCTGGACTGAGAAAGAATGCAAAGAGTGAAAAGTTAAGTTGGATCACATATACTTAACACTAGACTTCATTGAGATCCAGCTGAACACTAGATGTTCTTTAAAATGCCAACTAATTGTGCCAGAACATTTATTAAGCATTAAAAGCTGCATTCAGGTGTCACAAGTCTTAAAGAGCTGTTATCTATATATATAAAAGAAGAAGTCCTGACTGACTGACTCATCAACGCCCAGCTCAAACCGTTTAATCTAGGAACGTGAAATTTTGAAGGGACATTGTTTTTATGACGTAGACACCCACTAAGGAAGGGTTTTTGGAAATTTCATTCCTAAGGGGGTGAAAACGGGGGGAAATTGCCACACTCTCATATCTCCTATGAGCAAAACAACAGGGGAGCAGTTATGCAAATCGGCCTCACCTCAGAAGCCAATAGGAGCAGTTATGCAAATAGCCCATACGGCACTTAGAATGTTCGTATGAATTCCTGCAGGGGCCAATAGGAGTGGGTATGCAAATCTCCCCTAGGCCATTTAGAATGTTCTCTAAGGGGGTGAAAAGGGAGGGAAACTTTTTAAATGATTGACAGTTTGGACAAATAACTCATGTTTCTTTTAAAAACAATTGTACCAAATCCTAAAATCCACACGAGCGAAGCCGCGGGCAACAGCTAGTCTCTCATAAGTACATGGCTAATAAAAATAGGAAGGACCATGGACTTATGGTTTTCAGACATTCACAAGAGTATTTTGTACCTCATCTACCTTCCTCCTTCCCTCCCCCCATTATTTAGCCATGGCACTTTTTATATCAGTATGGCCATTGCCTTACAGCAGGGGTGGGTGGAAGGTAGATCTAGATCCACTGACAGATCTTCCAACCATTAGGCAGAGTAAGGCAGTTGCCCCAGGCAGCAGATGGTGGGTGGTAGCAGCAAGGTGTTGGAGGGGGAGAGCTTGTGCCAAGCAGCCTGCCCTGTGCTCCCCTGAGCTACCTGGCTGCCTTCTGGTGTGGGGGCAAATGCTGTTCCTTTGCCAGTGCAGAAGAAATATTAACTGCAATTCCAATCAGCATTTGTACATGGAATGAGAGGGGCGCCATCTTGTTTTTTGCCTCAGGCAGAAAAATGTCTTGGGCCAGCCCTGTAGATCCCTGATAGGTTTGCAGTAAATCAAGAAGGATTCTGATTCCCAATTGTTTAACAATAGCAGCAACAAGACTCTCCTCCCACCCTGAATTATATTACTGAAATGGGTTAACCAGGAGTGGATTTTTGTGTGGAAGGACAAGACTGTGAACATTCAGTTTTGGTACTCAAAATGAATTTCTGGGCTCAGAATTCTTTAATTCTAAGTACTTGCCTTTTCCATCAAACTCTGGTTGGTGGATCTCGATTCTCGGGTTTTTAGTAAAAAATACACAGTAGATTCTGCAAGCCTTACGTCTGCTCGGCCCTGTTTTATAGAAATAACAAGAACCTCCCTTCTCAAGAGAGATAAAACCTGTGTACTAGAGAAGCCTTCCCCAACGTGGCACCAACATGGCCAATGGTCATGCTGGCTGGGGATGATGGGAGTTGTAGTCCAATACATCAGCAGGGCGCCATGTTGGGGGAGGCTGTAGTAGACTGTAAGGCATCAAGAAATGCATTTAGAACAGTCAAGGCTGGCCTTACCATGGAGGAAGGTGAGGCAGTTGCTTCGGCGACGGCGATCAAGTTCCAGATTTATTTATTTTTACTTTATTTTTTAAAAAATGAACTCCAGTGCAGAGCAGAAGAGTGACAGTTTGACTGTTCATTTCAGATGCAAAAATGACATGGAGATTATGGAGTACATCGATGTTTTCCCAACAGTTCTCAAGTGTTGTGATTCCTAGCTTGACGTTTCCAATCTTGACAATATCCAGTGCCAACAGGAGTCCACATTCCTGTTGGCGCTGGATGTTTTCAAGATAGGAAATGTCAAACTAGGAATCACAATTCCCCAGCTCCTTTACCAATGGCTATGAATTTACATATGGTCCTTTCACCACCACCCCAAAGGATCAGATTCACAGTTTAGAGGTGCTTATTGGTCCTACACTGTCCTTAGAGGCTCAAGTGGCCTCTGCGGCTCAAGTAGCCTTTGATCAGCTTTGCCCGATACACTGCAACACTACCTGGATTGAGATAGCCTGATCACTGTCACCCATGGCCTGCTACCCTCCCATTGAGACTATTGCAATGTGTCGTACATGGAGCAGCTGCCTTTGGTAATGGTCCCGAAACTGCAGCTGGTACAAAATAGGGTTGCAAGACTGTTAGCCGGGGTTTTGATCATATGGCCATGCTTTATCCCAGTGCTTTATCAGCTGTACTGGCTACCAGTCTATTTCCGGGCTGAATTAAAAGTGCTGGTTTTGACCTTTAAAGCACTTAATAGCTTGGAACCAGGGTACCTAAGATCATCTTCTCCCATATATACCTACCCAAAGCTTGAGGTCCTCTTCAGAGGCCCTGCTCTGGGTAGCCCTGCCAAGTGAAATGAGGCAGTTAACTACCAGGAAGAGAGCCTCCTTGGAGGTGGCACCTAGGTTGTGGAACGCCCTTCTCAAAGAGCTTATGGAGCCTTCTTTATGCTAATTTCAGTACCCGGTATTTTAAAAAAATTATCTCAGGCTTTTAAAAGTCTGTGATTTTAAAGTTTTGAATTGTAACCCACTGTTTACATGCCATGTATTTTTAGCCATGCTGTGAAACTAGTTTTATTTCTGTCTCTGATGACAATTGTATTGATAATATTGTATTTATTACAATGACAATATTGTAATGACAATTGCATTTTAATGTTGTATTTTACCATTTGTAAGCAGCCGAGAGAACAATGTTATTGGGTGACCCATATAAATGTCTAAATGAAAACCAAATAAATAAATCCACTTACTTATGCTGTCCTACATCCTCACTATATTATATTTACACTGTTATTTCAGATATGACCCCTATGCATGTATTTCATTGTAGCCGATGTTGTCAAATGACACTTTAAGAAAATCTGTTTGAGTGACATATTACAATCCAGTTTAAAGGCAATGTTAGACATGTGACTAAAGGCCAAGCTATGCTTTATGTGCTCACATTCCATATATCTACGTCTTTGTTTAAATAGCAGCTGGGGGCGTGGGGGAGGACGGTGGCACACGATTAGACTTTCCATGGACCTAGTGGAACGAACTCTCCTCTGACACTGCTATTTGCCACAGAAGAGAAGCTGTTCTTCTTGGCACCTTTCACAGCTTCCCGCCTCCCCCCCCCTGCCCCAGGGCAAAGTGATTTTGCTTGCCATGAGGAGGGAAGGTGTAACACCCCTCCCCATTCACCATCGTCCCAATCCTAACTGAGAGCTGCCTCCATGGCTGCAGTTTAAAACCAAAACAGACAGACACATTAAATCTGATCGCAGATTTGATGTAATATTTCATAGATTTCATAGATCATAGAGCTGGAAGGAGCCTACAAGGCCATCGAGTCCAACCCCCTGCTCAATGCAGGAAACTAGAGGAGGGGTCTCCCATCCAAGTAATAACCAGGCCTGACCCTGCTTAGCTTTCCATGCTCAGACAAGCTGAGCCAGTGTGAGCCACAGGCCTGTAGTTTGTCTCTAAGGGTAATAGCAGCTTGATGGGTAATTTTAACTGGGGAAATGGTGTTGGGGAACAGGGCTAACACCTCCTCTCCAAGCACCATGGCTCCAATCCAAACTGCCATCCCCTTTCCAACATGGCTGCATTTACCTTTTCAAAATAAGAACTGCAGGTGATCCTTATTGTGGGTCTCCTACATAACAGCCAATATTTGTTCATTTATTTAACGGATGTTAATACCCCAGCTTAGCTTATCATTCAAGTTAAAAGGTAGAAAAGATTAGAAATGTGAACCAGGAGACAAATACACTGTAGAGTGTGGGAAGCAAGTAAAATAGCAAGTAAAATGCATTTTTCATTTACAGTGTAACAAGTTAATTGTATGTTGAGTGGTGTGGAGGTATGTTTAGGCCCATGAACCAACAATGGTGGAAGAACCCACTTTGTTATATAATTGTTTTAGATTTGGTAAGCAATATATACATTGATGAATTCATTAAATAATAAATAAATAAATAAATAAATCCTAGAGCTGCCAACTGGTTACTGGAAAAATAGGACACATACTGAACAGAGGACACGCAACAGTCTTGCAATTAAATCAGAACTTTTGAAGGCACTTGCCTTTTATCACTAGAGCACTTAAGCTTTCCTTTCAGGGATTAATTTTTTCCCTGGTTTTAGTAGAGCCAAATTAATTATTTTACTGCTTATCTTCAATCTACACCTCAAGGTCAGTGTATGTCTGTCAGCATTCAGCTGGGTAAATGATCCTTTATTCATAAGACTGCAACCCTGCTGAAGTCTTTTCTTAGGATGTCTGGTCTATTAATCCAGTTGCTAATTGACTCTTTAATGATGCAGTGAGAAAGCAAAGAAAATCTGAAGTTCTGAAAGGGCACTGAGAAAAGCACGGCAACTAAGCCGTCCCCTTTTGCACAAGGATGAGATAGATTTCTATAAAAAGAAAATCTAGTGGCACAAAGGGGATGGAAAGCTCTTGAAGAGTATACATTCCTATCAAGAGTTAGATCTCAGAGCCAGTTTCCACATTAGGTCTTTGGAAACGCAGGGAAATGTCCTGTGTTTACAGGGTTAAATGTGATGTGCTCAAATGGTAACACATCTCAAATGGCAAACAGACCCCATGAAATCCAGGACTCCAAAACAGCTTTGGAAGTGCTGTGCCGCAAGACATGGACAGACCAGTATATGCAAATTGAAGAACAGCACCAGTCTGCAAATGTATCACATGCAGCCCAACCTTCTACCTAACTCTTAATAACAGCAATAACAAACAATATAATTGCATT